>OY764962.1:30807391-30987391 GCA_963668005.1 Melieria crassipennis | reverse complement strand
TTGTCTGTCATTTAATTTGGGAGCCGGTGGAGATAAGTGTTCCCTGCAAAGTTGATATTCAGACGAAAGAATTCTTGCAGTTTATTAGACTGTGGACATTGTTTTTGAGATCCAATGGATTTTAGTAGACATGTCCGACATACATTTTTGACATTTCCGCTGCTGAGATTTACAAAACAAAATATTTGATGTGCTTATTAGTCATGAAAAAAATCAAAGCTTTCTGAATGTGAATTCCAGCAGAAGAACGGAAATGCATTTTGCTTACTTGGGAGGAAAATCTCGTTAACAAAGAGTCAAAGTGTGAGTCTTGCGACCCACTTTGGTCAAAGTTTTGCTTTTCTGATGAATTGAAACTTACTTACTTAGACTTAAGAATATAGACGATGGAAATTCAACTAACTTTGATTGTCAGTGATTAATTGCAAATATTAAAAAAAAATATGTAAACCACATTAAGTAACCATTTCGTCAAAATTTTGCATTTCTGATAAATGTAAAACTCTGGGGACCTATAAACGATGAAGCTTCAACTGGCAATGCTCTCATAGTGATGAATTTGCAAATATTTGAAAAAATTTTCAATCCACATTTAGTAACCAGACCATAATTAATTAAATTACACTTCAATGCATCTCTTCGTTTCTGACTAAATAATTAAATCTCTCAAAAAAGGGACTGAGAACCACTGTTAAGGTTCGGACAGGTCTTTTTCTGATAGGTTCATACGTAAGGAAAAATTATTTTTACAGGAGTAACAAAGACAATGACAGAAAAAGATATATAACACTGTGTAACAAAAAAAATATGTGAAGAAAACTGCCGTCTTTAGAATAAATTTTCTATTTTGAAATTTGAAGGTAACTTTCTTTTAACTATGCATCCTTTTATATCCATTAAATTTTTAATTAAATGCATTTGGAAAAAATATATGTTTTGGCCCTCGGTCTGTATAATAATTCAAAATTTTACTCTTCTCAATAAGCAAGAATTTAGTATGGAATTAGATAGAAAAATTAAATTTTTGGGTACAATTTTTCTAAAAATAAAATTTTAATTTTTAAATTTTGAACTACATATTATATGTATTACATATTATATACTAATTATTATTATATATATACTATATTTTATATTAATATTATTTTTATTAACAAATTTTGGTCCTGAAAGTTCAAACTAAAAAATTTTGCCAAAAAGCGGACTAACTTTCATTTGGTGTCCATATCTTCATCATTGCACAATAGGAAATATACAAATAAATTCTTTGAAATGTGAATGCCCTTAAAATGTTACTCTGTTTATTTTATTTTATATTATATTATTTTATTTTATTTTAATTTAATTTAATTTATTTTATTTTATTTTATTTTATTTTATTTTATTTTATTTTATTTTATTTTAATTTTTTTTATTTTATTTTATTTTATTTCATTTTATTTTATTTTATTTTATTTTATTTTATTTTATTTTATTTTATTTTATTCAAATTTTTTTTACTTAATTTTATTTTATTTTGTTTTATTGTGTTTTATTTTATTTTATTTTATTTTATTTTATTTTATTTTATTTTATTTTATTTTATTTTATTTTATTTTATTTTATTTTATTTTATTTTATTTATTTTATTGCATTTGTTTTCACTTCATCTTCATTAATTTTAAAGTCCTTTTAAAAGGACATCGGATCAGAAAACAGAAAACTGAGTATGCCGGGTAACTATTCTGGATCTGAGTAAATCCGTTACTTTTGTAAAACGAAGGATGTCGAGTTCCAGTAGCTCTTCTTCCATTATTTAATTTTTAGAAAACAACTCTGTGTCTTAGAAAATCCGTCGTTTTCATAAAATGAGGGATATCGAGTTTGAGTAGCTCACTCTCCATTAGTAAATTTTCTACAAGACAACTCTGAAACTCTCTAGAAAAAAATTCTGGATCTTAGTAAATCCATCACTTTTGTAAAACAATGTACGTGGAGTTGCAGTGGCTCATCCTTCACCTCCTACAATGAAAAGTATCAAACAAACAAGAGATTACAATGCAGCCAACGGACAATTTACATTCCATTAATCCGAAAACATTTTTTATGAATTACAAAAAATCAACAGAAAAACCTACAATCATCAACGAATCAAGTCCTTCAACTCAAGAACATTTATTATGAACTGCATAAAAAACAAGAGAAACATTTGTAATAAAAAATTTTAACGACATTGTGCCACTAATTACTAACCAACAGATATGAATCGACAGTAGCTAATAGAAGCCATGATTATTGCCACCAGACACACAGCTTCCTGCAATGGTTTCTCATTAACAAATGCAGACCTACCGCAGGCTTTGTGGCTCCTTTCACCATTTCAAAATACCTGACAATGTCCTTTTGCTATCCTTTTGCTCTACTCTTGGTGGCATTCTTTGCTTTTACTCCTTTCTTTTTCAGTTTTCAGTTTTCACTTTTCGGTTTTTCTAATTTTTTTATGGGGCCATAAATAAATATGAATTTTTTGTTCTACCTCATCTTTGATTAGCATAAAGATTATAGAAGGGTTTGTAAGTGTGGAAGGTAGGCAACTCTTAAATTTTTTCTTTAATTTTGTTTTTTTGCTCATCCTTAAAATGCACTCAATTCATATTTTTGTTTCGTTGTTCTTGTTGTAGTTGCAGTTGAAACTTAATTGAAACTTACCGTTCAATACAAAAACGTTTTGACCCATTTGTGGCCTGAACTGCACTTAGTTGAGCATAAATTATTAAGCATTCATTCGACAGACACACTTTGGCTCTTGGAGTTGCCAGAGTGATTCAATAAAGTACTTTAGTTCTCAGTTTGGTAGCCCTCTTGTTTACAAAGGAGTTTGATCGGAACTATTTCGTTTTTAAAAACATATTTATTATATTTTCTGACTAGCTTTCATTTTAATATTTTCCGAAGCTAACATTTTTTGTTTGTTAGGTGGATCTGAGTTTTGGGGATTTCTGAAATTGTATTTAGATTCGTAACACCAGAGGTCTGTTCAGACATAAATTTTGATTTCAAATACTGAAATTAAATCTGAATTCTAAATTTTAGGACGAATAGCTATGATTTTCTTTAGAAAACACTGAACTGAACTGTTTAACTGAACGTTTTAAATTAAAATAAAATTGGCAAAGGAAAAATTATTTTTTAAATTTGTTTTTAATCTATTTTGAACTAAAAAAAATAATAAGAAAACTAATAAAAAAACTATAATATAGATATATATATATAATAGTTTTTTTATTAGTATAATAGAGATATATATATATATAATATAGATATGATAGATAAAACTAATAAGAAATAATTGTGATTCGAAACAGTGCTCGTAGGGCAGAGTTTCTGTTTGTGTGTTTCAGTTCATTTGTTGCTTTCTTCATAAAAAAAAATAAATCAAATTAAAATAAATAAATAAATAAAAATAATAATAATAATAATAATAATAATAATAAAAACTAATACACACAAAAAAAGTAATAAATTGTAATGAGTTTTCCTCTAATTCTATTCACGTTTCAATTTATCTTTTCATAAGCGAGTTGCCGCTGCTTTAATCGAAACTCTTAAAAGTTTATTCTGTTTAAAAGTTTATTTTATGATTCGAAAAAATGCTTAGGCGGAGTTTGTATACGTTTTTCTGAGTTTTTCTTTTAATTAAAAAAAAAACCAAATTATACAACAAAGTAAGGAAAGATACTGAATTTTTCATCAGTTCTACTCACATCTTGAACTTTTCATGAGCCAGTTGTCGCTGCTTTATTCGATACTACTGAAAGAGAACGAGAAACGGAAGACGAAAGCAAATGAAAAGAAGAAGAATCCAGATTATAGTGTAGATGAAAAAAAAAATGAGTTGGCCATCATACAATGGGATTACAAACTAAGTCTTGGAATCCGAAGATTAATCATTAAGTTAAGTTAGGTAGAGTCCGCACTTCGACTCGGAGGCCAAAATTTGTGCATTGTGAATCCATTCTTGTTTTCTTTTGAAGCTAATCAACAGTTTCAATCCGACCTCTCCAGTTTGACCTCTGAACACTAGAAACTCAATTGCGGTGATTTTGATGATTTGGTAAAAAAATCAAGTGTTTAAAAATTCGTCAAAAATATTTTCAAATGTAAAATTATCTGAATTATTGAAATCTACAATCAAAATTTCATAAAAAACGCACTTCTTTCAGCAATTCTTTTTGATACAAAATTAAATTTTAAAAAATTCAGCAAAACATATTTTCCAAAGTAAAATTTACAATCTTTCATAATGTGCAATAAAAATTTTATACAAAAATGGAAATTGAAATGTAGATTCAAGACTTTTTTCAAGAAGTCCTTTTGGTACAAAATCAAAAGTTCAAAATTTCGTTAATAATTTTTTTTAAATGTTGAATTTTCTAAAATTTCAGAGTGTAAATAAAAAATGTCAGAAAAAAATACAAATTGAAAAAGTTAATGAATCGAGCAATTTAAGAATTTTCACCAACTGTTTTTCGTACAAAATCAAATGTTAAAAAATTATTAAAAATTCTTAAAATGAAAAATTGTCTGAACAATTGAAATCTGCAATTAACATTTCATAATGCACTTTTTTCAGAAACTGTTTTTGGTATAAAATCAAAAGTTAAAAATGGGGGAAAAAATGTTCCCAACATAAAATTGTCTAAACTTTCATAATGTACAATACAAATTTCATAAAAAAATGCATACTCAAAAAGAGTTTTAAACTTTTTCAGCAACTCTTTTTGGTACAAAATCAAATGTAAAAAAAAGGTAAAAATGTTTTTAAATGTAAAACTGTCTGATCTATTGAAATCTGCAATCAAAATTTCATTAAAAATTTAAGACTTTTTTCAACAACTCTTTTGGGTACAAAATCTAATCCTAAAAAAAAAATAGTTAAAATATTTTTTTAAGCTAAAAAATTTCGTACACAAATGCAGTTTTTGCAGAAATTTTTCTTTAACACAAAATCAAAATTTGAAACTTTCGGTAAAAAGTTTTTCAACATAAAATTCTCTGCACTTTTAAAATTTGTAATCAAAAATTCATTAAACAAAAATGAAAATTTAAAAAGCTATGGTTTGCCGCAAATATCAATAATCAATTATTCCAAAATGCTGTAGTAGGGTTACCCCTTTAAACTAGAAAGGAGTCATTACAGTAATTTTGACAGTTTTTCATTTTTAATTATTTGTATTTTTTCTAGTATTTCTATCAAATTTTGCTTTGATGACTGTTATATTTTTATCGTGAAAAATTTTATATTTTTTAAGAATTTATTTTGTGAAAAATTAGCCAAATTCGATGTGTACTTTTTGAGATATCTGTATTTTGTTTAGTATTTCCATCAACTTTTGCTTTAGCGACTTTTATTTTTTGATCCTGAAAACTTTTATATTTATTAAAAATTTATTTAAGAATTTATTTTGTGAAAAATTTCCCAATTTTGATTTGTACTTTTTGAGATATTTGTATTTTGTTTAGAACTTCCATCAATTTTGCCTTAGTGACTTTTATTTTTTGATCGTGAAAAATTTTATATTTTTTAAGAATTTATTTTGTGAAAAATTTGCCAAATTCCATTTGTACTTTTTGAGATATTTGTATTTTGTTTGGAACTTCCATAAATTTTGCCTTAGTGACTTTTATTTTTTGATCATGAAAATTTTATATTTTTTAAGAATTTATTTTGTGAAAAATTAGCCAAATTCGATATGTACTTTTTGAGATATCTGTATTTTGTTTAGTATTTCTATCAACTTTTGCTTTAGTGACTTTTATTTTTTGATCGTGAAAATTTTATATTTTAAAATCACCCCAATAAAATATTTTAAATCATAAAAATAAAATAAATCCAAAAAATTTAAATAAATTAAAATATAAAGATTAATAGGGTATTCTCGTCTTTTAAAAAAATTTTAGCTTTTTGACTAAAATATAAAATTCTATCAAAAATTCAAATGAAACAGTTTAGAGAGATATCAGCGGACAGTAGATCCGAAATTTCAACTTTTCGCTAGCCAGCTTCGTCAGAAATTTTTGATTCCAGGGTACGGAGTCGGCACAGGAAGTGTTGTATTGCTTCTACCTTTTAATCATTAAATACTGATACTTTAGCAAATTGTTGCATATATTATTCCTAATATTAGAAAAATACAACAACTAAAACTACCTTGAGGTCACTTAACATTTCCTTATGCAACTCTGGCTTTTGTACCTTTCTAAGGAATTTCCTCTATAAAAATCTTAAATCATTTCGGTTCGATCCGACAGCGCTGTCAAGAATGTAGGTTACGGTGTTACTCGCTCGCATGCTTTGTACCTATCGAAGATGGCTTTTGGGGTTTTCGGGGCTGCGTAAAATTTGGCCATTTCGCCGCTGATGAGTACTAATTGCTTGTTATTAGTGCTGCCGAGCGGAATTTCGGCACTCAGCACGCGGGCACCGTTGTAACCGTTGTTTCATGCCGCTGTGCACTTTCTTTCGTTCGGCCAAAAACATGCAACACTAAATATGCAATTTAACTTGGCCTGCTGACGATTTCCTGGAGTGAGCGGCCCATCTGCAGCTAATCGGCGGTGTTAAGCTCAAATGAACTGGTTATCGCTGCGGACGGGGCGTAATCCGCGCGCTCCACTGTTTACTGTTCTACATTGATTGCGATCCTGTTTGTTAGGCGATCGACGAAAAAGAACAAGAACAACAACTGAACATGTTTTAAATTTTGGATTTTATGTTGTGGCGATGATCGATAGACATCACGCGTGATGGCCATTGAGCGCTGCTGTGGTTGTTGTGCATAAATTAGTTTCGGGGGCAGGGGCGGATTTGAAGCCATATGCAGCACTGGACCACCCAAGTGGACGTGTGGCATACCAACGAGCTTCTTTCAGCTTTCGGGTGCATTATTAATATTATTATTGCCTTTTTGGGCACATGGTTGCAATTTGTTAAATTATAATTGCGTGCCACATTGGCTGACGAGCGGTCAATATTCAGAAACGAAATGCCAATTAAAACTCAATAATTGTCTGCATTAAAATTTTGCGTATTAACGTTTACATACAAAAACAACAACAACAACAAAATATGGCAGCAATAACAATTATGCCTTCATACTCAACTACACTTTACTTATTGCAGCATAATTCCAAAAATTGTCATTAACATTGGTGCAACGTTCGCTCGTTCATGCTGTGAGAGTTGCCATGTATGTAAAACTATTTCACAAATCCCCATCAAAATGCGTATTACGAATTCTTAAAGCCGCGCGCACTGATCGTCGACGCAAAACAGAGATTTCAATTAAATTGACAAATTTTTATGGCTCGAACGCCAACGTTGCTCAACGTTGTCAATTAAGCAGACAACTTCATAACTTAGCCAACAAAAACAACAACAACAACAACTACAATGCACTGAACGCTGTCGCTGTACGGAGGCATTCCGCAGCCAATTTAATGAAAAGTGCTTAAGTATAAAGTTTTATGGCGGCAATGCGCAAAAACTGGCAACAGCGACGGCAACAAAAGCCGGCAGCGGGAGTGCGCCAGCAGCCTTCCATCAAAACGATTATGACAGCCAGAGAATGCGCAAAAAAATGTGCAATATGCATAATGCGTCGACAGCTCAACAAGCTGCGCTATGGAACATACAGACAGTCAAACAGACAGTCAGATGCAGTGCCACAAGTTGGCCGAACGAGCCGCCACTGTTCACAGTTGGCCACTTGGCACAAAAACAACTTTAACTTTATGGTTTTTTTTTGGTCTGCGCCAACGATTTGATTGATTTTTGTACAATAGACGATTGGATCGGCGCAAAAGGTATAATTGTCTCTGTGCAGTTGCCAACTATTCTCTAAGGACACTTGCGCCAAGCGAAAGCGCCATTAATCAAATCGCTTCAAATCAATTCTTGGCAGTCCTTAATTGGTGCATTTTGTCAGCGCGCAATTAAAATCGCTGTACAGCGATGGCAATTATGTCAAAGTTGTCTGACAATTTTGACAGATTTGAGTGGACAATGCGCTGTTTGAAGTAAGAAGAAGACAGTGTCTGGCATCGATCGTTGGTAGCATTAGAAATGGACTTGAAAATAAAGAGACAAAAAGAGAAGACGTGGGGATTAAACTTTTATTTATATGTTCAGTACCTTGGCAGATCAGAGTTTATTGTTGTGGATTTAGATAATCAATTGTTAAAAACTTGTGGCATCTCAAAGATACAATGAAGGTGAATGAATGATCAGAAGTTACAATGCAAACCAAGTAAAAAGCTAAAATTTTCCACCATGGATTAACACTGGAAAGACCGCAAGTTTTCCATACCTACAAAGATTACATATTATATCCGCTGATATCTCGAAAAGCACAAAATTTGGCTAATTTTTCTCAAAAAAATTTAAAAAAAAAATATAAAATTTTTCACGATAAAAAAATAAGTCACTAAAGCAAAAGTCGATAGAAATACTGAAAAAAATAGATATTTAAATACTTAAAAAAATACAGATATTTAAAAATGAAAAACCGTCAAAATGACCGCCATGGCCTTTCTAGTGTTAAAGGGTAACCCTACTACAGCATTTTGGAATAATTGATTTATGATATTTGAGGCAGACCATAACTTGTTCAATTTGAATTATGAAATTTCGATTACAAGTTTCAAAAGTTTAGACAATTTTATATTGGCAACTTTTTGTCCAATTTTTTAACATTTGATTTTGTACCAAAAACAGTTTCTGGAAAAGTGTATTTTTGTACGAAATTTTGATTGCAGATTTCAATTGTTCAGACGATTTTACATTTGAAAAAAAGAATTTTAAGAATTTTTTAACATTTGATTTTGTACCAAAAACATTTGCTGAAAATTCTTAATTGCTCAATTTATTTATTACTTAAACTGCAACTTTTTTCAATTTATATTTTTTCTGATATTTTAATTGCAAATTATGAAAGTTTGGACAGTTTTACGTTGTAAAACAGTTTTGCTGAATTTTTTAACATTTGTTTTTAACATTTAACAAGTCTTAAATCTAATTTCCAATTTCTAATTTTGTATGAAATTTTGATTGCACATTATGAAAGATTGTAAATTTTACTTTGGGAAACATTTTGCTTAATTTTTTTAATAATTAATTTATTATCAAACAAATGTTCTGAAGAAATGTATTTCTGTACGAAATTTTGATTGATAATTTAAAAAGTGCAGACATCTTTAGGTTTAAAACATTTTGGATGATATTTTTAACATTTGATTTTGTACCCAAAAGATTTGTTAAAAAAGTCTTAAATTTTTAGTAAAATTTTAATTGCAGATTTCAAAAGTTCAGACATTTTTACGTTGGAAAACTACTACTTTTCAATATGCATTTTTTATGAAATTTTTATTGTACGTTATGAAAGTTTAGACAATTTTACGTTGGAAATTTTTTTCCAATTTTTTAACATTTGATTTTGTACCAAAAAGTGTTTCTGAAGAAAGTCTTAAAACTACTCGTAACCATTGAATTTGTTTGGCTGTTTCAATTGTTCGATTTATTTGTTAAATTTCAGCAAAAAAAATTGTTGAACAAGTCTTAAAAAAGTCTACGTTTTACATACATACATTTTAGTATGAAATTTTGATTGAAGATTTTAAAAGTTCAGAACTTTTTATGTTAAAAAAACTTTTTTGCCAACATTTTGAACATTTTAACATTTGATTTTGTACCAAAAAGAGTTGTTGACAAAAATCTGAATTTTGGTATTAATTTTTGATTACCCATTATGAAAGTTTAGACAATGTTACGTTGGAAAAAATGTTTGCTGAATTTTTTAATTTTGATTTTGTACCAAAAAGCGTTGCGGAAAAAGTCTTTTAAAAAAGTCTACGTTTCAATATGCATTTTTGTATGAAATTTTGCTTGCAGATTTCAACAGTTCAGACAATTTCACATTTGAAAAAATTATTTTACGAATTTTTTAACATTTGATTTTGTTCCAGAAAATGTTGCCTAACAAAATCTTAAAAAATTATTGCCCATTATGAAAGTTTAGACAATGTTACGGTGGAAAAAATATTTGCTGAATTTTTTTCTTTTTGATTTTGTACCAAAAGGAGTTGCAGGAAAAAGTTTTAAAACTGCTCGTAACTATTAAATTAGTTTTGCTATTTAAATTGCTCGATTTATTTATTAAACTGCAACTTCAATTTTAATTTTTTTGTCTGATATTTTAATTGCACATTATGAAATTTTAAGCAATTTTTTGTTGGAAAAAATGTTTTCTGAATTTTTGAACTTTTGATTTTGCACCAAAAAGAGTTGTTGAAAAAAGACTTAAAAACCACGTCTCAATATGCATTTTTGAATGAAATTTTGATTGAAGTTTTCAAAATTTCAGACATTTTTACGTTAGAAAATTTTTTTTTCAAATTTTGTAATATTTAATTTTGTACCAAAACACTATCTGGACAAAGGGAATTTTTTTATGAAATTTTGATTGCAGATTTAAACAGTTCAGACATTTTTACGTTGGAAAAAATTTTTTAAACATTTTTTAATTAATATTTAATTTTGTGCCAAAAAAAACTCTCTGGGAAAAGGGAATTTTTGTATGAAATTTTGATTGCAGATTTCAACAGTTCAGTTCAGTTCACTTCACATTTGAAAACATTTTTGCTGAATTTATTAAGGTTTATTGTTGTAACAAAAACTCTGAAGACTCTTGAAAAAAGTCTACGTTTAAATATAAATTTTTGTTTTAAATTTGTATTGCCCATTATGAAAGTGTTGCGCTGTAAAACATTTTTAGCGAATTTTTTTACTTTTGATTTTGTGCAAACAAGAATTGTTGAAAAAAAGCTCCACACTCCTTGTAACCATAAAACTGTATCTTTTAAATTTTGCATTTTTTTTTAACTTTAGAAAAATCGTAGTAACTTAAATGTTATTTGAATTGTATTTAGTCTAATTAATCTTTCTTTAATGTAGCTAAAAGAATCATTAGCAACATTGTCCTACTGCAACCTTCACGAATCAATTTGCAACACGCCCACACAACAAACAATCAACTTTAATTGGTTCTGGTGACTGTTCGATCAAAAATTCGCAATGCACATCTGTGCGCTTTTAGAAAAACTATACATTCCTGGAGTCCAGGCACAGTGCACAGTGTTGTGAAAATGTGGAGCAATGCAACACAAAAGTAATTAGTGGAACAGACACTAAAGAAATAAAACTAGGCAACACAATGCCAAAGTGATAATGAGTACAATGAAAGTGACAAATAGAACAAAGTACACAATGAAGGATATTGTAAAGCGGCACAAAAGGACAATGCAGACACGCTGCAGCAATTTGTGCCGCGCTATAAACATTTCGCCAAATGAAATTGAAAATGAAAATCCAATTGAAATCGTATAGAAAATACGACTCGAAAAATTATTGCCAAAAATCTCATACAACAACAAACAACATCAAAGGTAGCTGCTCACTGCTTTATGAGCAAAATTCCAGCGAAATGGTCAAATCTTTTGTACTCGATTTTTGTTAGAAAGCAACGCGTGTCGAGGCAAGTGTCGGCAACAATGGTAGCGCGAGCGATATTTTATTGCAGCAACAATAGACTTGGCCGCTGTCAACAAAAGGCAATAAAATCAGCTAAAGCCAAATAATGCATAGAGCAGACTTTGGCAAATAGCCGAGCGACCAGAATGTCTGTAAGGATCTCGCAAAATGCATTGCTGACATTGGTTTACTTTGCGCTCTACGAAGAGTGCCACGACACTCTCAACAATCGAAAAATGCTGATTTTTTCTTAAATATTACCAATGAAGCTTCATGCTGCATCCTTACAAAACCCAAAGTGTGCTGCACAGCTGAATTGTGTGCGCCGGACATCCGTCCCGTGCGCGACGTCCTTTCGGTCATAATTCAATGTGAGCCTCGTCTGGCTCTTAGTTCATGCTTTCATTTCCTTACGATTTATTTTGTATGCAATTTTTTTTGCCAAAGACGCAAATACAATGCAGTGCACTTTCGTAGAGTTCATTTACCTGCAGAAATTCACAAAGCAACATCGAAATCCTTACAACTGCAGACGTTCCACAATTGCGGCGTTGACCGGAAATTGTGTGGCACCATTTCCTACTTATCCGCACACACCATAATTGAGCTGTTCCCATTTATGTCTTGATGCTTTCTTATACAATAATTTTATGCAATTCATTTGGATGCATTTCGAGCATTATTTCACTCGGCCAATGCTGAGCTGAGCATTTCACTGATGCGCCACAAGGTGTGTGGCCATTCGGGCTTCGTGCTGTGTCAGTGTTGCCATAAAAGTCATTAGGCTGTTTTAGGATCTTTGACAAAGCATTAGAAAGACGACTTGTTGAAGAAAACCCAGTTAAGTCAGAATAGTTGGCAATTTGTCAAGGAGATTGAAATGGAATTTTTTATGCGAGTACAGAATGAAAGGAACTTGTTTGATTGAAACTGCTCCGACCACAAGTTTTCTGTCGAGCTTCAAAATATTGGAAATAATTTTCCTTCCAATTTTTTCACCATTTAAATTGTTCTGAATTGTCAAGTTTGTCGAATAAAATAAAGAATACAATCAAATAAAATAAAATACAATAAAATAAAATAAAATAAAATAAAATAAAATAAAATAAAATAAAATAAAATAAAATAAAATAAAATAAAATAAAATAAAATAAAATAAAATAAAATAAAATAAAATAAAATAAAATACAATAAAATAAAATAAAATAAAATAAAATAAAATCAAATAAAATAAAATAAAACAAAATAAAATAAAATAAAATAAAATAAAATAAAATAAAATAAAATAAAATAAAATAAAATAAAATAAAATAAAACAAAATAAAATAAAATAAAATACAATAGGATAAAATAAAATAAAAAACGAATCAAAGAAGTACTTAATTTCAAAAATTTTCTGCTGCTACCTAATCAGTCAGAAGGACTCGTCTGCCGAATATTTGCAGGAACACTTCAGATTTTCACGTCGAAGATTCAATTGGGAGAACCTCCTATCACCTTTTTGCCATCAAAGTTTAAGAATTTCCAGCTTCAAAATTCTAACTTACAAGTATTTCTTTGAAATTGTTATCTTTTGTAAGAGACTGTTGTGAGCAGTGGATTGAATGCATTTTTTTCTTGAGAATGAATCAGTCTTTAACTATAAAAAATCAGTTCATGCTGCCTGTTTAGTTGTGTGACAAATTGCTTTTAAAATTTCTGTAGGAACAATTCTGATAATGGAATAAACTTGCAGATACGGCACAGGTTTCTATGCGATAGACTCGATTAGGAGAATTTCCAAACACTTTTAATTTATTGGAGTTTTAAATTTGTATTTGTTTCTTCGTAATTGAGTACAATACAGATTTTCAAATTTTTTCAAGTGGGCCTTAGGCTTCACTGGTCTAATTTGGCTATTTCCGGCAAAAGTACGAGCAACGTATTGCAACGTGCGACAACAAATGTTACACAAAAATCTATATAATCGCAAAACTTTGGGCCAAATGTAGTAAAACTGCGTTTTTAGTTTTTCTCTCTGACATCAGGATTTTTTTTTAAAGGACTTTGAAATTTTAAGGACATGTTTATTTCCAAAAATTATTTTAAAAATTGAGCGCATTGTAGAATAAAAATATAGGTATCGGGTGAAAGAGAAAAATCCTTAGAATCTTAGAAAATTTAATGTTAAAAAAGGACGAAGAGGTATTGAAAATGTCCTTTTAAAACTTTGTCCTTGAATATCCTTAACATTTTCAATAGTTTATACAAATATATATATCTTAAGGACTAATACCACATCCTTGAATTTGGTCCTTCTAACTTTATTAGTTTAAGATATAAAAAGTTTAATACTTCTCTCTGACCATATGATAAATGGTTTAAATACTTTAATTGTATTCTTCTTTCTTTTATTTGCCAGCAGAACTGCAAAGAGTTGAAGAAGGACCCGGAAAGAACGAGTTCATTACTAATTATTTGCCAGCAGAACTTCAAAGAGTTGAGGAAGAAGGGGACGCGGAAAGGACGAACTCATTCCTTATTATTTGCCAGCAGAACTTCAAAGAGTTGAAGAAGAAGAAGACCGGAAAGGACGAACTCGTTCCTTATTATTTGCCAGCAGAACTTCAAAGAGTTGAAGAAGAACTATTTTGGTGTTTATGGAGACGACCCAGAGGGGATGAACTCTTCACTTACTATTTGCCAGCAGAACTTCAAACAGCTGAAAAAGAAGAGGACCCGGATAGGATGAACTCATTCCTTATTATTTGTCAGCAGAACTTCAAAGAGTTGAAGAAGAAGAGGACCCGGAAAGGACGAACTCATTCCTTATTATTTGCCAAAAGAACTTCAAAGAGTTGAAGAAGAAGAAGATCCGGAAAGGACGAGTTCATAACTTATTATTTGCCAACAGAGCTTCAAAGAGTTGAAGAAGAAGAAGACCCGGCAAGGACGAGCTCATTTCTTATTATTTGCCAACAGAGCTTCAAAGAGTTGAAGAAGAAGAAGATCCGGAAAGGACGAGTTCATAACTTATTATTTGCCAACAGAACTTCAATGAGTTGAACAAGATCTACTAAGGTTTTCATTAAGAAGGTCCGGAAAGGACGAGTTCATTTCTTATTATTTGCCAGCAGCACTGCAAAGAGTTGAAGAAGGACCCGGGAAGGACGAGTTTATTACTTATTATTTGCCAGCAGAACTGCAAAGAGTTGAAGAAGATCTACTAAGGTTTTCATTAAGAAGGTCCGGAAAGGACGAGTTCATTTCTTATTATTTGCCAGCAGAACTTCAAAGTGTTGTAGAAGAACTATTCTATTTTTTTCATTACTTCAAAGAGTTGAAGAAGAACTAATTTGGTTCTCATTTAGAGGACCCGGAAAGAATGAACTTCAAAGAGTTGAAAATGTACTCTGGTTTTCTTGAAGAAGACCCGGATTGGACCAGCTCATACTTATTATTTGCCAGCAGAACTTCAAACAGTTGAAGATCCTGTTCTCTGGTTTTCATTGGGAGGACCCAGAAAGAAACGTAAGAGGACCAGGACAGGACAAACCCATTACTTGTTATTTGCCAGCAGAACTTCAATGTGTTGAAGAACTCCCCTTTTTTTTAGTTTTTATTTTAGTTTTTTTTTTAAATAGTCACGTGTGGTCTAATTTCCCTCCAATGATGCCTTGGAAAAAAATTTAGGTGAGGAAAGGAGACTTGAAAAATAGGAACAGCTTACTTCTTGTTTGTGAGGAGAGATCAAAGTATATGAAAATTTTACTCATACATTTTTAAAGACAATCAATCTCAACCTGATAGTGTATTAATTTATGAAAGCTGACCTCAAATTGAGAATAGAAAATTTCAAGCAAAAATATGCACAAAATTTGATTGATTAAAAAACTGCTTACATTTATTTGTCTAGGTTTTTGAAGTCGAAAATTGGATTAGAAAAAGTTGCATACTTTTGTGGAGAGCTTCAAAGTATAGAAGAAGCATTTGCCTTCTTGCTCCTGCTTCAAAATTTGTCATTCGACTATGGTTATTTAACCTAAGAAACAGTGCCCCGATATTGATCAAAAGTTGAGAACCAAAATGTTTTTAAATAAAAAGTTGCGCTAAATTTCTTTGCTTCAAAACTGATTCCGTTCGTTTCTGCGAAGCGATGCAAGCAATAATAATAAGTATTTACCACATGCCGCACAGTGGTCGTAGTAGGCGTGCGACACCTAAATGGCCACTTGTGTTTTCGCACCCAAACAAATCGATTAATCGACCGGCGTAAAGGCGATAAGGCGCAGTTGTGTTTAACTTTGAGCTAATTATTTCAGCGGAAAGCGCGGCGCGTACACGTTGACTTAATCGCTTCGAGCACGCATTGCATTTAATGCGAATGCGCGCGCGCGTACGTGCGTCGAGTGCATTGCGAGCGATCGCAGCGAGTCGCAGCGCACTGCCAGACAGTCAGTGCAAGGTTGCTGCGAATGTGGATGCCGCTGCAATTTAATTGTGCTTAAACACGAACATTTTAATTTGTGCCACAAAGTGTTGTAAAAAAAACCAACAACAACAACTTGTGTATGCAGTAAAAACAACTCAACTCGCAGTGCAGTGCACCACAATTAAAAACGCTTCCTCTCCAATCAAACACGGCCAGCAGTGCGAATGCGTCGAATCGGGTGTGAAGCATTTTGCACTCGTTTCAGCGCCGCAACGGCATCTCCAGTGTCCATCTAGCCAATGCTTACTGCGGCGAACGGACGTCTATGGGTTGGAAATTAATTTGCGCCTTCTTCGATTTCTGGGCCTTCAAACATTCGCTCACACATGCACACAGGACATTCAAACGAGAAGTCCAAAAACTTCAACCAAACGCAACCATTGCGTGCCAGCGATGCATTCATCAAATGGACTCGCATTTGTTTGCTGACAATGAATTGCACGTTGACGCGCACACATGCACGCACATTGCCCGGCAGCATTCGGAAGCAGCGGTTGCGCAAATTAAAATTCCTGCCAGCGAGCACAATTAAAAGCCTTCGCTGGCCACATTTGAATTCGAAGGCGGCGGCCATCTAACAGCAGCGCCGTCTCTGCCACTTGCTGCATGCTGCTTGTTGTTGTTGTTGCATTATGCTGACACTTGTGTTCTGCAACAAAAAAAAAAACCAAACTGACACTAATTTTGACATTTCATTTTTATGAGCCAGCACAAGTCAAACATTGCGGCCCCATTACGAAAGGAACACAGCAGCACTTTTCTCAAGCCGTGGCAGCCAAATTCATTTCTGTTCCTTTGGTATTTGTTTTGTGTGTGTATTGACAGTTCGGCTGCCGCACAGCGTCGGGCACACGCTCCACCAAAATTCGACTTATAATTACCTGTTATTAAGGCTGATGAGTGGCAAAACTGCTTCCTGTTTGCTCACTGCTGAGATTCCTTGCCGAACTGCGTTTTTTCATTGAAAATGTAAAAATGTGCGATTCTTATGCGAACAAAAAATTTGCTTTTAATATCACATTGGGCGCCTCTTAACCGACGTGGAAACCTGCGTCTGCTTGCATTGATTGCCGCTTTTTGCAGGAACGCCACGCTTAAGTATTTACTTTGCTTTATGAGTGCAACACGCAAACTTTGTCGCCCGAGAAAACGATTGTCGTATGTGCTATGAAATTCAATGGAACATACGACATTTGTTTTCTGCAGCGACGACTTGCTGCCATCATTCATGCGAAATGAAGGAATCGCTAAGAAGTCATAAATGTTTTTCTTTACTTATACTTTGAATTGTTTGAAGTCGTTAAAATTGTTGCAAACTTTCACTTAAAGTTTCGCTGCTAGATAACACTAGTCGACAAAAAATGGGTTAATCGCGTGGAACAAAAAAAAAAGTTTTTTCTAGAGTAACTTTGGGCCGCTGAATACAAAACTGAAAATCAAAAAATTTTTTTGAGAAGCGTTTTTGAAAAATTTTTGAAAAACCAGAAAAAATGTTCCTTGTTTCAGTTACGAGCACATACCTCATAAACAAATCATCCGACTAACAAAAGCTGACCGTCTTTCAAAAGATAATACCTTAGCCTTCCCAGCAATATATAGATTGTCCCAATCAGTTGAGATTTGGGGAAGTAATTGATGCTAAAGTTTGAAAAAGTGAATTTTTCTACCATTTTAAAGAACTATAAATTTTCGAGTGATTGTTTCATAGATAAAATAAATAAATTGTAAGTCGCACATTAGTGAAACTCGGTCGCACCCTTCGACTTGGTTGGGCATTGCATGAAAGGGGCGTGGCACCCGCCCAACAGCTCAGATCCACATACATATAATTGTTTGTTCTGACTGGCTGACTGATTCATCACCGCCCAGCCCAAACCGCTAAAGCTACAAACATGAAATTTGAACTGAAGCTACATCTTGAAAAATGAACCTAGGCTAAGACGGGATTTTTGGAAATTCGGAGTCTAAAGGGGCAAAACATGGGTTAAAGTGCTAAAGTGTGTGAAGAAACTTGATTTTTTGGGCTCATTGACTACAAATTTGCGTGCAAAGCCGCGCAGCTCTGCTAGTTTATTTTAAATATTTCATACTAAGACACTAAATTTACTAACGAAAGGGAAGAGTTGCGACAGATTTAAGTGGCTCAGATCAATAAAATATAGTTTGATTTTATTCGTTGATTTATTCTAACCGCTACAAAGTATAAAACTGCAGCCCAGGCTCAGTCAAAATGTGATTTCTAACCACACTAAGGAAAACTGAGCTACATTTGCATCTTAAAAATCCTTAAAATTCTTAGTCTTGGGCTGAGAATTTCTAAATTCTGATTCTTTCCTACAGTCTTAAAGCCTTAAAGCATACCACGCTCAGTCGAAATTTGATTTCGAATCACACTAAGGCAGATTGAGCTCCATTCGCATCTTAAAAAACCTTAAAATTCTTACAGTCTTTCAGTCTATGAGAGCATATCTGTTCCGTACAAAAAAACAACTAATAAAGTCCAAATAAACGTCAAATGAGCTTTTTTTGGCTGCTATTAATAGCTCTTTGTTCTGGTTCAAAAAAATGAGATCATTTTATCTAAGCAAGGATGCTTATAGGCTTGAGGCCATTGAGGCATTAGTCAGGGGTAAGCCAAAGAACAAAGTCTGAACAATTCTTCTCTACCTTACAGAAGGTCCACATTTGATTGTTGCTATATGTTTAACATTGGTTAACACTAACCATATTGGCTGGCCTTTCATACTAGAGGTCCTTGGTTCGAATCCTAGCTCGGGCTGGTGAGACGCTCGTCAACTTCTATCGCTATCCACATGAAGCAGATGAGAATTACTAGAATCGCACAAGTGCGCTTTGCAAAATTGCCAAAACCGCCGTTCAGATTCGGCGTTAAACTGTAGGTCCCCTCCCCTCCCTTTCCCCATCCGTTTGAAATGTGTGTTGTAACACATGTTGGAAAAAACAGTGTTGCTTACACATTTCAAACGAGTGGAATTTGTGGCCTCACAACGGGTCCTAAAAGCCTCATATAGAGGCAGGCACTGCAACTAACCAATCATGTTTGGTGTATTACTAATTCGTAGGATCCAGGACTCGCAAGTTATGTCAGCCATTGATGCTTTCAATAAGCATTTATAAAGAGGCTTTCAGACTACAAATGGAGAACACTCCAACATGTTGTAAGCTAATCTATCCTAACCTAGAAGTTTTTAATCTCCTTTCTCACCATTGAAATACATTTTCAAAGCTTTGGCATGGTTCAGCCTCATAATATGGATCTCTCTTGCACTCATCATAGGTGACCCTCACTCATCATAGGGAACTAGTCTCCTTCAAAACTCTTTTTTTTACTGCTATAGAGATGACGGCATCCTCCAAAGACCCTACAATGTTTTTTATCTCATAGGCGTTACAATCTTTCAATGAATTCAAAAAACTTGAAATGTTTGCCGAGTTTCTCAACCACTGTCAACTTCCCACCGCTGACGTCTCCAATCACCTGCAGCCAACTTTGCATATATCAATAACTCAAAGTATGCGACAGTATCCGAGTGTCAGTGGTGCTCAGTCGCAGTCGGTTTGCATTATCGAGTTTCAACTTTGTAATGTCGCATAAGTCGTTATAGTGCAAAGAACAAACACTAAGCCTCACAACATTCTGGCAAAAATTATTGCAATGCAGCTCCAAGTGCCCAACGATACGAACACCAAAGTGAGTGACGCTGCGCCGCAATCAAACGTCATATTAGCGCAAACTGACAACGAATCAAGTCAAAATTGTGCATTGACCGATTGACTGTGTGCGCGGTTGAGTGTCCGAGAGCAACAACAAGCACGAAACACACAACAAACGTTGCAGTTGCAGGCAGCCGAACACAAGACGAACGATTTTTTTGCCATGCGAATGCGGTTTGTGGGCCGAGTGCGGCACAATAATCCCGCGTCATCAACACTGTTGTCGGCAAATGACTGGCATTGACGCTGCCAGTCGCAACGCGTAATCTCGACGAACGCTGAACGCGGCGGCCGCATTAAATGGCAAACGGCAGCAGTGGCAGTGGCAGTGGCAGGTAATTTGAAGAGTAACCGAAAAGCGGCCGCCGTGGCACGTTTGAGCGCCGACCAGCCACCGCAAAGCTATCATCACCGTAAGTGGGCAGGATTAAGCGCAGGCGCGCGCATCCAGCCGAGCTGTGGCCACAACAGCCGTGCGGACGCACACTCGTTCAGAACTTTCGATTATGACGACCGGCCACGCACTGATACTAATGCGAGGTGATGACTTTTGGTTAAAAAGATTAACTTTAACATGCTGTGTTATTATCAACAACAACAACAACAAGAAAGCCACACCAATGTCTTTGGTGCATCGGTGAGTCGGCGTGGCTGTTTGGGCTTGTGTGGTGTGGTGTTTTGGTGGCGACTGCAAGTGATCGCTCACCGTAGATGCCAAAAAGGACACCCGATTAATTTGTGCATCGAAATGTGGCGTTGTGTGTTTTTCGCCGCTGTATCATTTGAAAAATCAGCAAATTTTTCGGCCACGCGCTTTTATGGCCAACCGTGTTTACTTGCAGTTCGGCTAAGAAACTGGCAAACACTTGTAAATTGAAGTTTTATTGCGGCAAAGACGCACAGCCGGCCGCTCGCAACTTGATAATTTGACCAAATGTACCGTTTTAATTTCATTAAATTTATCACACAAACTGCGTGTTGGTGATCTTTTGTTTGTTTGTTTGTTGGTTTTCTTATGACTTGGTCATGCAACAGTCAGGAAACAGCTGCTTTTGAAAATTTTCAGGAATTGAAGTACGTTTTGGAATATACGGAAATTTAGTCGAGACAATGTTAGTTCTCCAACTAAGCAAAGAATTGTACAGATTTTGTTCTTAAGTATTTTTTTTTATTTTAAATTATTTATTATTTCCCTACCATAGAATGTGTCTGTAGTGGACATAGTCGGAAGAGTGCACGGTAGAGCTCTGCTCAAAATTTCTCTACACCATCTCTACGTAGAGTGGTAGAGTCCCGCTGTAGTGAACATACAACAGGTAGAGTCTCTACGATCTACACTCTACCGAAAAAATCCTATAGTTGAAACATTTCAGGAGTTGAAGTACCATTTGGAAGCTAGAGAAAACTATCATGTAGAGCGACGTAGAGTAGTGTATGGACTCCGTAGAGCTCTAAATCCACTCTATGGTAGAGTTTCCTAGCTTTAAAAGCTGTACAGTGGACACAAACTTTTGTTTATGCGCTAGAGCTCTTCTCTACCATGCAACTCTACCATAGAAAAAAATTTTTCTGTAGTGGGCATAGTAGGTAGAAATAGATATCTACTCAATATTTCTCTATACCATCTCTACGTAAAGTGATAGAGTCGCGCTTTAGTGGGCATACAACAGGTAGAGTCTCTGCGCTCTACGATCTACACTCTACCGAGCCAAGAAGCTTATGTATTTTCTTCTGGCTAATGAGGGACATTGACTCAACAGGTGGAAAACGGTCTCCTCCTCGGAGCCGCACCCTCGACAGTAGTCGTTGGATTGTAGTCTCAGTCTTTAAGCATGCTTAAGGCAGTGACCTGTGAGCATCAAGACCGTTGTGCTTATTGAGAGACGTCTGAGGTTCAGCAACTGGTTAGACCGTTTTATATTGTAAGCTGGCCAAGTTAGTCGAGAGATATTGCAGGCAGACAATTCCTTTGTTTGAGTTTGGCCACCTCGCAGTTGCCTATGATACCCCTGTGCCTTGGCACCCAGAATAATGAGACGTTGGAGCCTCTAGCTAGGGTCCTTAAGGATTTTCGGCAGCACAAGAATAGCCTGGATGAGGTGGTCGCGGACTTGATGGCTGTCTGACTATCCGAGTATGTATGGACATCCGCCTCATGAGCATTCTTGCGGATAGACTAGATATAAGCCTGATAAATGGTCATTACTATTATCTGAAAGATACTGCAGTGATCAGGCAGGAGGAAGGAAGACAAATCCCCAGGTGCCTGCGGAAGAAACGACAGCCAATCTTGTTCGCCAATTTGGTTGGTTGGTTGGTGGCAGTGGTTGCCTCTCTATGAGACACACTTAGGCCTATATGACCCATTGTGATAACACAAATTCCACCCGTTTGCAACACTGTTTTTTTCAACATGTGTTACAACGCAGATTTCAAACGGTTGGTGGAGGGACGGGAGGGGACCTACAGATTAACGCCGAATCTGAACGGCGGTTTTGGCAATTTTCCTTTCACACTTGAAGGTTCTTCCATTGTCTGCCATGTGGATAGCGATAGAAGTTGACAAGTGTTGCATCAGCTCGAGTTGGGAATCGAACCTAGCGCCTTGGTATGAGAAGCCAGCCAATATGGTTAGTGTTAACCAATGTTAAACAGAGAGCGACAATCAAATATCGAACTTCTGTAAGGTAGCACTTTGAGTATAATGAGTATGAATACACGTTTAACCGACAAAACGGCTATTAAAATTTTAACTTTGCATATGCCTTTGTGTCTCTGAGCTTCAGTGTAAAAGGTAGGAGGTTGACTTACGTTTACATTAATCGAAGTTGTTAGGCGGGACATCTTTTATTGAGCTTTCAACACTTTGTTCAGTTTATTGATATATACTACTGAAGAACTGGTTGGGACTCACCTAAAAATAGAGATAGAGTAGATTAGAAAGAAAAATAAAATATATTTATAAATATTTTATTAAAAATAACTTAAGAGCATTTAATATTCTTCATCTTTCCTCAGCCGAAAATTCACTTAGCTTAAATATTACATAATTAACTAATGGGTGATTTTTTAAAGCCTCCGGATTTGATTTAAAAAAACACATACAATTTAAAGAAATGTATGCAATCTTTATTTGAGTCGATAGAACGATCTATATAATTCAATGTTTAAAGATGATTTCATCTAAATTTTGACCGCGGCTGCGCCTCAAATTGTTCATACGCTGGGTCCAATTTTGGCCAGTTTTGCGAACACTTAATCTCCGGATTGGCTCGACCGATTTTAGAAAAATTTTTTTTTAATCTTTTTATTAACTAATTTTTTACAAGAATCCATCACAATATTGAAGAACAATTTTTAATTTAAAGTACTTTTTCTGGGAAAAACAGTGAAAAACGCAGTAAATTTTTGACACTTTTTTTCAAAAAGCGCCTATTCTTTTATTTTTAGCGTTTTTATATTTTTCTGGTGAATTCCTGTGTCTGAAAGCTTAATAATTATGAATCTTTTTTGTTTCACATTGGCAATGGAGAATGTGTTTTTTTTCTACGCGACTTTAGCTCCACCTATATAAGAGACAATATGCTAAAAAAAACAAAAAAAAAATAGTTTTTGTGTTCCTTAAACCTTTCAATATATTGTAAAAAAATTTTCAAAAAGATTGATAATAAAAGAGCTGAAAAATAAATAATTTTGTAAATCATTAAAAATTCCCCTTTCTAACGTGCCGTGATACCTTAATGTCCAATAATGTAAATTTGGTGCGAAATTTAGTCACAAGATTCCGAATAGCCGCCTCAGATGGTCGCCCAAACTGACCATAAAACGGAAGAAGTGCACGATGCACTTTCTTAACCTTTTCGCTACAAATTTTTACTGGGGAAAGTTAAAATTTTAAATTTTACGTTCCATAAGAAATTTTTTAATTTTTATACTAGGACCCTGTATTTTATAGTGTTTTTCTATGAGAGCAACCCCATCGTTGTGGCTGTAATAATTACTTAAGCATTAAACTTTTTACGCATAACGAAAATTTGAATATTTCATTTACTTCAGCCAAAATTTAAAAAAAAATTAAAAGGTTCTCTAATTTTTCTGCTTCTTCTTCCTTTACTATGTCAAGATATACCATAAAAAAACGTGTATATTTATCTTCTTTTAACTTAAATATTCAGTTTATTAATTTCGTATTTTTGCTAAAACTTCAAGCTATTCTAAGGACCAACAAAAAATGTATTCTTGAAACCACAAAAAGGGCCAGACGTCCACAAAGTAGCATGTTTCCATATGGCAACAAAATAGCGAAAGGGTTAAGCGAGCATGAATTTTGATAAAAAAAATTCAATAATCTGCAATCTATTCTTTTTAAGTCGATTCATGGTTAAATTATAGACCACACTGAACATGTTTGACAGTAACATGTTACACGAAAAAGCTGAGCTGCCAAAAACAGTGTTGCCAAAAAGAAAGCTGCTAAAAATCACCCTTTACTATATAGTACCTAATTATTTTTTCATGGAAATCATTATTTCAAATGCATAACATTTCCTCAAGCATTATGTGTCATTTGCTAAATGACTTCAATAATAAAAACATCCTTTTTGTTCGACTGCCAGCAGCTGGCGTTAACGAGCGCACGCTTTGGGGCGTGGCATGGTCGCTCTTGCCTTGCGTAATGACAAAATTTAATTTACTTAGTCAACAAAGCCTGCAAGTACCGTATGTACTTAAGTAAATGTCGTAACTGTCGCTGCATTTGGCCACAAACTGCACGCAGCCAATTGTCATTTCGCGCAGCAGCTGATGTCCTGTCGCCGAGCTACCTGAATGCGCACGCGTATCTCAAAGCCAAAAGTAATCGCAACGCCGTTAATAATAATAACAAGACGACCGGCAGAACCGCCATGCACTGCCAGCGGCCACTGGCCAACAAATACGCAAACAAACTTCAAAGCAGCTTTGTACACTTTACGGCCACTTACCTGCATTGATTGGCCATATGGGCGCAAGGAGGTGGAGGACACTTTACGTGATTATGCCGTTATCATACGCGCACATTAAAAATGACAAGCCGGCCGATGCCATCGGCCGGTGCCCACAAACGAAACTGCTGGCGAGTGAGTAAGCGATCCGCCGCAATTACTAATGTGGGCACATTTATTAAGCGTCCAACCAACCAACTGGGCGAACAATTCAACAACAAACAACAAGAATTGACGGCGACAGCGTTGCACAAGTTGACTGTCGCTGACTTTGTACCAGCATAACGCCGAAAACGGCTGAAAGCTGCCACCGGCACCGCGTAAGTGATATGTCGCTCGTTTTCTGCGGCAAAACAAATACGACGCGCAAAATCATCAGATCACACAGGATCAATTACAACAAATGATATGAAAATGACTTGGACGCACTTGCCTACTGAACCGAGTGTGTGTGTGTGTGTGTGTGATTATGCACGGCAGAAGCGGGCACATGCGGCTGTGTGTGTGTGTGTGTGTGTGAGTGTTGTTTGTGTGGCAGAAGGATGCGGGCACTTGATTGCGCCGTCATATGATTTACTTTTACTCTTCCTCTTTGTTTTGTCGTAAGTCGTGTGTATGAAATCAAGGTTGTTGCTGGAGCACAGCGACAGGAGCCACTACACAGATGCGTTCGATAATGCTTCATATCTGATTGCACAACAGCAACAACAACAATGATAATTAAAGTCAAAATAGAAAGAAGACAAAGAACGCCACCAAGTAAAAAAAGAACACGAGTAATATTTATGAATAAAGATGATGTCGAAGACTGAAGATCAAAGATAGGTTGCTGGAATTAGATATAAGATGGAATATATCGACATGGAAGCCTAAGGTTAGGTAGGTTAGGTTGAGGTGGCTGCCTCTGTATGAGACACACTTAGGCCTCTTAATGGGCCCGTTGTGATACCACAGATTCCACCCGTTTGAAATGCGTATGCAACACTGTTTTTTTTTTCAACATCCGAACAATCCGAACGGCGATATGGAAGCCTAAAGAGAGAGAATGTTTTTGTGATTGGGGGATAAAACTCGGGAAAAGTGAGAGACGTAGAAGATTTAAGATCAAACTCAGACTGTTAGGATTAGATATAAGAAGGAATATATCGACATGGAAGCCTAAAGCGAGGGAACGTTGTAGTGATTGAAGAGAAAACCCATGGAAAGTGAGAGACCTAGAAGACTTAAGAAGACAGACTGTAGAAGTTAGATATAAGAAGGAATATATCAACATGGAAGCCTAAGGTGAGGGAAAGTTGTAGTGATTGAAGAGAGAACCCAGGGAAAGTGAGAGACGTAGAAAACTAAAGATCAAACATAGGCCTTTAGGATTATAGATGGAAGATAGCAGCATGGAAGTCTAAAATGGAGAACGTTGTATTGATTCAGGAGAAAACCCAGGGAAAGTGAGGGACGTAGGAGACTCAAGATCAAAGACAAGCTGTAGAAATTAGATATACGAAGGGAGATAGCAACATGGAAACTTAAAGTAATAAAACGTTGTAATGATTGAAGAGACGGAACGATGACGGTAAAAGACGTGGGCAACAAGAAAACTTAAGAAATTGCACAATGAAACAAAAGCAGTGAAAAAGTCATGGCAGAAACCGCGGACGATAGATTGGCGTAGAAAGAAACTAAAAAAAAATAGCGGAAATAATACAAGTATTATAGAAAGATTATACAGGGTGCTATATCTATGCTATGCTATATCTAACTTTTGCATTTGGCGGCAAAAGTAATTTTACTTTGACATTCATTCATTCACTCGCTCATTCATTTATTCATTCATTCACTCATTCATTCATTCATTCGTTCATTCGTTTATTCATTCGCTCATTCATTCATTTAACTTTTGCATTTGGCGGCAAAAGTAAATTTTTCTTTGACATTCATTCATTCATTCACTTATTCATTCATTTATTCATTCATTCATTTAACTTTTGCATTTGGCAGCAAAAGTAAATTTTTCTTTAACATTCATTCATTCACTCGCTCATTCATTTATTCATTCATTCATTCATTCATTAATTCATTCATTCATTCATTCACTCATTCCTTCATTCATTCCTAAACCAATTAAAGCCAAAAAACACTGGGTGACAACTTTTGCGCCACCCTGTAGGAAACATTACAGAAAAGTTAGAAAAAGAGATCGAGAGAAAGCAATAGCAGAAGAACATTACTGAAACGGTACTGGAACTGGTACTGGTACTGGAAGAGGAAAACATCAATGATTAGGAGATATATAGCCAAAAGACAGAAGTTAAAGCAAAAACAAAACTAAACATAAAAAGAACCAAAATCATTGGACATAAAAGCTATGAAAAATGTTAAAGTATTATTAAAAAAAAAAATAGAAAGACTACAGAAAATATTACAGGAACGGTACAAGAAGTTTAATCAAAGGTGAAAATATTCATGAAACGGAACAAAACCACCGGACGTGTTGATGCATGTAAAATATTTTAGAAAGATTATAGAAAGACTAAAGAAAATATTATAGGAACGATACAAGAACAAAAAAGTTTAATCGAAAGTGAAATTATTCATAAAAAGGAACGAAATCATTGGATGTGCTAAAGCTATGAAAAATAATATAAAAAGATTATAGAAAGACTAAAGAAAATATTATAGGAACGATACAAGAAAACAAAAGTTAAATCAAATGTGAAATCAATGTTGCCAGATCAGGATATTTCTTTCTGGATTTAGGAGATTCTTAGGCCTTTAGGAGAATTTTTTTGAGGAAAAATTGTTAAGAGAAAGTTAAGGAGATTTTAAAATTGATGCATTTGACATCATCAGTGGCACAGTGGCCTTGAATATTGAAAGCTAAAGTGTCTAATTTGTTTAATTTTTTTTAATTTTGTGTTTCAAAGTGTATTTTTTATGCAATGAACGAAGGTAGTTTTGTTTGTGTTAAGTTGTTATTAAGCTGAAGCTGAATAAATAAAACGGCTGCTACAAAAAACACCTAAATATAATTTTAATTTTTTGTGAGAAGTTTAATTTCGTTGGTTATAATAAAAAAATTATTAAAAAAATTTGTAGGAGATTTTTTAAAATTTTGGGAGGAAATTTAATTTTTGTTAAGATTTACGAGAAAGTAATTTCAGGTATCTGACAAGCCTGGGTGAAATTATTAATAAAAAGGAACAAAATCACTGGATGTATTGATGCAAGAAAAATATTATAAAAGGATTATAGAAACGGTACGAGAAAGTACAAAAGTTAAATAAAGAGTGAAATTATTCATAAATAGGAATGATATCATTGGACGTGTTGATTCATAAAAATATTATTAAAGGATTTTAGAAAGACTGCAAAAATATTATAGACACGGTATTTCAAGGACATTGAGTGATTTGAAAAACATTACCAGAAAAGTTAGATTAGGTAGTGAAATTAGAAAAAAACTAGATCCAAAAATTAAAAGAGATGAAAAAAAGCCAATAGTAGTGAAAAATAATTTAATTATTCATAAAAGGAGAAAAGATAATAAGAGAAAAATCGTACTAAAAACTTTGAAGGTCTTAAAATATTTACAATTGAATTAAAGAAAACTCACAAATTTAAGGAACACAAAATCTATGTGTCTATACAATAGACACCAAACTAGTCAAAGTATCACAATAACAACAGCAAAAAAATAGGAGCGGGTGTGCTTTTTAAGTTTCTGTCCATTGCCTCGAACTGACTTGATGCACAAAAGGTGCCGCTACTGGTTGCTGATGAAACTGTCTTTGCCATCGCCGACAGACTGCGCCGCACGTTGTCGGTCGTTGTCAACCAGTCGTGCTGGCCTGCTTAACGTCAGTCAACAACTACATGCGCTCAAAACATGTGTTACACTGTTTTTTTTTAATCTTATTTGGCTGCAGTCGACAATGACAACACCAACAACAACAAAAGAGCAGCACAAAAAGGCTTAAATTACCTAATTGAAGTTGTGCTCTAAGCTGCAATTACCACTGAGAATGTCGGACAAAAACGGCAAAACATCTTCGACAACAACAACAACAACAAAGTGAGTTGAGGGAAAACAAAAAAAAAACGGCAACATGCCACGCGAGTCCGAGGCATAGAAAGAAAAGGAAATTCAATGCCTGACAAAAAGGCAGAAAACCAAAACAAAAGCTTTAAAGTGAAGCAAAAACAACAAGTTTTGTTGTTTTATTAAAGTAGTTGTTGTTGTTGTTGTATTGGTGTTGTGTCAGCTTGCACCTCTCGTTGCGTTAGCTTCGAGCCAAAGTCGATTCAGTCGCTTCCTTTAATGACAAAACATTTACCGAACGCGAAGCGGCCGGAATGAGACTGATTGCGATTGCGCTGCATTGTCTCTGTCTGTCTGTCGTCGTCGGCAACTGTTGTGTGGCGCATGCGCGCGTGTTTGATCTTAATATGCTGCAATCTTGATTGAAATTTTAAGTGCACAAAAACCCGGCAAATGAACAGGAACGCACTCGTATTTACTTGCAAAGCATCCCAAGTGCCGAGCTAATTATTTGACTTGACGACGCACAAGTTCACTGCTACTTCACACAATTGCCGTCAGCGTTTTGGCGATTTGTTGTTGCTGTGCAGGTTTTTTTCCGGCCTGCACAATGTCGTCATTCCCCCGAATGCAATGCAAGTTCGGCACTTGTCCATAGTTAAGTGATTAAGTTTTCGCCGCACTGTCATATGCGACAATTGTATGATTAATCGTTCTTCCGTGTTGCGGTGCAGCGAAAGTCAGAATTCTCAAGTTGCGAATTTTTGCGAAATTGAAATCGAATCGTTTAGCAAAGATGCCAAATATTTCAGAAGAATTCACTTGTCGGTTTCACTCTCTGCGCTACTTAAGAAATCCTTTTGTGCTCGCAACAAAAGCATTCAAATACAAACAAAAAAAAATTAATCAATTTTTCAATGCAACCAAACACAAAAACTTGTGCTCAAGTGCCGCACAAGTCTTGTCAAAATTCGCTATTGTACTCGTATTGAAGAGTTGCCAAGTCTCTGGTGTTCGTTGTACTTGTACGCACCGCCAGCCATCAGCCAGCAGCTACTTGCTACTTGTTTCTGTTGCCACTGTTGCGGCCGTATGTGGCGTTTTTTCATATTAAATAATTTTTCAATAAATTTTTCAAGGTCCCCACTTTAACATATCAAGTATTGGCAGCCACTCAGTCTGTCTGTAACACACTCGGCAGTTTTAATCGAACGCGCAACACTCTGAAGTACAGCGAGACGACGGCGCGCCATAAAACATATTAAAACGCAATGTCGTTGTAGACAACAGCAAAAACCCTATCGGCAGAGCAACAACAACGCAATCAGCCACAACAATGAACGCACCTCATAACAACGAGCCGCATGAAAGGCGTCACCTGAACGAGTCGTCGTCCATGTATTCACTGCACAAGCAATATGTCAATCATAATTCGTGCGCAAAGGAATTTGAATGGCAATTTCAAAGGAATTTTCAATTTTGATGAACTCCATTTTTTTTTATTAAAATATGCTGTGTTGTTTCTATAAAGGAAAATTTTGTAGTTGAAAATCCAGCAAAAGGACTCTAAAAAACTATAACTGTTAAAGAGATAATTATTACTATTACAAACTGAATAGTATTTCTGATCATTTGCCCTTTTATTGAATTTTTAAATAAAATTTTTTAATTAAAATATGCTATATTGTTTCTATAAGGGAAAATTTATAGTTGAAAATCCAGCAAAAGGACTCTAGAAAAAAGATGAAAAGATAATTATTACTATTACTGAATAGTATTTCTATCTTATCTTAGATGATAAGTTAAGATAGAAGTTTGGAGTCAAAATATTTGATTCGAAAACTTCGACTTTCTAGAACCGTCGGTCTATTATCTATCTCTATCTATCTAAATTAAACATCGATCCTTCAAGGGTTGGGAGTTGGGAGATTATATCGTCACTCAGGGATACAGAATTTATTATTCGTTAATGAAGTCAAAATATTCCCCGAGCCATTTTAGCACAACTTTGAGTTTCGAGAACCTTAAAAATCCTTAAAGAGTCAAGATGGGAGATTATATGGTCAGTCAGGGAACTTTCCCACTAATTTAAATTAATTAAAAAAATTTAAAATAATTCAATCAATCAGCAAAATCATTTTTTGAACTTATTGACTATTAAATGACATTTGTTCCATAGAAAAATTACCTTACTTTATCATTCAAACTTAGAAAATTAGTTGTAATATTTCCAGAAGATATCATAGTTCAAGAAAATCAAAGTAGTTTTTCATTACATTCCTAACTGATGCATAATAACATTTTCTTGGCAAGAACTTTTGATTTTGTCACTGATTTGCTATGCAGAGATAATTTTTCATAAATAAAATCAAAATATTCAAACTTCGAGTTTTTTGAATAGGTGATGAACCAAATGAATAACCGATCCTTCAAGTGTTGAGAGTTGGGAGATTATATCGTCAGTCAGGAAACTTTCCAATAAAAGAAAACAAAACAATTCTTTCAAGCAGCAAAATCATTTTTAAAACTTATTTGCTTATAAATGGTATAATGGTATAATGGTATTTCTTCCTCCAGAAGATGTCTCAATTTTATTATTGGTAATAATTTCACCAGGTTCCAGAAAATCATAGTAATTTTTCATTAAATTCCTAACTAATGCATAGTAACATTTTCTTGGCAAGATTTTTTGGTTTTGTCACTGATTTGCTATACAGAATTCATTTTTCATTAATTGAGTCAAAATATTCACTGAACCATTTTCGCACAGCTTCGAGTTTCGAGAACCGGCGGTGAACCAAATGATCGGTCAGCGGTTGATCCTCAGACGGTCAAGTTGGGAGATTATATTATCAGTCAGGGAACATTCCAATTAAAGAAAACAATGCCTCGCATTTATAGGGGTATCCCCTGCGCGTTGGGTCGTATTAAAAAAAAAAAACATTAAAAAAAACAATTCTTTCAAGCAGCAAAATTTTTTCTAAATTTGATTTGCTATTAAATGACATTTCTTCCGCCAAATATCTCAAACTTAGATATTTAGTTGTAATGGTTTCATTAGATTCCAAAGTTTTTCCTTACAATCCTAGCCAATACATAGGAAAATTTTCTCGAAAAGTTTTTTTTTCTTTTATCAGTGATCTGGTTTGGATCACTTCATTTGTTTAATTTATTTTGCTGTACAGAATTAATTTTTCATCACTCGCAATGATTTTACACCAAAAATTAACTCATACATATTTACTGAAAAACATAAAACGTTTCTCCTCTCTGGGTCTTCAAATTAAATGCTATTGAAATCTGAATTGAAATTGTTTGACAAGTTTCTTCATTGCGCACTAAATAAACTTAACCCTTTCGGGACGGGTTTTAATTTTGAAAACCGAAATACTTTTGGTATGAAAGTTGGGGCTACAAATTTATTACACACAAATTCTGAAATCATCTTTTTATTTGGGAATATATAATTCGAATCGATATTTTACGTGCGTCATAAGATCTGAGTACCTAATTGTTTCGAAGAGTATTACAAATTTGGTGGGGTGTATTACCCCATAAGTCTTGAAGGGGTTAAGCTTTCGTCTTTCTAGAGAGCTTCTCTCACCCAATAGACCAGTTCAGAACCATGATTGGTGTTCTGACGAGTCACTGTTTAATTGACACCCACGAAGAAGGTTGGGGTTGTTTTGAAACTTCTTTTGTCGTAATTGTATGGACAAGAAAAAGAAAGAAAATGCACTTCACCTTCTATGCGCTGGTTTTATATTATGTAGAACAAGCAAGAATTACTTGTGCAACTGCTTTTTCGACAATCTAGGGATCTAGCCGATAAGACTAGACTAAGCTTAGTCTACTAAATATGCCTTGTGAGAAGCTCAAACTGGTTCAATGAGTGAATAGGCTTTATGGGCCTAAGTGGGACCAACTTTGGGGCAGCTACTCCTACATACCTTCTTCTAACATAGTAGCTGTTAGAACTGCTCACAAATTCTACAACAAGGATCGCACAAGTTTCTTATTGGTTCGTTCAATCGATGCTTTATTTGTAATTATGATAGTCATACAGAATTTACTTGTCATCGTTTACAATGGATTTTCTCCAGGAATTATTTCATATACGGAGAAACAATAAAAATTTTGCTACTCTGGATCCCCACAGTTCATGTAATTAAAATGGGAATTGAAATGGTTTAAAAAGTTTCTTGTAGTTGCTGTTAGAACTAATTCTGAAACAAGGAACGCATAAGAAATTTATTGATACGTTCCATAGTATAATTATTATACTATGGATACGTTCAATCTTTGCTTTTTTTTTGTTATTTTGACTGTCGTACAAAATTAAGGAACATGTCATTACGGAATTTTTTCAAACTTATTAAAAATGAAAGGTGATCTCCATTCTTTGGATCTTAGCATTGCATTGTATTAAACTGAAATGGTTTGGCTAGTTCCTTCTAGTTGGTGTTGAAAACGCGAAATGTCTGAGGCTTTTACTGGAACGTTCAATCAATGTGCTTTTTTATAGTTATGACTGTCATTGGAAGGTGATATCCACTCTCTGGGAGATGAAACTGTATTGCATTGAACTGAAATTGTTTGGTTAGTTTGTTCTTTTCCAACAAATTCTACAACAAAGAATGTACTAAGTTATTACTGGTGCAATCTAGAAAGAACCTCAGAGCCCTCATAAGAATACTAACTGGTGATAGTTTGCTGGTAGTCAGTGCACATAAAATGGACATAACTGACAATGGCGATGCAAGTTAAGGAGTATCATCGGTTGTGTTCCTGTCATCTTTCGAACGAGTCATACTTGTTTGAGAGCAGCCAATGCATCTTTAAAGCAAGGAACTAAGCCTCCGTAAAACCACATCTTCTCTCATATCACTAAATCCACAACTCATAAACAGACTCACAAATTCCACTCCATGCCAACTTTGCGTCCAATGTAACCCCGACTTTTTTAATTCATTCCCCTAATTGAATGCTTCTACCATTTCATGGGTTCTTTTGTTGCTGTCTTTAAACTAACACAGTTTATAAATTATTCATGACATAATTTAAAGTTTTTTTTATAATTAATTCAATGCAAAGCCAACGCCTTCCATTCCACTTTGTTCTTACACGTATGTGATGGCATCTAATGGCGTGGCGCCTGTCTTCAAATCAATTTTAATTCAATTTCAAAGCACTCACGGCAAAAGTGACTTCGGTGACTGCAATTAAAAGGGCCGTTTCCTGCCGTTAATTACCGCCCTGTTCGTCCCAAAAACCGCATTGCATGCGTTGTACGTGGCCAGCCAGTCGGACAGACAGCCCGGACAGTCAGTGCGAATGCATGTTTGCGTACTAAAATGCTTTTGGTGTTGAATGCGCGTGCACGCTTCATTTTCGACATGATTAACGTCAATGTGCCAAAGGGTCGATGCGCGAAATTTACAAGTCAACTGTGCGCTGCTTGCAATTATTAATGGCTTTTTGTGGTATTTTGCAATTGCAAGTCTGCCCGTTAATTTGCAATTGCATTAAATGCTACTGTTTGCGGTACAACAACAACAACAATAATGTAAATAAATAAATACCACAGCACGTAACGCGTACACTCGTCAAAAAATGTTGCATAACCAATGTGAAATATCGCACTAATTTTTATTGGCCCCATGTGTAATTTGTTCGACCTGCTCCCGGCGGCCGATATGTAACTGCAGCAGCAATTTGTTGACTCGAATTACGGGCGATTTGTAACAGCTTTACTGCTTCACTTGTTTGTTTTCATTTTTTTTTAATTGTATAGGCATTGCATTTGTTTTGTAGTTGTGCGTTCTTTTTATTCAGGTGGCAAACAAAAGACTTAAGCGCGAAACTTGATACTGTTGCATAGCGCCGCAGAACACACATTTTTGCGCCACACACACCAACAACGCCATAGCGTGCAACAAATTTACAATTAAAAACCATAACTCATGCGCCAAAAAATCTACAGCCACCACAACAACAACAACAACAAAAGCTCTGAGCTTACACCTTCATTTCATAATTTTAATTTGCTGCCGATGCATTCAATAAAAATGCTGCAGTCGCATGGAATCAACACACACACACACACACACACACACACATGCAAACACATACAAAACAACAAGCGTCGCTTTGTTGCTGTTGAGTTTTAAGCAGTTTTTGTTGCTGTTACTTGTGCGTCCAATGCTCCAACGGTGACGCCGACTTCGACTCTGTGTCGGATACGTTTTAGCAATGAAATATCATTATTGTCCTCAGGTCATGTTGTTTGGCTTGCAGTTTATCATATTTTTCGCCCCCTCGGTTCCGCCACTACCTGTCGCCCAGTCGCAGCGTTCCACCGCTGGACGTTGGTTTTGGGGTCTTTGGCTCAAGTCGTTTCATTTTGCTTTGCTCTGCCGGTCCGCTGTCTCGGCTGCTGTGCTTTGTTTTTGCAACGCGTCGGTTGTGGCTGTGTTGCTGGCGTGTTGCAGTTGCAAGTGCCGCGATTTCGCACGCGTATATGTTGCGCCCGCGTGTGCACGGACAGGCGCTCCGCATCGATGGGATGGGATACTTAAATCCCGAAGATTGATGTTAACGGGAAGCGAATGCATTTCACTTGGACGTCAATATTAAGAGTTTCCTCTGAATTGTCGTCGTCGTCTTTGGTGCGTCCTCAACGCTGGCCAGCCGTGTTCATTGTGTTGCAGTGTTGTTGTCCGTCTGGCCTGTCTGCGTTGTCCGCCACTGCTGTCCGCCGCCTTGTCTTCATTGTTCGCGTATTTATTGTATGTCTGTCTGATTGTCTTCTGTCTGTCTGTCTCTCTGTCTGTCAGCGCGCTTAACATACTATGCCCGGCTTGCCTCTAGCTGCAGCAATTGCCGTTGTAATTGTTGTTGTTGTTGCATGTACAACATACATTGCATTGTGTGTTGGCTTTGCGTTGCACAAGTGTAAATTTTATTGCAACTTTAATCTTGATTCAATGTCGATCGACGATTTTCTTGCAGCAATCGCAATCATTTTGCACCGGAAAGGGAATTTCGTTTTGCGATTTCCGGTCGATTGCACTTGCCAGTATCTCTCAGTCACGTACCGCATTGTTGCAGAGAAAAGCACTCTGACAGCTCTCTCTTTCTAAGTATCTCTCTGTGTGTGCGATTGCAACAGGACATACATTTTTATTATTGATGATGGGAAATTGCACAACACCAAAAGGAAATTATGACACATGAGGGCAGAAAGTTGCATAACATATGTGGCAATAAAATTGGAATTATTAAAATGCAATGAGAAAGTAATGGATGGACTGAAATACAAGAAAGCAAAGTATTTTGAAAGAAGAAATAAAGGCAGGTGGAAAAAATGTGCATTAGTTAAGGAAGGGGGAGGAAAGTTAAATAATTTAAAAGGATGCCTTCTGTTGATCCTGAAGAAATAGTTGCAGAATTAACTGAGAATGAAAGTGAACTGATTTTAATATTTGGCCCAGATTTTAAATTGCTGAAATGAGTTTGCCCTCATTTAGCTATTTAACCCCAAACACGGTTAACTCAACCTAGAGTAATACAATTTTTGTCTAAAATTTTCCCAAGTTTTCTACTGAGTACTCTGATATATGTAAATATTTTTGACCAGACAAATGAATTACAAGTTGAATTACTGAAATGCAGCTCAAAATGGAAGAGAAAGGCTGCTTTGCAAATTACTTTCTACTGTCTGTCAATTATTTTAAATTTTATTTTATTTTCAACCCTCAAATGCATACATTATTTTCTAGTTTGAATCAAATTAATCTTTTTTACAATGATAAATAATTCGTTCTTCTTTTAAATAGCACTCTATTTTTAATGATCAAAAGAAACATAAAGATAATATGCCCCAAAATATATTGGACACTTTTATTGAGACACCCTTTGTGAATAAAAATTAAATTTTTTTTAAGTTTTTTTGTGAAAAAAAATTGTAAAACATAAATTTTATAAACACAAGAAAACCTTGCATTTTTGTTCATTTTTGGCTTACATTCTAAAAACATTGTTTTCATTAAAATCTTCTTTGTTACATATTTTTGATCTAAAATTTTTAATTAAATTATTTTGATAAAATTTTTTGTTAAATTTTTCTTATTTGTTTTGTTTGTAAATAAAAAATAAGAATTATAAATTTTTTTATTACACTCGTTTTATTTAAATTTGTTTTGATTAAATACTTTTAATTTTAGTTTTTTTTATAAATTTGTTAAATTTGTCTTATTTATTTTGCTTTCAATAAAATATAAGAATTTGATTATTTCTTTATTTGTTTATTAATTAAGAATTAATTAGTTAAGAATTATAAATATTGTTATTACATTGCTTTATTTCAATTTTTTAAATTTAGTCATTTGTTTGTAAATTTGTTTATTAAATTTTTTGTTAAATTTTTCTTATTTGTTTTGTTTTTAAATATAAAATAAGAATTATTAATTTTGTTGTTACACTGGTTTTATTTACATTTTTTTAATTAAATATTAAAACAAAAATTTTGTAACATTAAATTTGTTATTCAATTTTTCTTATTTATTTTGTTTTTAAATAAACTATAAGAATTATAAATGTTATTACACTCGTTTTAAATTTGTTTTGATTAAATAATTTAATTTTTACATTTTTTTATTAAATTTGTTACATTTTTCTTATTTATTTTGCTTTTAAATAAGATATAAAAATGATAAATGTTGTTTTTTAATTTAAATAATTTTAAATTAAATTTTTTTGTTTGTAAATATGTTTATTAAATTTGTTGTTTAATTTTTCGTATTAATATTGTTTTTAAGTATAAATAAGAATTACAAATGTTAATGTTAATTACATATAAAAAAATGGTTTTTTATTAAATTTTTTTGTTAAATTTTTCTTTATTTTTTTAACTAAATAATTAAAAAAAATGTTTATTAAATCTGTTGGTAAATAGTTAAATAAGAAATATTTTGTTTATAAATAAAAAAAGAATTATAAATTTGTGTTTACAATCGTTTAATTAAATGTTTTAAAATTCGATTTATTTTAATTATTTTAATTATTATTGTAATAATTTTGAGTATTTTAAACAAAATTGTTGTTAAGGTTTACGGTACATGGACGCATAAACTTTACTATCATACTTAGAGATATTTCTGTAGAAATTCCACACAAAAGTATTGAAAGAAAACTATTTTCAATGAAAAAATTATGTGTTTTTGTTTGTTTTAACAAATGAGAAGTTTTAACATAATTTGTTTTTAAGTTCATGGTACATGGACGCATTAATTTTACTACCTAGAGATATTTCTTATAAAACAATACACAATACTAAAAAAATAAAACTGTTTTTAATATAAAAAATTATGTGTTTTTGTATGTTTTTTTAATGTTTTTTTAACAAAATTTGTTTTAAGGTTTACGTTACATGGACGCACTTTACTATTTAGTGATATTTCTTTCGAAATTCTACACAACAGTATTGAAAGAAAATGTTGCCCAATGAAAACTAATTAAATAAGAATTTCAAACAAAATATGATTTAAGACTTTTGGTACATGGACTAACAAATTTTACTACCTAAAGAGATATTAGAGATATTGTTTTTTACAAATTCTACACAATAGTAATGAAAGAAAACTGTTTTCAATGAAAAAGTCATGTTTGTTTTTTATGTTTTTTTTTACAAAATTTATTTTAAGGTTTACGGTACATGGACGCCTAAATTGTACTTACTACCTAAAGAGATATTAGAGATATTAATTTACAAATTCTACACGAAAGTAGTGAAAGAAAACTATTTTAAATGAAAAAATAATTAAAATTTTAAAATGTTTGACTAATAAATAAACATATTTTTTTTATTTGCATTTTTATTTAATTCATACAGTTTTAGGAAAATATTTTAGTCGAACTCTTTTTACATTCAATTTTGTACTTACAAGAGTCACCGACAAAAGGCTTAAAAAATCGAACGTTCAGGCGCTGATGGGTAAACAGAGACCTAAGTCGCCACAAGTTGACAATGTTCCAAGGACTCGGTTCAACCTGATAGTTTACTGTCTTAAATGGACTTTTTCCTAAAAATGTTTCCTCAAATGTGTTTTTGAATCCTTTATTTATAAGTGCGAGCAAAGATTTATCTGCAAGAACTATCACTGGAATTTTTAGATGGACTTTTTTCTTACTCGACTGTTTGGTTTGAAAACTGACCAATTCTGCCAACTGAATTGGCGCTCAGTCAAGTTGCACTTTGGGCCTTGGTGTGTTTTGTGTATCCACAAAGTTTTATCAATAAATCCATCTCAACACTCAGAGTTGAAAATTTCGGCATTAGCGGCAGCTGCGCAGCTGCAATAAATGCACCAAAACAAAATTCAATAAAAACGGTGCGAGCGTTCCCTATCGCACACACACACACACACACACACACACACGGCAACAAATAATGATGCTCACACAGCTGAACGGTACCTCAGGTTATATTTTATTTTATTTCTTTTCGGCGCTCGCTGCATTTGGATATTTTGTTGTTGTGCCGGCCTGTGTCTTAGGTTTGCTTGGGGGATTATTAAAGGAATATCAACATTATTAGGCTAGCTGGCCAGTCGGGACGGGGTGCGGCGCGTGCGAGGGGAAAGCACGAGGGCCCGGTGTTTTCAACATCAAAACAAAACAAAACGAAACGCTGACGTCCTGCCACACTTGGCGCGACTGCAGCGGCCGCGAACTGAGCGCACTTTGCGGAAGTGAGTGCGCGGCAGTGCGTGCGCGGTGAAAGGCTTTTCATTTACAGTTGCACGTGAGGCAAGTTGCGTGCTGCTGCCGCAGCACCAAAGGGCTATCCGGCTGACCAGCTGTCTGGCTGGTTGGTTGGTTGGTTGCCTGATTGGGTCTGGCTGGCGCGTGGCAGCGAATTACGTGGCGTGAGCGTGCAAGTTGAAGGGTTAATGGGGGAAAACGTTCGAGTGGTCAAGGCGCGTGCGTAGCCGCAACCATTTAAGGTGTGAGCTTTGCTATTCATTTGGCTGCACGTAGCAGCAATCAGGGCTTGAAGAGCTCAATTACCAACATGAATTGTGATGGAAATTTGTGTGGATTTGTTTAAAAGTGAGAATAAAGGCAACTTAGGGATGTCTTAGTGGATTTTTTTCTAGTTTTTTAAATCATAAAATAATAAATAAATTACTTTCTTTAATTACATATTTTCAGAATAAATTAGTTGCTCAATTTAAAAAAAATGAAAAATAACCACACAACATTGAAAACACAATTTATCTGCTTATCGATCCAACGTTGCAATGTTCCACGGAAACTAATGACAACAATTTACAATGTCAACCGAATCGGCACAACAGTTTCACTATCTGCGCCTGTCCGTGTTTACAGCCTCAGTGACATCGATAGGCGAACGCATTACAAGTGCATTACGAGATGCCTGTCGCCGATTGCACAATAAAACGCCCAGCGCAATCAAATGCAGATTTCTATCAGCGCCAACAGACAACGACAACGACAGGTATTCATAAATCAGAAGCAGCCAGCAGCGAGCAGCAGCCAGGGGCGCTAGCTGCACCGCCCAGCGTCAGCGTTGAGCTCCCCTTAACCGAAGAAGTGCACTCGTAGACAATTTCACTGCTCGAGTACTTGCAGCATTTGGCTATAAAAACTTCAACACAGCACTGCGCGTCGCAGCTTCTCCAAATAAAGTCGTCGAAGAAAAGTGAAATTCCCTACAGCGCCGCGTGTTATGAGTACCTGACGCTGTGCCCTGTCGCGATGCATCATAAAAGTGCTGCCGTATAGCACACACACACACACACACACGCTGAATATTTAATGCCATTCAGCAGAAGCATAAAGGAGCGAAGGACGCACAGCAGCAGTGACACTAATAAAAGGATTTCTATGATCGGTATCAATGTCGCCGAGGTAAACTCCTACAAAACATATCACTTTCGTTATCTGCGACATGTTCTGGGAAAAAATTCAAAAGACAACATACTCGGAAGGGTAGCATGGCACTTGTTAGTGGCATAAATTAGTCGATGAATATTATCCATAGGATATTTTATGCTGTGGCAGCGGGTCCTGTGTGTGTATGTGCATACCTTAGTGAATACAAATGTTGTGTAACAAATTAGTATGTTTGACATTATTTCTGATTGTCATTTTTACTACAGAATTGGAGCAATGAAATGAAAGTGATTCATGTTTATTTTTTTAACTACGAGAGGAAAATCATAGTGACATTTATTGCAGAGTTAAATCATTGATTTGGAAAAATTTAAATAAAAGATATGAATGCAAATCCATTACTTTTTTCATTTCATATTATATAATTTTTTTATTTTATTTAATTTAATTTTATTTTATTTTTTTAATTTAATTTAATTTAATTTTATTTTATTTTATTTTATTTTATGTTTTTAATTTTATTTCATTTTATTTTATTTTGTTTTATTTTGTTTAATTTTATTTTATTATTTCATTTATTTTATTTTGTTTTATGTTATTTTATTTTAATTTATTTGATTTGATTTGTTTTGATTTTATTTGTTTTATTTAATTTAATTTAATTTTATTTTATTTTATTTTATTTAATTTTTTATTTTATTTTATTTTAGTTTTTTGAATTTAATTTAGTTTAATTTTATTTTATTTTATTTTATTTTATTATAATTGATTTTAGTGTAGTTTATTTTATTTTATTATATTTTATTTTATTTTATTTTATTTTATTTTATTTTATTTTATTTTATTTTATTTTATTTTATTTATTTTATGTTATTTTATTTTATTTTATTTTACTTGATTTGATTTTATTTGATTTGATTTGGATTTCATTTGGATTTGATTTGAATGAGCTTTGGATTTGATTTGGATTTGATTTGGATGAGCTTTGGGTTTGATTTGGATTTAATTTCGATTTAATTTGGATTTGAACTGGATTTGATTTGATTTGATTTGGTTTGATTTGATTTGTGTTTATATTATGTTATTGTATATAATTTTTTTATTTTATTTTCTTCTTTTTTATTTATTTCTACAACTTTTATCGAGCTATTCTACTTGACTAATTACAAAATTACTTTATAAACAAAGCAAAAAGGGAAAACATCATTCAATCATCAATTTTTTATTTATAAAACTACAAATACTAATGAAATTATTCTTGTATGTAAAAATTAGCTGCTAGGGATTACGGATCTAAATACATCAAATTCTAGGCTGTTCAATGTAGAAAGCAATGCAATCAGAAACAGCTAGAAATATTATGAAAATAGGTAAAATCTGTGTTCTATATTTTTACTCATAGCATAGATTTTAGTCCCCAGATCTTGAACATTGATTTGAACACAGATTTTAAAAAATTATTCTATCTACAATTCTATTCTACAAATTTGTGTTCATCATTTGTGTCTCATTTTGTGTGAGATTAAAATTCAGCAGGTCAGGTGTTCAACTCTAACTCTCAGTACTCAATGCAAAGCTTTCAATGTGCAATTTAGAACCACCAGAAAGTTGTTTATTCCTTCTAAAAATGTATAAAATGTGCTAAATAGAAATTGATTATTTTTCCAATAAATTTCTTTAATAATCTGTATTTGGCGTTGTAAAATTGCAATCAGGTTACTTTTGATGGCATTAAAAAGATACAATTTCCTACTACAATAACTTATCAGACAGTTTTGTGATTGTTTCACTCAGTTTTGTTTGAGCGCGCATCAAAGACAGACACAAGCAAAGAGATGGTATGCCATATTTTACAGATTTTCTTCGGTACAAACGAAATCGTAAGCCAGGCAGCTGAAAATGTGAATAGTGTTTATGGTCCTAAAACTGTATCGGTCAATCATGTGCAACTATGGTTTCGTCGAACCATTTCTATTAATTTTGATGTCAAAGATGCACCACACCCTGGAAGATAAATTGTCAAATATGTCAATAAAATCTTGGAACTCGCCAACTTGGTTGGGAAGTTCTTATGCATCCATCCTTAAGTCCGGACCTGGCACCAAGTGATTACTTTCAGTTCCTGTCTATAGAGAATGTTTTAATTAGCTGCTGAAAAATATTTCTCAAGAAAAGCTTGTGTACTTTTGGTAATAAGAACAAGGTTTTCTTTGAAGAAAAGAAGAAAGAAAGAAAAACATAATGAAATGAAATTACCCTCAGAATGGTAACAAATTATTGAAAAAATCGGTGCATATTTGATCTAAATTGGATTATACCAACTATGCTAAATAAAGCCTTAAATTTCAAGCAAAAATAATGGATTTAGTTTTAACCAAACCTTTTTGACTTAAATGACTTAAAAAACAGTAACATACCAGAGTTTTTTTTTTAGAAAACTGTAATAAAAGACCTCAATACAGTCGTTTTGACTTCCTTGTATATTCCAGTTTTAAATAGCAAATACAGAGAAAAGTATTTCCATTTGCACTCAGCATCATCAAAACTTTGACAAATCTGATTTTACTTATTCAAATATCAAAAACTAAAATGCCATTAAAAATTCTCTGGGCAAAAGTTTCACTAAAAATTGTTGTGTGGTCGTCCAATTTTAAGCAGAATTTTTTCATTACAACCCATGAATTGCAACTATTTTGTACTTCCTGCTTTCACATCTCCATCATTGTTTCTGCCATAAAATACCAAAGAATTTAAAGATCTAGCAACTTTGTTCCTGTCTAGCGGAAATTTTCAACTTCCTGCCCAATAAAAGGATTGATAAATGAATATGGCAGCAACAGCAGCAGCAAAAAACAAAAGACCGCCAACACGTTTCACAACGATTTCGCTAAAAGATCACATAACCGCTTACGGATGTTTCTTTCCTTGCGGTGAACCAGACGCGCCGTTAGTTAAATATCCTTTTTTGGCCTTTTGCTTGCAGCATCTTTAGCGGCGAATAAAAAATCCAAAAAAGGATAATTTCAATTTCTTGGTCAACGTGTCCTTTCCACTGGCTGTGCACTTGAGGCGCGCGGTGCCATTAGTTTATTTGTATTGTTTTTCAATTGCTGTGCAACCTGTGCCGACAGGACTCCCTGCCATTTTACGACGCTGCTTAACATAGTTTTTATCAATTGGCGGCGGCATTCGCTTTGTTCTGCGGCGAACACTCAGCTCGGCTCAGCTCAGAAGCCACTAACCGAAGTGGTAGCGTGCGACATGGACTGGAGTGCAACTGTCGTTGGGTCGGTGTCGGATTTTTCCAAGTCACCGACAGACAGACAGATGCGTTGTTTGTTTATTTGAATTTTTGCGCTTGTTAGTTTATTGTCTGTCAGCAGTTTAAGTGTTGTTTTCAAGTTCAATATTTGCTTTTGCAATGTGGCGTTTTGTTGTTGCTGTTGTGGCTCGGGAGAAGTTGGAAAATCGAAATGATTGATGATGAAAATTATTTCATTTTAAAGAGATCTCCTTTTCTTTCTTTCTTTTCTATGCAGATACAAAGTGTGTTTTATAGAGAATTCATCTGAATCGAATCTATTTAATATTTTTAACACAGATAAATAAGTTCCTTTGTTTTCTTCTAACAAGATTATAAACCCGTTTAAAGGTCGAAGAGATCCCAGTTGATTGGCCATGGGGGTTGTGGTATCTGCTCAAAAGGATTTAGTCTAAATTTGAAGCTCTGGCTGCCAGATCACTGCAGCGTCTTCCAGGCAGAGGTGCAGCAATCGGCACAGCTTCTTCTGGTACACCGATGGTTCTAAGATTGAAGGTGGGAAGGGAGCGGGGATTTTGATAGCAGCTCTCAGCTGGCAGTCAGTCTGGGAGATAAGGACACAGTCTTCCAGGCTGAGGTCTTTACCATAAATGAGTATGCCAGAAAATTAGCGAATAATGTCCAACAGTCAGGCTGCAAAAAAGACTCTGAGCTCGACGACGTTTGACTCCAAACTAATCGTGGAGACAGCAAATGTTCTCCGAGGCACTTCAAAGGATAACCGAGTGACAATACACTGGGTCCCTGCGCACTTTGGGCACAATGGCATTGAGAAGGCGAAAAAATTGGCAAAGAAAGAGGCCACAAGATGACCCCATGGACCTGAATCGATCATAGGTGTCAACAAAGCTTGTTATAGACATTGTGTCAAACAGGAATTCACAAATCGGGCTAACCATAAATGGTCCATCAAAATGGTGCTGTTCCAAGTTATTCTGTCCAGCCTATCGGGTAGGCAAATCCAAGTACTTTCTGGACCTAAGCAAAAAGGAGCTTAAGTTCATGACAGGGATCCTGAGCGGGCACTGTCTCTTAAATATGCACAGAGCGCGTCTGGGAACCTCAGATAGCGAACTCAGATAGCGATACAGATTCTGCATGGAAGATGAAGAAACATCCATGCACTTTATATCTGAATGTTCCGAATGTTATATTTGAACAAGAATACACACAAGAAAGCGCATATTAGGAAGAGAACTAATTCAGAGCAAAGAACTGTCTGGAATCGATTCGGGAAAAATCAAGGAGTTCCAGGACAATATTGGGGAGATGAACTCCTCCAATTAGGAATAATAGTAGCTGTTGCTTGACTCCCATGCCTAATCTAATCTAAACTAATCTAATCCAATCTAATCTAATCTAATCTAATCTAATCTAATCTAATCTAATCTAATCCAATCCAATCTAATCTAATCTAATCTAATCTAATCTAATCTAATTTAATCTAATCTAATCTAATCTAATCTAATCTAATCTAATCTAATTTAATTTAATTTAATTTAATTTAATTTAATCTAATCTAATCTAATCTAATCTAATCTAATCTAATCTAATCTAATCTAATCTAATCTAATCTAATCTAATCTAATCTAATCTAATCTAATCTAATCTAATCTAATCTAATCTAATCTAATCTAATCAAATCTAATCTAATCTAATCTAATCTAATCTAATCAAATCTAATCTAATCTAATCTAATCTAATCTAATCTAATCTAATCTAATCTAATCTAATCTAATCTAATCTAATCTAATCTAATCTAATCTAATCTAATCTAATCTAATCTAATCTAATCTAATCTAATCTAATCTAATCTAATCTAATCTAATCTAATCTAATCTAATCTAATCTAATCTAATCTAATCTAATCTAATCTAATCTAATCTAATCTAATCTAATCTAATCTAATCTAATCTAATCTAATCTAATCTAATCTAATCTAATCTAATCTAATCTAATCTAATCCGAAGACTGTTCTGAGCTCTTAACGAGACTGCCAGGCAGCTTCATATTCACCTATTCTGTGTTCTGGGATATGGGAACATTTCAGAGAAGTGTGGAACAGTATTTCGGTATTTCTGTTTTAACTTGTAAGCTTCGTAACCATACAAACTCCATGCAAGAAACTGATCTAAGATGAATAATTTTAATAATTAATATAATTAATAATTTAAATAATAATTAAGACCTAAGATGAGCTGAAGGAAATACAGGATTTTCCGTGCTCAAAATTTTGCCCACCTGAAATTTTCTGTGGTTCTAGAAAATTTTTGGGTTCGTAAAGGTTTGTTCATTAGTTTAAAAGTGGGAGGGGTCCTTGGAATAATTTATTAATATTAAAATTACAATGTGGGTCATGAAGAGGTAATTATTTAGTATGATTTTTTTAAGATTAGTTGAAAAATGTTATAAGAGACCAGTTGAGACCTTCCTGCCTTCAGATCATCATCAACATTAATAGAATATTTACCATTATTGACTAACTGTGAATGCTATAAATAATCTACTCTCAAACCTTATTGCTCGATTATTTCTTCCATTAGATTCAAGTCTCTGCCGCAAAGGATGCTTTCTGTTGCTCGTTGCTTGCAACATTCCGCCAAGCATTTTCACTCAAACATTTCAACATATTTGAACGCATTCTTTATGGAAATATTTAACAAAAATAAATGTACTAAATGTCTTTTAACCCCTCTGTTACCCTAGGAAAAACTCGCACATTTGACCTTTGGGTCATAAAATGACCCCGATTTATTTCTTTGTATTTTGTTCAAAAAAGTTAAGACAATGTGATTTTGACAATTAGTTATTACTTTTATTATTGTAAAGCGACTATTTGGCCTTACTGGAGTCAAATATGTTCAACATGGAGACCATGTCCAGGTTTTTGATATTCTTCTCGGGTACTTTAATTCTTGCGATTTCTTCAGAAGTTAGAACTATATCGCAACTAATTTTTGGACAATTATATTATACATAACAGATAATAATCATTAATTGTTAATCGCCCAAAAAAAAATGATTTCGCAAGACATCCTGTTCCCGTGACCCACAAAAAATGACTCAGTTTAGAGGTTTAATTTATAAAAGTATGCCAAAATATGAAAGTTATACTAGATATTGAAATCAATGCACCAATACAAATTATAATATATATTAATTAATATTATTCGATTTCCCGAAGATGAAAATGAATATATTCGGCTGAGCCGAATTGCGCCCCATCGTTTCCTTTCACTGAGTATCTTCTTCTTTAGTGAATGTACTGCTGAGGATAACTCACACGATTCTATTATTGGCTTCCTTTCTTTTCGCGAAATTGAAGCCCAGGAAGTAACTTTTCCAATTCTTTATGGAATAAACGGCGTTACGTTATCATTCCAGGGATGAATTTCACATCACAAATGCAATGGTGCCGGAAGGAATAATAGAATTGCGAACTGCAGGCACGAGTAAATTGTGTGTTTGTCGTTGACACGAATATGTTCCAGAAATTTAATCAAGCTTGTTTACACTCCTTTTGGAATTTTTTAGAAATTTATTACTTGCTAGAAATCGTACTAGTTACATGTACTATTTATATTGAAAGCTTCAATCAAGATTTCATACCAGCAAACATAAAGTTTTCGTACTATTGGGTTTCGATCCCTTGAAACTTAAAAGCTCTTGTACTGCTCATTGAGATGTGTGGGCGAAGCTACGCCCTTTATTAAATGCCCTTTTCTCCTTCCTCCCTTTTCCCCTGTCGAAAAACATGACCCAATAGTAAGTTCGATCTTAGTGTCACTGATGTGCGACTTATTGTTCCGAAGTTATGTTCAAAATTTGGATCGTTAAAAGAGTGCCACGCCCATTATTAAACGCCCATGAAATATTTCCAGTGGAACAGTGTCTACATGGGGACACTGCACGAAATTGCAATGTTGTATGACTCATAATTTCGATTTTACTCCATAGTAGAAAGGGTGGTATAGCTAGTGCCACGCCCTCTTACCAACACAAAACAAAACAAAAAATACCAGAAACATTTATCCACGACACTTTGAAACCAAATCTAATAAAATTCACAACGCATCGACCAATTTCTTGCGTTCAGTACTATGGGTCATAAAATGACCCTAAGGTCAAATTTGTATAGTTGCTCATTTGCACGTAAACCAGTGTTGCAAATAAAATTAAATTTAGCGTATATTCAAATGGCATAAAATTAGTCACTGAGTCCAAAGGAAAACTATTCTTTACCAGAAGTAAGAAAGTTACGGCTCTTTAAAGTCAAATTTTACTCGAAAATGACCCTAAGGTAACAGAAGTGTTAAACATTTATTGTTGTTGTTTTTTGTTGCTGTCACATGCAAACAGCAGTTAATGGAAATAAGCCATAATGTGTCAGTGACATGCACTCGCAGCAAGCAAAGCAAATCAGAGCCGCGCCAGCCGAATCGGCAGTGGCAACATTTCTGCAAAAAATAAAATAGCATAGTTTATTTGCATATTAATTTAAATATGTCGGCACTACTTGCTGCACTTGCAGGAGCGAAAACACTTTTGCGACGCAGCTTCTTCAGTCGCACGAACGCCGCCATTAATTTGATTGAGATATTGTGTCAGGCGGCCGCTCGCCGACAGTGCGCCTGAACGGTTGTCCGGCTGATCGGCTGTTTGTCTGTCTGCGCCACACTAAAAGCACTTTTGCCTAATCAAATAATAATTATCGGCATCATTGTGTTCGGCGAAAGGTCGCAGCGGTTCGGGTGAGAATTTTCTACTTTGCCTGCCGGCCGCACCAATGCCAATGTTGGCGCATGCGCGTCTGCGCTTGGGCAGGGTGCGGCCCAAATCGGCCAACTTAATTGAGTCATTTGCCAAGATCATCACTGCCGCTCGCCACGTTGCCGGCCGCAATCCGGATCGGGTTGACCGTGGTCGGTGCGATCGGGCTGATTGCGACGCGGCGCGGATTGCACTTGTCATAAAGTGTGATTATTTAAATCGGCGGCGCGTCTGAGCGCGAACGCACCCAACACGATGATAATTATTGAAATTTATTATTTTTATGGCGGCTTATTGGCATATTGTGAAGTCTTGATTAAGGCGCACGAAGCGGCAATGCACAATTGAACTGACTTTCAATATGTTCCGAAAATTTGGTCAAGTTTAAGTTTTTGGATTCAGTTTTTTTAAACAATTCTAACATATTTAAATGCAATTTAATTTTTATGCAATGAAACTCAATTCAATTCCATTCAGTTACCTGTTTTCAACTTTGTTAATTAAGCCATATTGCTTGTCACTTTATAGTGCAGCCACATTTAATTTTAGCTTTGTCTCTTTCTCTCTTAAAATAACATTTGCTCTTCCTCTTTTATTTCTCATTATTATTTTTTGTAATTTTTCCCCAAAAATGCCACCAAGCATCGCGCATAACTTCACTGATAAAAGTGGCAACTTAATGTGCGCAACGAGTCGCATAATTGGCTTAGACCACACCGGCTCAGCGGTGAAATTAATTTGTTTGCCCGATTAGGCTCATCGGTCGCCAGTGGCCGTTTTCGGATTTCAATTATCTCCAAATACACACATTTGTATGTATGTATGTGTGGTGTATGTGTGCGTCTTCATATGTTTACTGTCTTGTTAGGCTAATTGACTTGGCCGACGTCGGCATTTCTCGTTGGCCGATTGTGAGAAAATCTTGTCATCCGCCGCGAAACAAGTGTACGAACGTAAAAACCGCATGACGGAATGAGTGGCTGCCGACTGTTGGCGTTGGACCACCGCTGACGCTGCGGCAATGCGTCAAAACCGCAACCACTTTTCAAAAGACTTGCCGACGTATTAGTGGCGGTTTTTTTATTCTTCAATTAATCAGTTTTAGCTGAAGAAGAAGCCATGACACATGCGGAAGGCAACATTTTCTTAGCTCAGGCAAATGACTTGGAAGAAAATAGTTTCCTGTTAGAAAGTTTAAGATTGGACAGAAAGTCAGCACAACGAATTTTTAATCGCAAACCAAATAATTTGCCGGAAATCGTAGAGCACTTTTAATTCTGGCGCGATAGATAGACAGATAGATAGATAGATAGATAGATAGACAGATAGATAGATAGATAGATAGATAGATAGATAGATAGATAGATAGATAGATAGATAGATAGATAGATAGATAGATAGATAGATAGATAGATAGATAGATAGATAGATAGATAGATAGATAGATAGATAGATAGATAGATAGATAGATAGATAGATAGATAGATAGATAGATAGATAGATAGATAGATAGATAGATAGATAGATAGATAGATAGATAGATAGATAGATAGATAGATAGATAGATAGATAGATAGATAGATAGATAGATAGATAGATAGATAGATAGATAGATAGATAGATAGATAGATAGATAGATAGATAGATAGATAGATAGATAGATAGATAGATAGATAGATAGATAGATAGATAGATAGATAGATAGATAGATAGATAGATAGATAGATAGATAGATAGATAGATAGATAGATAGATAGATAGATAGATAGATAGATAGATAGATAGATAGATAGATAGATAGATAGATAGATAGATAGATAGATAGATAGATAGATAGATAGATAGATAGATAGATAGATAGATAGATAGATAGATAGATAGATAGATAGATAGATAGATAGATAGATAGATAGATAGATAGATAGATAGATAGATAGATAGATAGATAGATAGATAGATAGATAGATAGATAGATAGATAGATAGATAGATAGATAGATAGATAGATAGATAGATAGATAGATAGATAGATAGATAGATAGATAGATAGATAGATAGATAGATAGATAGATAGATAGATAGATAGATAGATAGATAGATAGATAGATAGATAGATAGATAGATAGATAGATAGATAGATAGATAGATAGATAGATAGATAGATAGATAGATAGATAGATAGATAGATAGATAGATAGATAGATAGATAGATAGATAGATAGATAGATAGATAGATAGATAGATAGATAAATAGATAGATAGATAGATAGATAGATAGATAGATAGATAGATAGATAGCTCGTCTTTCCTCGGTCTGAGGCATTCTTCAGTTCATTTGGAGTTAGAGTTAGAGTTACACAGTGATTTGTGTTCCTGTGTCTTTCCTCGAGTCTTACGTATCTGTGAACATTTTCCAATAGTCTGAAGCTGCAGCTTCAATGTTTACAAGTGTGATTTGTATGTTTGCATTGCTGTCTTCTATTTCCCTACACATTTTTATTGTTAGTTTTTATTGTGAAAGCAATTTCATGGAATTTCCAAATTCCCTGCAACACGCTGCCTTTGGACATTCTCTGATCGAACGATTGTTCAGAGTGTGGACTATCAGTTTTATATCGAAACACTGCCACTGAATGCAGCACAATCGAACAAAAGGGGCGTGTTCGTGTACAATTTTGATGCACTGTTCCTTTCGTTGGACAATTCATTCATTGCCGCTGGCATGTTTGGCCAACAATAATGACAACAGTAGCAACAGCAACAGTTGAGCAAATAAAAAACTTTCGACAATAAAGTGATTTGTTAAAATTGTCCAGCGCCATTGAATGCGCTCATATTTTTCACTCCCCTGGCCAACGACAACAATGGCAACAAGCCAACAAATATTGCACAATAACATTTTTGGCACTTGTTTACTTTTTGATTCCAAGCAAAAAATCATTTATTTATTTATTTGTAGACTCACAAAAAGTGCATTTGCAACAACAACAAAATTCAATTAAATCTATGGTGTTGTTGCAAAGTGCAGCAAACGTGTTGTTGGGCCACAAGCGCCCACATGCTGTGCCTGGCTTTGTGCTATGTGGAAAGGACCAAAATATTTGGCATTGCCACTGTTTATGAACAGAATTAAGCAAAAGAAGCAAGGAAAATTGAAGAAAGAGCTCGTCTTGCCAATCAATTCGGATTTTATTGAAGATTTTTGATTTGCTAACAAAATTTGGTGGAGATTAGGAATAAGTCGGCGTATACAGGGTTTTCAGGATTGTTTCATGTTGTTAAGTGCTTTACTTTTTTGATAAACCGAAAGAAAATTTTTGAATAAATGAAAATATTGCAAAATTAACAAAAAATTTAACTTTAGTAAAAATAAAAAATAAAAAAAAAAATCATTTAAAAAAGGAAAAAATTATGGCAAAACAAGTAACAAATAAATATAAAATATGTTAAAATAATGAAAATATTAAGGCAGGTTCTCACCTTGTGGATCCGAAAAAGTGCACTTTTTTTTAGGAATTTTTTTTGAGAAAACGGTTAAAGATACAAAGCTGAAAATTTTTTCTAGATATGAACACACATTTATTTCAAATTGAATGAATCAAAAAAGGGGGGGAAGGGGGCGTCCATCAGTGGCGGCATGTCGGCGAGGAGGTGTCCCGCTACCGGAAGTGATTCCGTCAAAACCCGTGATCTGAAACACAAAAGTCGAACACATTCTTAATGTGTACCGTATTATCTATTGAATGAACCAAGATCATGAAAAAAAAATCAAAATTACAAAAGTTATGAGGTTTTGAAAAAAAAATTAAGATTTTCGCATTTTTTGCTCACTTATTATTTTTTTAAATAAACAATTTTCAATATTTTTGGCTGATCGTGGTTCGTTTATTAGAAAAAACCCTAAGGAACATTTAAAAAAAAAATAGGTGACGATTGGTTCATTCCAGCGCCTTCAATCACTTCCGTTAGGTCCGAAAATGTGGTTCTCAGAAAAACGCGTTTAAAGTTTAAAGCGCGCTCGGCCGGTGCCCGGCACTGTTCTATGTAACGGCCTGTAACTTTTGTAATTTTTCAGATTTTGATCTGAAATTTCTGGAGCACATTTTTGAAACATATATCTACACGATAAGGAAAAAAAAAATATCGTGTTTTTTTTTTCCCACAAGGTGAGAACCTGCCTTAAAATAATAAATAAAAAAAATACAAATAATAGCAAATAAAAAAAAACAAAATAATTAAACTTTTAATAATAACTTTTAAATAATAATTAAACACTTAATGACTTTCTTAACTGTGCCATATTTTTAGATTAACTAAAAAGCATTTTATTACAAAAAATATTAATAAATTAAAAGAAAAATTAAAGATTAAAAACAGTAAAAAACTAAAGCATAAACTCATTTAAAAAAAATAAAACATGAACAATAAAATAATAACAAACTTTGTTTAACAAATACATTTTTCAAGAAATAATAAAATCTAAAAAAAATTATTAAAAAATAAACAAAAATTAAAAATGATTAAAAAAATTAAAACATAAAAAATAAAACCTTTTTTCAAATTTTCAAAGTGCTTCTTCTTCTTTTCTTCATTCAGACGTAATATCTAAAGAAACATTCTGAATACATAAAATAATATGAAAAACAAATTAATAAAAAAATAGAAATGGTAAAATATAATAACGAAAACGTGCAGAAAGTAAAAAATAAAATAAATAATATTATAATATAAATTACTGATTTTTTTATCAATATTGCAATATGAATGTAAATATTAAATATGAAAAAAATTACAAATAAATAATAAAAAAAATATAATGTAAACTTACAAATTAATAAATAATTAAATAAATGATAAATTAAATAAAATAATAAATAAATAATTTAACCATAAAAAATACCAAAATTTTGTCCGACAAATATCACAATTTTCAAACAATAACAAAATCTTAAACAATAATTAAAAAATAATTAAAAATAAAGATAATACACAAATTTAAACATAAACAAAATAAAACCTTTTTTAATATTTTCAAAGTCCATGTGCTTCTTCTTTTCTTCATTGACACATTTTTCTCAATAATATCTAAAGACAAATTTTGAATAAATAAAATAATATGAAAAAACTTACAAATGAATACTAAAAATATTCTTTTTAAATTACAAATAAATAAAAACACTACAAAACTACAAATTGTAAGAAAACACAACAATAATAAATGAAAAAAATAATAACAATTAAATACTATCAATAACTTTTTTGGTAAGAAAACGGCTCAAGTCTGACCTATGTGAGCTCCCTAAGTTGCCATCTTAACTTAAACCTTTTTTGACAAATACTAAACTTTGAACTATTCTTTCTCCTCACCCTGTATGCAAACAGCTCTAATAAAATAGTTCTATTGCCCACAACACACAACTTCCCCAAACAATGTTAAAAGGATACTTTATTTGTTTGTCCCACAGTGCTTCGTGAATTTCTTGCTACTATTTCTGCCTTTGCGCTTTTGTGTTCGCCATGCAACGCATTCAAGACAGACTGCAATTGTGCAAATTTACGTACAACGCAAAAAAGTGAACAAAAAATTGCACAAACATTGGCTTTGTTTACGTTTGATGCATGTGAGAAATGAAAACGAGGCACAAAGCATCCGAAGGAAACGCAATATTTGCGCAAACCGCAAGAACATGTTTCCCTCTTTTCTCAATTCCCGGCAGCTCGACAATGCTTGCGCACATCCTGAGCCAACGCAAGGACGCACGTTTTATCAGCGCACGAATTTCTGTTGAACATTTCGCTGAACGATTTGGCAACAGTTCGTGATCATTGGTAACATTTGACAAATTTTCTATTTTCTCTTTCAATTTTTGTTAGGCTGTGAAAACGTCGCAATGTCCCGAAGGGGATCTTGTTAGCTTTTGTATTAGTGTCACTGCAATCTTTCTAAACAGATTAATGCGCATTAAAAAAGTAGTTTTAAAAGCAGAAGAAGAAGAAGAAGAAGCTAGGAGAAAGGCAACTGTTTATTATTTATTGGCAAAAATAAGAATTCACAGAATTTCAGCGAAAGGCTTAGACGAGTTACACAGTGAAAGGATTAAATGTGATTTGTATCGCTGGAGTTTTCAGAGTATTGAGGACCCAAGGATTAGAGAACAAACCTCAATGAAAATGAAATGGAAAATAAATTGCCAACTATTGTGGCAGCACTTAAGCTGTTATTTATAAACATGTTCGCTTCCTAAGTATAACTTAAGACTGTTCAATGTTGGGTAAGTATTTCTATTAAATGAAACAAACTATCTTCAGACAAAATAACATTTCGATTCAGCTGCTCTAGGAACAAGTTTTGATGAAAATTCCTAAGAAAACAGTTGTTGTCCTTGAATTGCTTTATTTTCAAAAATATTCACATGTGCCTCTCAGCACAAAATTCTAATCTTATCAAAAAAGCCATAACTTGTAAAACTGACTTTGTTAAAATTCAGCCAGCCAACGTATCAGCTCGACGCTCTATGCTCGACTTGGCTGAAGTGGACGCTCGAGTGCCACATGCCACATGCCAAAAGTGCCAGTGCCACAATTACGCCATAATTGCTGCCACGCTCAGCCCTAACAGTGGGATACTTGTTGCCAGATAAGCAAAACAGGCGACATCTGCAATGCAAAAACAAAATCAACAATCAACAAACCGATGCATGACACGAGCACTTGCCAACTGGAGAGATAGAGAGATGCAAGTGCATGTCCTGCCAAGGATGTCATCAGCTGTTGTCCATTATCAACCGCAAGAATTGCTCAATAGACCAGCAGTAGCAGCGGCAGGCTTAGATGTCGACCGAGAGTATCTTTTAGGACAAAAATAAATTATCTGCAAGTTCTCAGTCAAGTGAGATAAATGTCGGAATTTTACTTTCAAGTTGCTGCAGATAGATGGACTTGTAAATAAAAATGATAAAAAAAAAGCAAAAAACAATACAATGAAAAACATTCTGACAACATGATTCTGACAATCTTTTCTACAACACCAAAAAAAAGCAAATTGAAAGCCACTCTTCGAACTGAATCAATCGATTCACTTTTGACGCATTTTGTGCTAACAAAAAGCAATTTTTTAGATATTCGCCCAACAACTTCTAAACATATTTTCTTTCTTTCTTTTAATCGAAAAGCCCGTACAGACATTTTCATACAAATCTTTTTAAAAATCAACTCGATTGCAATTTGTATGGCAGTTGCCGCCCTAACCGCACTTGAAGCTAATCAAAACTTAATCAAGCATGAGAACAAAATGCATTGTGCGCTGAATCCTGTACTGGCACTGAAATCCTTTCCCACACATTTTACATGAAAAGATCAGCATTGAGTGATTGCAAAAATTTTCAATATAATGGAAAAAGTGCAGTTGGGTGCAATTAGGATTAGCAAGGCATCCTTTATGTTTGTATAGTGCCAAAAACCTTTTTGCGGTGGTTTCGCAAAATAAATTTTAAACAAACCTCAAAAAGACTTTTTTTTTAATGATTTTAATGAAAGCAACCCTTCTGATTCATACCATTACATTATCTTTCTCAACTTGAGTAGTTGAGGAAAATAAAGTCTCTTGATGAGGGCAGATTGCGGCAAATGATGAGAGGTCACTAAAGCCACATCAAGCAAAAAGCGGTTAAGAGTTTTTCGAGAAACTGCAAAATGCATTTAGAACGTAAAAAAGATGAATTGGATTGCAAAGGAGCTTAAAACAGAAATTTAGTTGAAGGAAAACTGTCGAGTAGAACTGGTTAACAGGAGCTAAATACCTGCAGGGTTGTTGTACCCTGTAAGTATTTATCTAAGTAAGTATATATCTCATCAATGTTATGAGATGTTTAGCTTTGAAAAGGCTTGTTCTGTTTTTCAAAGTCAGAAGAATGTGTAATGCATTTTGATTGAAGCTATTCTAGGTCTTAAGAATGGACGAAAGAGATCACAGACCATGTTTCCCTTTGAAAAAACCAAGTCAAGAAAGCTCTGTAATCAATTGGTGAGACTAAGCCAGCTGAATCAGAGATGTCAGAGAGATTAGAAGGAGGTAGAAAATTTTAATAATTAGCAAGTTTACTGTCGCAAGGTCCGAGGTAAGAAGAAATTTAAGAAATACGTCCAGCAGGGAAGGTAGAATAGAACCAATGAATGGAGACGATCAGTTACACAGAGAGGACAGACTAAGAAAGAATGCAGAAGACTCCAGCTACGTTTTAAGGGTATTATTTTTTCGATAAATTTTCGATAGAATTGTACCGCCGCCAAATGACTATAAATGCATTTTTATCAAAATACATTTTTCTGATGCAATTTGAAGACCACACTACAGATTTATTTATTTTTTTTATTTTTGTAAATTTTTTTTTATATTATTAAAAATGATTAAAATTGATTATTAAATTATTAAAAAAAACTGAATTTCCCGAATCTTACACAGAAAAATGTTGGGACACCATAAAAATATTTGCTCATCGAAAGTCTTCATAAAATCAATAAAATTGTATTCGTCTGATTCATAGACAGTTAACTTTAGAATACTTCATGTGTCCCAATAATCTACCAAAAACCAAATTCCTACTGTCTGGCACCCACTGAGAGGTATTGAGGATCAGGACAATTCTTACTCCTACTTAATCTCGAACCCTAGTCTCAAGATGGTCAATGTTTTTAAATATTTATATTTATTTGTACCAACTGACATTATTATCTTTAATTCGAACTCGAACTCCCTTTCGAGGCCCATATTATTCCGTCCAGACCCATTATACTGCCTTCATTTTGTTTCATAATGTTTCTCGTATAAATCAACTTGAATCAGTCAAGAAGGCTTTTATTTATTGATTGCTCTTCGGTCCGTGAATGTTTCATATCGGATTCTCCAATTCTCCGAATTAACCAATCATCAAACCAGGTCAAACCGGGTCAAACCAGTTATACCTGTTGAAAAAGGAGAGCAGATTCGAAAATTCGAATGTTTCCTGGCAAGCCAGGTTCGCTACGAATCTTGACCCCAGAGTACGGAGTCGACGTTCCTGCAGAGCCGATCAGGGGCACAGAAAGTTGTAAAAAAGTTTGTTTAAGTTTGCAGCAATTTACTTAATTTTTTTCCTTCCTTAAATTTTTTGGTTAGTTTCATCAATGGACTTATTCATTGCTTATCTATCCTGAAAAAAATTCATTCTCAATACGAATTTTAAGAAGAGAAAAGTTGATTGGCTTTTTAGTTCTCAGCTTTTGAACTTAAACTTCAAATTGTTATTTAGTATCTTAAAAAAAATAAAAAAAAAAATTTTTTTCATTATTTTTAATATTTTAGTCAGATGTCTTCGACAGTCCGAGCGTTTTATTATCCTCCACAAAACTTTTGTCTTTTAGGCAACAAATAAATGCATATTTTTTACTTCACTCTGGCTCAGTGGCGCCCATAAGAGGAGTTTTGGCGGTTCAAACTTCCTTTAAATACAAAACTTGCTGGTACAAAATATTGTTCCAAATGGTATTTAGTTCAAAACAAACCCCCTCCGCTCAAAATGAAATCCTAGATGCGCCGCTGCTCTGGCTTACTACTGTGTACAAAGAATACCCGGAATTCGATTTCTTCGATTATCGTGGTGTTGTGCATTATGAGTTCCTTCCGCCGGGCCAAACTGTCAACAAGGAATATTACTTGAGCGTTATGCGTCATTCGCAAAAAGAGGCCGGATTTATGGAGAGACAACTCTTGGTTTTTGCATCACGATAATGCACCATCTCACACGGCATTGGTTCTTCGTGAGCATTTCGCCAAAAATGAAACGCATATCATTCCACAGCCACCGTATTCGCCTGATTTGGTGAAAAGAAGATTTCCCCTACCGGCACAGCCATATTTGGAAGATTGTCATGAGTTATAGGAATCTATTCGAGATAACGCGTTACAAATCTTGCGAGAAGCAGGTCGAAGGTGGTTTTCCGGATAGTTGAATATGATCAATTTTTCATGTTTTTTCTCAAATAGATACAACAGTTGCTTTGCTTTTTATTTATTTATTTATAAAGTTTTGCATAAAGACATCAATATTGTATGACAACAATATCGTATGATACGATCATACGATATTTTTAGTTCATATGCTTCTTTATCCAAGCATCGAACTTTGACACTCTTGTGTAGGTATTAGGGCCAAGTTCAGAATAATCGATGCCAAAGGAGGCAATTCCCACCTGCCGCAGTCCTTGTGGCGTTGACATGACCAGCGGGCTGCCGGAGTTGTCCTGTGAAGAAATTTCATGAAAACGGTTTAAATTCTGTTGATTTGTAAATTCGATCAACACCAAAAGCATGAAAGTCTATAATTTGACTACAAAAAACCATTTGTGAAGGTTATGCAATTTTTAGAAATATTAAAATATTTGGCAATATTTTTAAAATCCCAATACATGAGAGATTGGTTAAAATTTTGCTGCAAGTGTTTTTCTCAATTAATCTTAATTTAAATAATGGAGCAAGAAAACTTAAAACTCACCGCACATATCGATCCTTGGAAGCTCCATGCACAAAGCTGCGTCTCTAATAAGAACGAATAGATCATCCTACAATACTCCTGAGTGGTGGTGTGATAGTTCCATCTCTTCAACGTATTGGGAATTGTTTCATGCTTGTCAATATCACCCCAGCCGGTCAGGGTGACCGGCACACCGCCGCCCACGTCATCGCTGCTACTGAAAGCGATCGCTGCAAAGCGAACACCGTCCAGCAGCAGATTCCGCTTCAAACGCAGTATGGCAATGTCGTAGATCGATATAATTACCTTTTCTGCAATTTCTTGGCCTGCAAATTTTTCGTGTGTATCGCAGGATTTGACAAGTACTCTCAGCCCGTTGCTGTCGTCAAGCTGGCGCACGCCCGCCAGGACGCTCATGTCTTCTACGTTGCGGCCATCGCAGCAGAGCGCAGCGGTCAGCACGTGACTTGGCGAAATGATCGAGCCGCCGCAGTAGTGTAGCTTGTATAACTGCACCGATACTTGGTAAGGCACATACTCGCCGGGCGGCACATCGGAGCCATCGAAGATGCGTGAAATGTTGTCGTTGGGAACTGCGAATGTGTGCGGGGTTTTCAATAATTTAAAATATGATATTTTGTATAGAATTGTTTGCAGTATTTACGTGTATGTCGTGCGAGAACACCGAAATCCACACTTGCGAGCAACATAAAAGCCACTAGCAGTTGTTGCTGCATTTTGAATGAAGCAAAGAAAAACAAATGAAAAGCCTGAAACTTTATAACCGATCTAGCAGACGACTGACGCTTCTATGTGCTCTAATGCAAATTTCACTTCAATATATATGCCTGCAGTCCTCAATATGAATGTTCATAGAGCGTATTCGAGCTGTCACTACAATTCAATGCACTCTATTGCCGGTCTTAAATTATAACTGACTCGTTTGATGGCCGTTTGTTTCACTCTCTTTCTTATCTTAATTAAACGCGTTCTTGAAATTGTTGCCAACGGCTGTTGAAAAAAAGTTGAAAGTCTTTTTAGTACAAGTTTTAGTCATACGATATGATTTGTTATTGTATTTTAGAACTTTTAAAGTGAAAAGTATAATTAGTCGCTAAAGCAATTAATTTCGCGTTCAGCTAATCAAGTCGCTCCCTAATCCAATCATCGAACATGGAGACGCGCGTGTAGACATCGGGACTGCACAATGGAACGAATGTGGGCCAAAAGAATGGAAAATGGATTTTCGAATTCAATTGGGTCCGTCAGTAGATTTGTTTTGAAAGAGTCGTCTGTGGATGTTATTTGTGTCTGAGACTTGGTTTCATTGTGATGTCCTTAATTTATGTGGGTTCCTTCCATAGCTTTTTTTGGTTTCCATTGGTTAGTTGATTTTACGTGGCGTTGATTCTTCGTGTTGCAATAGACGGCATAGCCTCGGAAAAGCATTCCCTTAGTGCGGGAGTGCCGCATGGTTCCGTCCTTTCTCCAACCCTTTTCCTTATCTCTATCAACGACCTATTGTCGTCGACGAAGAATCCCATCTACTCGTTTGCAGATGACAGCACCATTTGTTATTCATACTCCTTCACAAAGCGCTCCAGCTCTGTGAAGATTGAGAGGGAACGGCGCCGTATAAATGACACACTCAATAGTGACCTACAAACAATCTCCAAGTGGGATCAAGCGAACAGGGTCGATTTTAATATTGCCATATTGCCTGTTATCCCACAAACGAGTCTCGCCACATCCCAACACATCTCTGGTTATGTGTAGTGTAAGTATTGCGAAATCAGCAGCTCTTGATGTTCTGGGCATGTCCATTTACCCTTTCGGGACGGAATTTCATTTTAGATTCCAAAATACTCTCAGTAGAAATATTCTCATGCTATGAATGCTCGGATTAGAAAATTATATTGAATGCTCACAAATTCTTAAATCATCCTTTTATGCGGGAACACCGCGATCGAAAAAATATTTTGCGTGGGTCGTAAGATTTGAATAATTGTTTCGAGGGGCATTAAAAACTTACTGGGACGTATTATCCCAGTATCTCTATCCCGAAAGGGTTAAGAACGATCTTCGTTGGAACGACTTCCTAAAGCAGAGAAAAAAATATTTCGTTCCGTCTGGTCTCCGCCATATTTATACCACCTATATCCGACCTAAAATGGAGTTTAACTCGCACCTATGGGCGGGAGTTTCAATTCAAAAACCCATCTGGAGCTCCTGGATCGGGTGCAAACCCGTGCCATGAAACTTGTAGGGGACAGTAGGGCATCCAGCTCTATTGACTCCTTGGAACATCGTCGAAACGTGGCATGTGTAGTTTTATTTTACAGATACTTTTTCGGTAATTGCTCAGTGAACATGAGCAGCTTGCTGTCATCACTCCGGCTATTTCGGCGGCCAACCCGTTTGAACACTGGCGCCTATGCATTCCACGTTAAAATGATGTTCCAGTGCACTATGCACCGCAGAGAAAGTTCGTTTCTGGCCCGTACAGCCTGGTTGTTGAATGGTCTGCGGATATTTTCTCCAGCACTTATGGTCTCGATGCGTTCAAAGCAAGAATAAATAACCACTTCGCTCAAAACCCTATCTCCTAACCTTTATAAATATCCTTCCTGACCCAACGCAATGCCTCGCATTACCTTGCGCGTTTGTTCGAGTCAAAACAAAAAAAAAAAACAATGAAGGTCGACGGCAAAGAGGAAAGTCGTGTATCCGGTCGAAAGACCAAGTTAAGGACCCTCTATCACCTCTTGGTGCGACCAACAGAACAAAGAGTGCACAAAGCAGAGGCGCCTGGAGAAAGCTTTTGCGGCAGGCCGTAACCTGGTACCGGGTTGTTATAGTCAGTTAAGTAAGGTAACAAACTGGTTAAGAGGTTTCTGTGAGGCTGAATCTTGAACTCAGTGGCTAGCCAATCTTTTATACTTTCAACTAAAGGGAGGTCCTCGATATTACCCTTGTTAGATCTCATTCATCAAATCTTCTTCACCACGAGACGCTCCACGCAGGAGTGCTCCTTTTCTGATCACAGATATATCTGTTTATCAATCGGTAACTTAGAACCGGCAGAATCTTCGGGTGCCTGCGTTAATAGGAGGAGCACTAATTGGCAAGATTCTCAAGATCTCCCCGGCAGGTCTCGACTATATCCACAACGAGGATGGTCGTTGGACTGAGTGTCATTGAGGTTCTTCTTGATACCCACTTTCCGAAGAGCACATCAGCGGTTGATCGCAGTCCACCTGTAATCGCGCAGGCCACAATCCACTCCTCCGTCTTTAGAATTACGATTTCTCATCTTTAGTGGCCATAAACTCTTTCAGCCCCTTTAAATCTCAGGGACCTGGTGGCATTATCCAGCGGATATTCGGTAAAGTGCCGATGTGTTCCTACTCTGGCTATTGCGAATTTATAACGCTTGCCTGGATCTGTCGTACGTGCCTACCAGTTGGAGAGAGTCCCGTGTGGTTACCATACGCAAGGTGGGAAAAGCGTCCCATGTCAAAGCTAAGGACTACTACTGTGTACAAAGAATACCCGGAATTTTCCCATTTAAACTACGCGGTTAAATATTTTCGCCGAATTATTTTTTTTTTAGTTTGGTACAACTGTTAGAGGCTCACATGTCAAATTATACGTCAAAATACTCATTAGTGTTTGAGTTAAGCTTGGTTTTGTGAGACGCAAAAAGTGAATTCGGCGATTTTTATAATGTCTGAAATTATCCAACAAAGAAGTGCAATCAGATTTTGTTTCCTGAACGGAATAACCGCTGCAGAAACGTTGAGAATGTTGCAGTAGGCCTACGGAGACCATGTTCTATCAAAAACAACAACATTTGATTGGTATAAAATGTTCAAAGAAGGCAGAGTACGCGTTGAAGACGAAGAGCGGCCAGGCGGACCACGCACATCAACTGATAAGCAACACGTCAAGCAAGTGAAGGAAATGGTGATGGAAAATCGTCGGCTGACATGCAGAGACATTGCTTCTATTGTTGGAATATCAAATGGATCGGCCAACACAATTTTAAAGGACATTTTGTGCCTCAAACGCGTCAAATCTCGATTGGTCGCAAAAAATTTGAATTTCTTCGACAAAAAGCGTCGTGTTGATGTGTGTGAAACAATGCTTTCTGATTATCAATCGGTTATGAAACGCATTATTACTGGAGATGAGACTTGGATCTATGCTTACGACACGGAAACAGCCGACCAATCGAGCGAATATCGTGCCAAAGGTGAGGCAAGACCGAAACACCCGCGCCAAAGTCGCTCAAAAATCAAGGTCATGTTGACAGTTTTCTTCGATTATCGTGGTGTTGTGCATTATGAGTTCCTTCCGCCGGGCCAAACTGTCAACAAGGAATATTACTTGAGCGTTATGCGTCGTTTGCGTGAAGCTATTCGCAAAAAGAGGCCGGATTTATGGAGAGACAACTCTTGGTTTTTGCATCACGATAATGCACCATCTCACACGGCATTGGTTCTTCGTGAGCATTTCGCCAAAAATGAAACTCATATCGTTCCACAGCCACCGTATTCGCCTGATTTAGCTCCTTGTGACTTCTGGCTATTCTCCAAACTCAAAAGACCACTTCGAGGACACCGTTTTGAATCGATTGAAGAGATTCAACGTGAATCGGCGCGCGCATTGAAGGCCATACCGGAAGGTGACTATTTGGCATGCTTCGAAGATTGGAAAGTCCGTTGGCATAAGTGCATTGCATCGGGGGGGACTACTTTGAAGGCGATGAAATTGATTTGGAAGAATAAATAAAGATTTTTTTAATTATAAACAAATTCCGGGTATTCTTTGTACACAGTAGTATATAAGGAAATATATTTGATGGAATGGAATGGATTCAACTAGAAAAGATCCGAAACATACATATAAATTTGATTCAAAAGAATTCGTTAAAAATCTGCAAAGATATTGGAGAATGAATTTTTGAAGTCGCATTACTGACATCTTTTTGTAGTGAAAACTCAAAATAAAAAATTCAGTCGAAAGAAACCAATTTTTCTCTTTAATTTGATACCCATTTCTACATCATTGTGTAAATATAAAAATAAATATATAATGCCCAACACACAAATTGTTTGCGCTTTTTTTAATAAGTATTGCTGTGGGTTGCCAGCAATAATTAATATTTTAAAAATCATTTAAAAAAGGACATCGACACAGAAAATGAAAAGCTGAGTATGCCATGTAACTATGAATCTTCTCGCTTCACGACTATTCACGGATGGGTCCTGACAAAAGTGGTTCTAAGTCGTTTTAAGTCAATTTTAAATTGTTATAGACCTGTGTTTGCTATTTGTATTGTAATCTGTACATTTCTAGACTTTTATACTAATGAAATATATCTTTAAAAAATGCATGCACATCTCTTCAAATGTTGATGGGTATACTCCTCACTAACAGCTGAGAACAGTTTAAAATCAGAATTTTTCAGTGAACACTTTTGTCTTCTACATTGTAAAACTATATAAAAATGGTTTTTACACATTTATTTTGTCAAAAATTTCCAGCAGTCTGAGTAAATGTCGATCCTTATGGGCAGCAATCAACCACCACAAAAGCAAGAACGCTGCCACCATTGAAACAGCGGCCAATCTTAGAAACAGCACGGACACAAACCGAAATCAGAAGCGACCTCTTGGCCGACTACAGACACAAAGAGAGCGAAGAAGCTGTTGCCAACCAACAAAGCCACACAATTACGAGTATTTTTTTAAAACTTTTGTTTAAAAATAACATTAATTTCATGTACTTGTAATAAAGTTACAACACCAGTGGGTCACTTGCGTTTACAAGAGAAAAGTGTATCGCACAGTGTGAGCAAAAGTGCCGAACATGTTCGAGTTGCTCTATGGGCTCTTCGTGCTAAATATCTATAATTCAATAAATTTAATATCGATACCGCTGTAAGCACAACGAACACACACAGCACGTGTCCAACGTTCACATTCTTGGCGCTCCATAAATAATAATGTTTATTCTGCACAGCACTGCACTGCACTGTGCCAGCTCGAACAGCTCGAATAACAGAAAATTTATGGGCCACGCGCAAGCGGCAGTAATAGCAAACTGCAGCTAAACTAGTTGCGATCCTCATTGATCCTACGCCAGTTAATTAATTCCTCGTTGGCTTTGTGCCATTGCCAGTGTTCACCTGTAGCGATGTGATGAGCGGTGGCTTTGATTCGGAGTGGATGGTGAAGGGTGGAGGGGGTGTAGGGCGAAGAAAGAGAATCTTTTCTTGGCAACAACAAAAAAAAAATTATGTTAAATAAAATGTGCCTGAAATAATTCCATATTTTCATATCTACATTTTTTTCAAATTTCTAAAATTTTTAAAACTTAGTTTTATATTTTTTTGAAAGTTCATAAACAAAATAAATTTGAATGTGTCTTAAACAATTCCATCTTCTCATATTTAAATTTTTTTTTCAAATTTTATAACCAAAATGAATTTGAATGTGTCTTAAAAAATTCCATATTTTCATCTTTAATTATTTTTATATTCTCTCGAAAATTTATAAACAAAATGAATTTGAACGTGTCTTAAATAACTCCATATTTTCTTAATTACATTTTTTTAAATTTTTAAAATTTGTTAAATTTATTTTTAAATTCTTTCGAAAGTTTATAACCAAAATTAATTAAAATGAATTAAATAATTCCATATTTTCATATCTACATTTTTTTCAAATTTCTAAAATATTTAAAACTTATTTTTATATTTCTTTGAAAGTTCATAAACAAAATAAATTTGAATGTGTCTTAAACAATTCCATATTTTCATATTTAATTTTTTTTTTTTAATTTTCAAATTTATTTTTATATTCTTTCGAAAGTTTATAACCAAAATTAATTTGAATGTGTCTTAAAATAATTCCATATTTAAATTTTTTTTTTATTTTAAAAAATTGTTAAATTTATTTTTAAATTCTTTCGAAAGTTTATAACCAAAATGAATTCGAATGTGTCTTAAATAATTCCATATTTTCATGTGTAATTATTTTTATATTCTCTCGAAAGTTTATAAACAAAATGAATTTGAATGTGTCTTAAATAATTCCATATTTTCTTAATTACATTTTTTTAAATTTTTAAAATTTGTTAAATTTATTTTTAAATTCTTTCGAAAGTTTATAACCAAAATTAATTAAAATGAATTAAAATGAATTAAATAATTCCATATTTTCATATCTACATTTTTTTCAAATTTCTAAAATATTTAAAACTTATTTTTATATTTCTTTGAAAGTTCATAAACAAAATAAATTTGAATGTGTCTTAAACAATTCCATATTTTAATATTTAATTTTTTTTTTTAATTTTCAAATTTATTTTTATATTCTTTCGAAAGTTTATATCCAAAATGAATTTGAATGTGTCTTAAATAATTCCATATTTAAATTTTTTTTTTTATTTTAAAAAATTTTTTAATTTATTTTTAAATTCTTTCGAAAGTTTATAACCAAAATGAATTCGAATGTATCTTAAATAATTCCATATTTTCATGTGTAATTATTTTTATATTCTCTCGAAAGTTTATAAACAAAATGAATTTGAATGTGTCTTAAATAATTCCATATTTTCATATTTAATTTTTTTTAAATTAATTTGAATGTGTCTTAAATATGTAATTCCATATTTACATTTTTTATATTTTTTTAAATTTTCAAATTTATTTTTAAATTCTTTCGAAAGTTTATAACCAAAATGAATTTTATTGTGTCATAAATAATTCCATATTTACATTTTTTTTTAAATTTATTTTTTATTTTTAAATTTATTTTTAAATTCTTTCGAAAGTTTATAAACAAAATGAATTTGAATGTGTCTTAAATAATTTTACATTTTTTTTTTAATTTTTAAAACTTTTAAAGATGATTTTTATATTCTTCCGACAGTTTATAAACAAAATGCATTCTATCAACTATATTTTTTTGTTTTTATTTATGATTTTATTTATTTTATATATTTTTTATATTTTTTTTTATATATTTTATGGTTTCAAAACCATTTCATTTCAGAACACAATTTGTTATTATTTTGACAATAGAATTTTAAAGTTTCAACAATCCCAAAATTTATAAACAAAATGAATTTGAATGTGTCTTAAATATGTAATTTTAAATTTCTTTTTTAATTTATAAAATTTGTAAAATTAATTTTTATATTCTTTCAAAAGTTTATAAACAAAATACAATTTCAACTAAAGATTTTGGATTTTTTTAATGATTTTATTTTTTTTATGTATTTTTTATATTTTTTTATATATTTTATGGTTTTGGAACTATTTTAATTTTTTAATAAAAAATTTTGTTAGTATTTTGACAATCGAATTTTAAAGTTTCAACAATCCCAACTTCAAGTCAATGTTAGGTTAGGTTAGTTTATGGTGGCTGCCTCTGTAAGAGACACACTCGGGGGCCTATTGTGAGGCCCATTGTGATACCACATATTTCAAGTCAATGTTAGTAGTTCAAAAATATTAAAAAGTTATCAAAAAATTTTATAATTCCTCTAACTATTCCATTATGCCATTAATCCAGTTAAAAATTCCATTAGTAGATCTATGAAAAAGTCAACACAACTGTTTTAGAGCAACCACAAATTTGTTTATATATTGTTTCCAAAGTTCATAACCAAAATGGATTTTCAACTAATTATTTTTCTATAAGAAACACACTCGGAGGCCTATTGTGATACCACATATTTCAAGTCAAGCCAAGTCAGGTCAAAGTCAAAGTTCAAAAATATGAAAAAGTGATAAAGAAATTATATAATTCCCTTCACTATTCCATTAGTAGATCTATGGAAAAGTCAACACAACTGTTTTAGAGCAACCACAAATTTCTTTATATTCTTTCGAAAGTTTATAAACAAAATACATTTTCAACTAAATATTTAGATTTTTTTCATGATTTTCTATATTTTTTATGATTTCAAAACCATTTCATTTAAAAAAAATTGGTTTTATTTTGTTAGTAATTTAAAAATATTAAAAAATAATAAAAAAATTCCATAATTCCACTGACTATTCCCTTAGTTGATCTATGGAAAAGTCAACACAACTGTGTCCCCCACAAACCGGCACATCTGGCAACCCTGTGCGAATAACGTTACAGGCGACACCTCACCATCGCATTTCAACGTTAATTAAGAAAATTAAAACAATTTCACAATTTATGACATTTCGAAAACACACACACAAAATGCCGCACATAGTTGAACAATCCTGTTTTTCGAGCAGCAGTGGAAGCCACCCCAGCAAAGCTGACCGTAGCAATTAATGCACTTTGGCAGCGGCGGCAGTCCTGATGACGATTACAAGAAAAAAAAACAAAATTAATAAAGCAAAAATATGAACAGAGAAACGCCGCGAAACCAGTCCGGCCAACACCTGCATAGCGTCAACCACGTTGCAACGACAGTGGCAGCCACAACAACGCAAATAGAGTAGCCGCTGGACTACTGGGGTTGGCGAGGACGTTCGTGCAACAACAACAACAACAAGTAGAGCAGCGGCATGTAAAGCGCCGCGTGCGCGCATTCACGCACAGCACACGTCATTAATTGTGGCCGGCAGTCGGCGGACGGACGGCAGTGGTGGCGCGTTGGCATGCCGCACGCGGGCAAATACTTTGACAAAAATCCAGCAAGGTCAGCGCTGTCGCTGAGTTATTACTACACAATTTCGCATTTCCACTTTAATGAGCGACACATCAAAATCGATGCGAGCGTGTATCCTTTGCCGTTTTGCTAGTGCAAACAAAAAACAACAACAACAACAACAGCACATTGCACCATTTAAATCCATCACAGCGATGCTATCACAACTTTGACTCTAGCAAACGCCGCAGCTTCGGCACAACACTTGGTCCTACTTTCAACTGCTCTGTTCGATTCTTGTGGAACAGGACTTTGTTGTTGGCAACAAGTGGAGCATGTAAAGCGGCATGAATTGTGCAGACAGTTCAGGACGTCCAGCAGTGTTGGCATGCCGCACGAGGGCAAACACTTTGACGAAATCCAGTGGCGCAAGGTCGCTGAGTTATTGCTACACAAATTCGCATTTCCACTTTAATGAGCGACATCAAAAAATCTACGTGGTCATCCTTTGCAAACAATAGCAACAACAACACATTGTGCCAGCCATTGAAATGAAATCCATCACAGCGATGCTATCAAAACTTTAACAGCAAACACCGCACCAACAACACATACCACAAAGTACAATTTTGCCTTGAATCCTGTTCTCGTTTTGATCAAATTTATATCCTTTCACATTTGCATAAATTCAATTTGATATTGTGCGCTCGCGTTCTTTTGTTCCACTGCGTGTTCGTGTGCACGCGCGTTTGTCCTGTTGCATTGTTGTATGTGTGTGTGCGCCACATTAAATCCTTAATCAAGGACATTTTGCGCGTGCGCATATTTATTATTTTTAATTTATTCCACACGCGAACGAGCTGAAGCGTCTACAACCGCTGATTAAGTTCGCTTTATGCAGTTTTTCTGTATGTGTGTGTGTGTGTGAGTGTTGGTGTAAAAGTGCATAAAGGATGTGCGCACCCCTGAAACGAGGATCAACAATTTTTAATAATTCATTTTTTTGCTGCATTCTGTGCAATTTTCATCAGTTGAATTGTGTGTGTGTTGGTTTGCATAGAACAACATTTCCATAGCACAGTGGGACAAAGTGAAAAGAAAACATTGCAATTGAAATGCCATAGCCGAATAAGGAAGGGCAAAGTGCACTCCGGTAAATTTTGATTGTTATATTTTTTTAATAATTTTAGTATAGGTACCTATTTCCCAGAGTTTTAGTTATAATAGTTAAAAGTAAAGTTTTAGTTAATAAATAGTTATAATAGTTAAAAGTAAGAGTTAATAACTTTCTATGTAATATAATTAAATTTAATTTAACTTTCTAAGTAGTCATCGGATTTAGAAGAGATTGAGACATATTATTGATATCACCTAGACGCATTATCAGAAAAATCGGTGGAACCTAAAAGTGAATAAAACCTCAAACAACTTTTTTTGTATTTAAAAAAAAAAATTTGTATTTAAAAAAAAATGTTAAACATCCTTTTTCCACCTGCGTGAAACCTAAAAGTGAAAGCCTCAAAACAATTGTTTCCAAATAAAAAAACTGGAATTAAAAAAAAAAATTTGTTTTTAATTTTAATTTTCATTTAAAAAACATTTTTTATTAAGTTAGAATTTTTGGCACAATCACAAAATTTTTGTTTATATATTTCTCTTATAATGTTTAACTTATATTTTTTCCAAATTTTTTTTTTTCGTTAAAAAAAAAGTGAATATAAGCTCAACAAAAAAGTTTTTATTTTATTTTTTTTATAATTTTTCTTATGTAAAAAAAATTTTTTTATCAACTTAGAATTTTGGTACAATCACGAAATGTTTTTTTATATATTTATCATATAACACTTCGTTCAATAATGTGTGTGACTAACTAATTAAAACACATTTTTTTGCCAAATTCCTTTTTATTCATCAACATAGTTGCCATCGAGGGCGATACACCGATTATAGCGATCTTCCAACTTTTCAGTACCATTTTTTTTTTTTGCTCTGAAGCATCGACACGTTCTGGTTTTGGTCGATTGTGAGCTCGCGCGGCACCCACTTTGCACATAGCTTTCGCATACCCAAATATTCATGAACGATATGTCCAACACGTTCCTTTGATATCTTTAGAGTGTCAGCTATACAAATCAACCTCAATTTACGATCTTCCAAAATCATTTTGTGGATTTTTTTGATGTTTTCGTCCGTAACAGCCTCTTTTGGACGTACACTGCGTTCATCGTCTTCGGTTCTCATATGGCCTGTACGGAATTTAGCAAACCACTTACGAATGGTTCTTTTTGATGGAGCAGAGTCCGAATAATGTTTTTCAAGCCATTCCTGGCATTGAACAGTATTTTTTTTCATTAAAAAACAATGATAAATCAGCACACAGAATTGCTTTGAATTAATTTTTTTTGAAAACTCAAAAGTAGTGTCACTTAAAGCACTGTAACTTGTAAACTAATGGTCGGATTGACATATAATTTTGACAGTAAGCCTAAAAAGGTTCACAATTTCGAAAAAAAATATTGATTTAGTATTAGTTCCGCCATCTATGTGTCAGTCACACACATTATTGAACGAAGTGTTATTGCTTAGCAACATAGAATTTTGTCCACATTTTTTCACCTGTGTGACACCTAAAAGTGAATATAACCTCAAAAAGTGTTTTTTTTTATTTTGTTCAAGTTAGAATTTTGGTACAATCACCAAGTTTGTTTTATATATTTCTCACATAATATTTTACAACACATATTTTTTCCACATTTGTTCACGCATGTGGAAGTGTAATACCTAAAAAAATTAAATATAATTTTGTAATTTTTTTTGGTTATGTTTGCTGTACAATCACCAAATCTTTTCTATATATTTCTCACATAGTGCTATAAAATATATATTTTTGCTACATTGCTTTCCACCTGCGTGATACCTAAAAAAATTTACACGTATTGTTTTAATTTTTGTTAGGTTATGTGTGCAGTACAATCACCATTTTCAACAATTTTTTTTACATATTTATCTAATGTTTAGCAACATATCGCTCCTTCGCTGCAAGAACGTCATAACTCAAAAAAAGTTTTTTTTCAGTTTATGGCAACCCTGTGTGTATCTGCATATGATCTTTTATCTGTCAAAACCACTTTGTAAAATATTCAATACTTTGCTCACAAGAAGACATGAAACATTTTTTGATACCTTGAACCGCCTTGAAATGGTAAACTTTAAATTGAATTTTCTCGGAATGATGTAGTTTTGAGTTATGACGTTCTTGCAGCGAAGGAGCGATATATTTATTCCACATTTGTTTTCCACCTGCGTGATACCTAAAAAACAAAATATATTTTTTTAAATTTTTTTTAGGTTATGTTTGCCGTATAATCATCTATGTTTTTCTATATATTTCTCACACAGTGCTTTGACAAATAAATTTTTTCCATCTGCATGATAAAAAAAAAATAAAGTAAAATTTTGTAATTCGTTAGTTTTTTAAAGTCCTTTTAAAAGGACATCGTATCGGAAAATTTAAAACGGATTATGCCAGATTACTATGAATAACATCTAAAATAGTTTCACGTCTCTATAATCTTTTGGATGGGTCTCGATGAAAGTGGTTTTTGTCGCACGGTGGAATAAGACATTTTCTGGTAAGGCCACTCATAGATGATTTCATGCATTAGAAAGGTACGTCCTTCCTCGTCCTTTTCAGTAAAAATTAAATGTCATTTGGTTAATTAAAAACGAAGTGTTTGCGTTTGAAATCACAGCATGTTTTTGTCATTGGTACAAAAATTAGCATGGAACCAGAGCCAGTATTAAGTTTTATTTTACCGAAATATTTCAATTGATGAATCAAGTTTATGGTGACGATTGTTTAACCTGTGGCAGAGATCTGAGTGATAGAAGCGATTTAAAAACTGTTGTGAGAACATGAATGATCACCAACGTCTCAGCCAACCAAAATCCGCGTTCACTGCAGATTCCATTAAAACTCTGCGTGAATTCATCAAAAAATCAGCCACAAATATTTATTAAAATTCTTGAAATTGGATTTAAGCATCTCAATAATATCAATCATCATTTTAACTGAACATTTGACTACCGAAAGATGTGTGCACGACTTGGTTTGCACAAATTTACTGATGTCTTCGATAGACTTGTGACCATTTTATTGACTAAATTTAAAATTTAGATTTAATCATTAATTACTCCCCATATTCGCCACCTTTGGCAACTTGCGACTTTGACCTTTTAGAAAAAAATCCATTCGCTGAAGAAAGTTAAGTGTTTAAAAGCTTAGAACCATTCAAAAGGCTTCTACAGACATCTTGAAAATTATTCCGGCTGACTATCAAAATAACACGCATTAACATTCTCTTCACATTCTGAAAAAATAACTAAAAATTAAGAAACTAACCCAAGCTCATCTCAATCTAAAAGAGTTTTAATCAAATTGGGTATTTTTACCTCATAACATGCCCGGCACGTTCCACATTGCGCCAACACACCAACTCACCCCTCAGCACATAACCACTGTGCGCATGTGCCGTTACTCAAGTACCAAAATCAACCCCATTCGCTAGTTCAGCTCATTCTGCCAGATCGACGAGCCCAAACGATCCATTTTCAGGATAAGCTTTGATTGCCATCAGAAGTGCAAAGCGGCCGCTTCGACGAGGGTGCGGACACCCAAAACTCGCCTCGAAAAATCAGCTATCGGCTAATGGCATCGAATTGCTGTAGTTCAAAAATTACAACAACACCACTGCAAACATAATGATACTTATTTTTTATTTGTGCAGTTCACATTGTCGATGAATCGCGCAGGATTTGCAGGACACATACACATTTATGTGTAAATGACTGCATTTCATATAGGAACATAAAGTTATGTATGTGTGTGTGTGTTAATGTAAGCCTGACTGAGTGATTGCTGTGTTGGTTATTCGACTGACTGAATGACTGGCTGGCTGGTTGGTCGAGCGGCGCAGATGTTTTTTTTGTTTGTGATGTTGCGACCCCAGCACGGGATACCTTACCGCGCATGCCGTTAGCAGTTTGTTGTTGTTGTTGTTTTATTTGGTTTGCTGATTCCTTTGTGTGAAGGAAATGAGTTTTTATACACAATTTTTTCGGCTAGCATTAAATTCATTTCGGCATTTTCATCATCGCCTGAAGAGGTAACAAAATCTATGTGGATTTCATACTTTGATCGGTTGCAGCTTTAGGCAAATTTTTTCCGGCTAGAAATTTCAAAAAAATTTTTTATGAAGTTTCTGTTATTTTTAGCCTTCGGCTGTTTGGCGGAATGTGCTGGGACATGGCGCATAAAATTTAGACGAGCATGACGCAATTTTCAGCCTCGACAGTTTTCGTTTCCATCGGTGTTGGGGTGGTTTTTGACAGTTCATTGTTGCACCGAAATGCAGAAGTCAAAGTGTCTCAGAGAGAGACAAGCCATGACACAGCTGCAAAGCTAGAAAGAGACAGCGACTGGCTCTATTGAATTTGGTTTCCTTTGTTCAGCATTGAAAATGCATTTACGCGAAAATTTCTATTGTTCTGGCATTTTCCGAGCGGCGCACACTTTGCGCACGTGCCACGTTTTCGCTGCGAGCAAACTCGGTTCTACGCACATAAATCTAAGTAATAAAATTTATATGACGTGATTATAAAAAACAGAGAATGTTGTTGTTGTTGTTGTATGATTAAGTCTATCGAAAGTTGTAAAAGTAGGACTTATGTGATTAAAAAACTCTTAGAAGAAAGCAATAAAAATTGTTATTGTTAAAATGGTTCAACATTAAAAATGGATAACAATTAAAATTTGTGGTAATATTATTTATTCCAATATATATGTATAACTATCAGGTTTGCACAGCCGCCGTGGCTCAGTTGGTTAGTGCGTTGGACCGCGAGTCGCAGGCAGCAACCTCAGGTTCAAATACTGCCTGTAGTAACACCTAAAAAAATAACGGGAAAACTCGTTTTCTCTTTCGGTGGCTGTCCTCTCAGCTGGAAATGGCAAACCTCTGAGAGTAAAAATTGCTTATGAAAAAGCTCCCAACCTGCCGTTCGGAACCGGCATAAAACTGTAGGTCCCTTCAACCCGCGTACCAATTCACACGCACAACGCGGGTAGTTGCGGGAAGCTAGGCCTTAGTCTCGCGTAAGCGGGCTGTCGTGCCAGTCAATTAATTATTATTAATTATTATTAAATTAATCAGGTTTGCACACAAGTTTGAAGTCAATGGGGCCAATAAATCAAGTTCTTCTTAACCCTTTGTTGATCTCGTAAGTTTTTTATAAATAAATACTTATCCAATTATTTCTCATTTGAAGTGCTTTCACCAAGTTTGAAGTCAAAAGGCTCATAAAATTTCGTTTCTCCGTACAAATTTTTAACCCATTGGTGACCGGGTTGACCTGGTCAGATTTTGATTTTGAAAAAAATGAGCAACACGTGTCGAATTATTTCTCACAAAGAGTACTTTTACCAAGTTCGGAGACAACAGGTCCATTAATTCATGTTTTTTCACAAACTCTTAGCCCGTCTTTGACCCCATCAGATTTTGATTTTCGAAAAATAAAAAACATGTTTAGAATTATTTCACATTTGAAGTACTTTCACCAAGTTTGAAGGCAAAAGGCCCATCAAATCTTGTTTTCCATACAAACCCTTAACCCATTGTTAACCCTGTTAATTTTTGATTTTCGAAAAAATGAAAAACACATGTCGAATTATTTCCCACCAAGAGTACTTTCACCTAGTTTGAAGTCAATAGCCTCATTAATTTATGGTTTTAAACAGTTTCTCTATATAAACTTTTAACCCGTCTTTGACCCCATCAGATTTTGATTTTCGAAAAAATAAAAAAACATGTATCAAACTATTTCACATTTGAAGTACTTTCACCTAGTTTGAAGGCAAAAGGCTCATCAAATCTTGTTTCTCCATACAAACTCTTAACCCATTGTTGACCATGTTAATTTTTGATTTTCGAAAAAATAAAAAACACAAATCGAATTATTCGTCACTTAGAGTATTTTTAACAAGTTCGGATATGACAGGTCCATTAATTCATATTCATATAAAATTTTAACTCGTCGCTGACGCCGTCAGATTTTGAATTTTTTCACATTGGAAGCACTTTTACCGAATTTGAATTCAAAACGCGAAAAAAGTGCTTCTTCATGTTCATGCTTCTTCCCTTTAAGTTCTGTTTTTCAAAAAAATGAGACAGGTGCCAAATTATTTTTGATTTCAAGTGTTTTCGCTAACATTGATGTCAATAGGCCCATCGGTTTATGACTTATTCGTAGTTTTCCCGTATATGCAACTTAACCCATTGTTGACCTCCTTAAATTTTGATTAAAAAAAAAATCAGAAATACGTGGCGAACTACTTTTTATTTGAAGTGTTTTCACCGAATTCGAAATCAATCACGTTTCTTCATACAACACCTTAACCCATGTTTGGCCCCTTTGAACATTTAAATTTAAAAAAATCCCGTCTAAGCGAAGGTTCATTTTTCAAGATGTACCTACAGTTTAAAATTTTTGGGCTGGACGATGATGAATTAGTCAGTTAGTCAGTCAGGACAAACAATTTTATACGTAGAGATCATTTTCATGGATTCTTGCTAACATCAGCTCCTGTCATAGGACTTGAGAAAGCAAAACTTCTAATGGATCACTTTCCGCATTACTTTAGGATGTCAGAACTTTTGGCAGCTGCTTTCTACACCCAAAGATGGCCATCAATGCTTCCAAATTGGCTGAACTACGAACTTTCAGACGAAAAGTGAAATATAAAGGATGGGAACTTGATTGTTGAATACTTGAATGAACACTAAAACCAACCCTACTCAACGTTGAATGAATATTGCGAGCACTAAAACCAATCATAGCCAACATTCATGTCACTTTTTCAACAATTTACTTGTAACTTAAAAAAAAATTTAATAAAATTAAGTGCAGTCATTGCTTTGGATCAACAAAATCAATAGACTTAACTTAATGTAGGGAAATCAGCGGTGTATTATTGATCGAAGGCTTTGAGTGCTTTAAAAAAATTTTAAGTCTTGAGTACTTATATCCCAATTTAACTAAACCAAGTACATACTTCTCGCCATAATTAAGTTAATACTTAAAGAACTTTAAGTACAGTCTATGGTTTCAATCAACAAAAGACAACAGTCTCATGTCTTAATTGAAAAATCAGTGGTGGGAGCTTAAATGCTTTAAGTTCTTTCAACAAAATTAAATCTGGCAATATGCATTTTCAAAAGTCTACAAGACCATTAGAAAAGGCGCTCACCTATTCACATTCAATTCTTTCAATATTTTTGAGCCTTCTAAGCCACTTAAAGCAAATACTGAAAATACTCAAACATCTATCAATCTTTGCTTCTACTAAAGAAAAAACTTTGATACTTTATTCAACACTTGAACACTTTATTCAAATATTCAATCAGAGATTACATATTACATACCTGTAAGCAAAACATACAATAAGAGATTATTTTTACATACCTGTATTTGTGTTTATTCTGCATTTAATCTTACCACAAATTACATTCCATCAAGGGAGATTAAAGTCGTCGCTGGAAATGTTGATGATGGATCGAAAATAAATATGCAACGCATGGAAAAAGATTTGTGTGTCAGCAATCGAACATTGGATCGTTGAATTGTCTGCTATTTTAGGGGGGTGGAAAGTTATTGAACTTGTTGTAATAATGAAAGACTGAGTGCTCGTTCATATAAAACCATTAAACCACAAGTCAGCCGTTAACAATTTCGGTTCAATAGCTTTGTGACAATAAAATGGGAAATCACTATCCACACCAATTAAAGCGGGGGTGAATTTTAGTGAATAGAACAGCTGAGCAAATACAAATACAATACGAATTGAGTGCATGAAAGTATATGTTAGAAAGAAAAAAATTTGTTAAATCACATTTCAAATTTTCAAGCCAAGCTTAAGCGGTGAGTGCTTAGTGTCAACATGCATTTTCAAAAGCTATCAACATTTTTGAGATCATTAGAAGACGCTCTCCATCAATGGCAGTCAACTGCAAAAATCGCATTGACATTTACACTGCGAACACTGCACTCAACATAAAAGTGTGCATCGAGTGTTGCGCGCATGCGCAACCATTCATACGGAAGCACTGCAACAGTCGTCCTTAGCTGCCAGCTACTAAATATACACTTTGGAAATTTATTAACTCACAACTGTGTGCGCATTCGTGCAATCCACTTGAGTCGACGACAAGTACGCACTTCCATTCATAATTTTCCATTTTCCATGCACTTGAAATATTTCCATGTGTGCTCGGCGCTCTCGAGTTACAAAGCTAATTTTATCCGGCAAGTGTGAGACGGCAGCTCGACCAGTGTGCTGCCAGCATGTTCGCAAAACACTCTGGTAATCGTTTTGCTTGATTGATTTAATGGGGCTCCGAGTGTTTCGTCGAATGCGTGTGTGTGTGTATGTGTGTGTTTGCTTGGGCTTCCATCTGGATGATGAGTTGGTGAAGCGGTTCTACAATTTTTGTGTTGACTTCTTGTACCATTGGCATTCGAGGATTGTTTTAATTTTTATGTATTGACTTTGTATTGAGTTATGGCAAATATTGATCAAACTCAGCGAGAAACACTGATTGAATGAGTAAAAAAATTCAAAACAAGCATCCAAACGACTGTGATGAAAGTCTGGGAAAATGAAAAATCCCAAAGAAATCATTCACCAAATTAAAGGAATTGTATTGATTGACTTTGACTGACTTACTGACTGTGATAACACCGTGCGACAGCATTTTTCACACCGGGAAAAATTCATATGTGCGTGAAAATATACACCAAATATAGTAATACTGCGTACTCAGTTTTTCATTTCTACATCTTTTGTCCTTTTAAAAGGTTTTCAAAATTTTGAAGGGGATAAAACATAAAAAAATATATAAAATATGGCGATATGTATATCAAATGAAAGAGGAAAGGCTCAAGAATTTCAATAAAATTAACGTTTTATCTATTTGTAAAAAAAGGATATGAAAAAGGTCCTTTGAAAATTTTAATCCTTTATATCCTTGAAAATTTATATAGAATTTTCTTGGAAAATAAGTATGTTAAAACCCGAAATCTCCTTGATCACGTGTCAAAATTGTATTACTCTAACTTTATTGGTTCGAAAGTTATTAAAAAAAAAGGCGGAAGCTGCAAGTCTCATGAAGTAAAAAAATTTTAATTTATTTGAGTATCAGTATTTTAAAAAATAAATAGATACAAAATCAATGAAGCGAGAATATTGAAATTTTGACATGTGATCAAGGAGATTTTGGAAATTAAAATACTTACTTTTCAAGAAAACTCTACATACATTTTCAAGGATATAAAGGATTAAAATTTTTAAAGGACAGTTTTCATATCCTTTTTTTACAAATACATAAGAAATCAATTTAATTTAAATTCTTGAGCCTTTCCCCTTTCATTTGATATACATATCGAAATATTTATTACTCCAACTTTATTGGTTCGAAAGTACGAAAGGAAGTCTAATGAAGTACAAAAATTCTAATTTATTTGGGTATCAGTATTTTAAATAATAAATAGATACAAAATTAATGAAGCGAGAATAATGAAATTTTGACACGTGATCAAAGAGATTTTGGAAATTAACATACTTACTTTTCAAGAAAATTCTACATACATTTTCAAGGATATAAAGGATTAAAATTTTCAAAGGACTTTTTTCATATCCTTTTTTACAAATACATAAAAAATCAATTTAATTTAAATTCTTGAGCCTTTCCTCTTTCATTTGATATACATACATACATAAGTATTTTTTATATTTTTTTATTTTTTAACCCCTTCAAAATTTTGAAGTCCTTTTAAAGAGACAAAAGATGTAGAAATAAAAAACTGAGTACGCAGTATTACTATGTTTGGTCTCTAGTTTCACGCCCATGTGGATTTTTCCGGTGTGAAAAATTTTTTTATTTTTTGTCGCACGGTGTAATAGTTTAGATATCTCTGGAGCTGATTTAACTACTTAAACAATCTGACAATGTAGATCACTAACGAAAACCTAGTCTTGAGTATCAAAGTTAGAAGGATATCAAAACTTTGGAAAATTAGAACAATCAACTGTCAAAGAGAATCGTCGATTGCTTAAAATGTCTAAAAGAAAATGCATTTCTTTAAAGCATAACTAAAATTTGTAACGAATTTCAAAAACCATCCTCAGATGAGAACTTCATAAATCACTATTTTATGTTGGCAACATGAGCCCAAAGAATTTCATGTGGATTTGAATTACAAAGACAGAATGTAGTAAAGCAACATAATGACAACTAAAGTTAATTGAGTGCCACACATTTTTATTTGTTGATTTTATATGCACACAACACATGGGTGCCAGACATTTTGGGCATATTTTCAAAACAATTCTTCAATTCTTACTAAAACTTCTTTACTGCATTCCAACGTTTCTCTGTTAATATTAGAAGACTTTAAAATTTATAGTTCCTCATTCAATTATTCAAAATTCTAAGAGTTACACAGGACATGTTGAGACTAGTTTATCAGATCCACATAATTGAACAGGTTGTCATCGTTGTTAGGTTTTATTTTTGTATGCTTCCCTATGGCGTCTTCATTTGCTGTACCACAACCAGCGAACAGTGGCGTCTAGTTCTGTTTCTGTTTCAATAACTCAATGAATCCAAATTCAAAGTTATTTTCAATTTCAACGCAATCACAGCAGCCTCAGTTCACCGTACGATCACACCTTTTGTGTTTGTGCAAAAACAACATACAACAAACAATGGTTAATCACATGATCGTTTGCATTTCGTTGGTGACTTTTTCGAAATGCACAAAAAATACCCAAAAATGCAAAACTATATGAAAAAAACACAAAACTTGATATGGAAAACAATTCACCCCATTCACCATTTCAATGCATTTACATACAACTGCACACACACACACACACACACACAAATACATAGATGTATTATTCGGCACCGAGAACATGTTACCCTACTCCAACAACAACTTGCCACATTAAAGTGTACTTTTTTTGTTTGAATTTTGCATGTGCTGGGCTTTTGTATTCGTTTTAATGCACCATGCAAATATTGTGTGAGCGTGCTCGGTGGTATCCTGCATCCTTGCGCAACCCTTCGTCGATTTGCACGCCGCCGATTGCACCTTTTCGAGTGCGTACGCAACACAATGGCCGAAAAATTGCACAAAAGCTTTGCCACTGAGTTGCTGCGTTGGCTGTCAGTGTGTTGCGTCGACTGGTAAGGTTCCATGCTGCTGCAAAGGACTACAACAACATCACTTCGAGGTCGAGCAGTGTGCAGAAAATATTAAAGTAAAGTCTTTGCAATAGCTTGGAATTCATAATTCAATAATTATTAAAAAAATATACAAACGGAAATTTGTTCGTATATGAGTGGAAGCACAGTGAAGCTAATGAAAAAGAGGTCCTGCTGTGGAAGAATTTTAAGAAATAGCTTTGTTTTAAGACATACAAACTACCAGCCAGCCAGCTGTGGGTTCAAATCTCATGTCTCGAAGTCAGTTTTGCGTTATGGATATTAACAAAATCTGAGGCTGGCATGGTTTTGATTGAGAAGTGGTATGTCCAATAGGCAAAACACTTCCCCTCTATTGCCTATTAGACCCATTTTGAGTGCTTTCATATTTTGTAGGAATATCAAATAGTACTTTAACATACCTAACTTTTAATTGCTTAAGTTCTATGTAACTTAGTGAATCCAATAATTCAAATTCAGCTGCTGTTACCAGACAAACCCCGCAGAGATCGGAATAGAGACGGCGAGAGACCTTAACATTCGAATAGGTTTGGCTTAGAAATGCAGTACGCATAACACTTCCTCTCTTCAGTATATAAAGCCCATTGTAAGTCGTTTTATATTCATGGAGGAGTATCAAAAAGTATCTTACCACACTAAATTTTAGTTGTTCAAGTCCAATGTAACTTAATGGTGGAACTTAGTGGATCCAATAATTGAAGTTCAGGTGCTGTTACCAGACAAACTCCACAGAAATCAGAATAGAGATGGCGAGAGACTCTGAGATTTGAATAGGTTTCTTCATATTCTTTTCACTTCCCCTCTTTGGTCTATTAAGCCCATTGTAAGTCGTTTTATATTAGTGGAGGAGTATCAAAAAGTCTAAAAAGTATTCGTCTATCGTCTCTGCTCTCTCATCATCTCCAGACTTGGTACAGAAATCATTGGATGACACATTGAGTATCGATCCAATGTTACAGAGAGTCCAGTGACGATCTAAATTAGCTATTTGATACAAGATCAAGACAAGCATGAACCTTGCCTACTTCATGGATAGCGCACACCATTCGAGATTGCAGCCTATGCCGTAGTTTTTTCTAAGACATTTGTAAAGAATACTGATTCATCTTATTGACTTTCGTATCAATTGTCGAATACAGAGTAAAGAAAGATGTTTGCAAGGTCAAACAAACTCCTAATATCTAATAATATCAAAAAATATTAAAATTATAGTATTTTCTTTGCACCAATAACACTGCACAACAAAATCAAATTTTTTTTAAATAACAAAGGTTCTGACAACGGATTCTGGTAGAGGAGGCCAAAAAAATATACGTGTATCGGCGTTTTGAAAGTTTACGTCTGTGTTTTTTTTTAGGGGAGTCAAAGTTTTCCCCTTTTTGCACATTCTTATGGTGAATCGGCATACGAAAACCATGTAACATCACAAGTTAGGTATATGATGTGTTCAGCAATTTGATGTAGAATACTACGAAAAACATTTTTGTGGAACATTTTAACCCTGCAGCTCCTATTTGTATGGGTCAATTTGACCCTTTTTTCTAAAATGCCACAAATGTCCTGTGAAACAGGACTTTTTAAGGACAAAATGTACCACGAAAATATTCGCCATGAAATTCTACTATAGGTCTCTGAATACATCAAAGCTCAGAAATTAACTTGAATGCCAGAATTAAGCCGAAACTGAAAATGTGTTTAAGTGTTTATTTCGTACTTATTCAAAATTGGTACTAAAACCTACAGTACAGAAAGTAAGCCTGCAACTAAATTATAGTTACATTGTTAGTTACAAAGGCCGAAAAGTCACTGGTGCAAAGAGAAAACTTTACTATGTCCTTAGGTTTCGTCAGCATTTCAGTTTACCTTTTCCATTACAAAGATCCTGTTTGATTGCAAATAAATAAACCTGAACTCATATACTTCACTAGTTAGAGATCAGAGATGATTTTAAATAAGAAAATAATAAATAGAAAAGAATAAAAAAAATATAATAAAATAAATAAATAAAATAAATATAAATATACAAAAATATAGAATACAAAATATAGATATAAGAAAATATTGAAAGAAAACATTTTTAAATGAAAATATCAGGTTTGTTGTTAAATAAAAAAACATAACTTTTTCAATGTGTTTTCAATGAAATTTTGATTTCAAAAGTTGATTTCAAAGTTGAGCTTCAAAAGTTCTAACAAAATTATGTTAACAAACCTTTTTTCCAAATTTCGACTTTCGATTTGGTATTGAAAATAGTCAATTAAACAAAAAACTTCACTATGTCCCTAGGTTTCGTCAGCAGTTCAGTTCATTTTTTCCATTGAAAAGATTCTGTTTGCTTATAAATAAATAAACTTTCGACGTAGAGATCATTTCTCACCATTTCGATATAAAAACATATTGAAACCAAAAGTTTTTTGAATAAAAAAATTTGTTTTGTTGTTAAAAAAATAAACATAACTTCGCCTATGTGTTATTAATTAAATTTTGATTGCAGATTTCAAAACTTCAGACAAAATTATGTTAACAAACATTTTTTCAAATTTCAACTTTCAATTTGTTATTAAAAATAATCACTTAAAAAGTATTAGATTATATATTCAGGCGCCAATGGGTTAATATACACAAAAGCTTACAACAACAAAAACCTACAAAATTCATGACTTCCATTTGTTAATATTTGAAAAAATGTTTTTTATGAAAAATCAGGTTCATTGCTAAAGAAATAAACATAACCTTTCCAATGTGTTTTTAATGCTATGTTGATTGCTGTTTTCAGAATTTTAGACAAAATTATGTTAACAAATATTTATGCCAAATTTCGAGTTTCGATTTGGTAATATTTGGAAATTTTTGTTTTATGGAAAATCTGGTTTGTTGCTAAATAAATAAACATAACCTTTCCAATGTGTTTTTAATGCAATTTTGATTGCAGATTTCAAAAATTTAGACAAAATTATGTTAACAAATATTTTTGCCAAATTTCGAGTTTCGATTTGGTAATATTTGGACATTTTTTTTTTAATGATAAATCAGGTTTGTTGCTAAATAAATAAACATAAACTGCAATCAAAATTGCAGATTTCAAAAGTTTGGACAAAATTATGTTAACAAACTTGTTTGAAAATAATCACTTGAAAAAAATTAGAATAGATTATCCATTCAGGCGCCAATGGGATAATATGCACAAAAGCTTACAACAAAAATACCTACAAATTCCATGATATTTCTTCTAACATTGGAAAAAATTTCATATTATACATAAATAAATAAATCCTTTAAAACGTCATAAAGCGTCATTCGTCGAAACAAGCCAACAAAACTTTAAATGTTCCAGCAAATGTCAAATGTTCCAAATATCACATTTTGCTTAATAGAAAGTCCTTAACACTACAAAGACTACAAATCATATCCGCTGATACCTCGAAAAGTACACATCGGATTTGACTAATTTTTCACAAAATAAATTAACAAAATAACGTAAAATTTTTCACGATAAAAAAATAAAAGTCACCAAAGCAAAAGTTGATAGAAATACTAATGAAAATACAGATATTTAAAAATGAAAAAGCATCAAAATTACCGCAATGGTCTTTTTAGTGTTAAAAACATTATAAAACTTCTACGAAACCCTGTAAACAAAAAAACAAAAGTTTAAATGTTCTATCAAATGTTCCAAATGTCACAGTTTCCATAAATAAAAAGTCCTTAAAAACATCACAAAACTTCTACGAAACCCTGTAAACAAACCAACAAAACTTCAAGTGTTCCATCAAGTCGCCCTGCACAGCTTTTCTCAACCGCTTTTGCACTGCAACAACACTCAGCACGGCGACAAGTTCTTTTCATACGACTTACCTGTTTCGATTTCAAAACAATGATCCTCTCAGCTGGCAACGCACAATTTCATAATTTTTTTGTTTCCCCACCATACAAAGCAAACCCTTTAACAATCGACGCTCGAGTCCTTTTCATCCTTGCAGCTCGCAGCCGAGTGTCTTGCACGGCATTGAGCAGCAATACACCCTGCGGCCGCGGCAGCACTTTGTCGCCGTCAGAGGAGGACGTTACCGAGTCAATGCGTCAAAAAGCACTTTGAGAAAACTCCAAGTCGAGGAGTCGTCTACGCAGGGTTCCGCCAGCCAAACACTGAAAGAACCTCAAAGAAAAGAAACTTTGCGTGTGTGTTGGTGCCGTCGCGCACATGTGACATCGCGTGGAACCGGTAACGTGCGCTCATAACTCAAGTTTTGTTGCCGTTCAAGGAGCAGAACTTTTATATATATATATGTACACATATATATACATTATGTACTATAGAAAATCATATGATTTATGTGCGCAAAGTTGCTCTGAAAGTTCAACGTTTGTTTTTTATTTGTTTCCTTTTCGCGTTTGTGTGTGTGTGTGTGATCCTGTCTGGTTCTTGTGGGGTAAAAATACGTTACGATTTTATTGAAATTAGTTGCCGGGGACACATGCGTACGCCAAGTGGTGCATTACCTGAAAAAACAACAACAACAACGCAGTGCGGCCACAACGAACGGGCGGAAAATAACTTGAAATTATTGTAGCGTAAAGTTGATTGCCGATAGCGAACTTGTTTGTGGCCAAAAACAAAACAACAAATTAAGCAAATCAAGCTAATGAATTCACTGTGCGCTGGCTGATTCGAGTTGAAATTTTGTTCTATTATCAAATGTAGATATACCTGGAAGACTTTCTTCGCTGGCAAAACCAATTCTGTGATTTATGTTCTGAGTCCTAACGCTGTCGGCCTGTAACTTGCCCTCCCTAATTGCTCGGCGTAAGCCGAGTGGTTGTCAATTTTAATTGGGATTTATAACCATTTACAATACTACACAAACAACAACAATGCACTCGTAAATCTTGGCAGAAAACCCCTCTCGTTCAAAACAGCCACACCAACTTAAACCGAATTGCAATGCTGCAAGTTTGTGAATATTCCTATTCACCAGTCAGACCAAACACAATTCGCAATTAATTAAAACGATTTCAAAGGACATCTTTTTGCAATAATTAAGAATTATTGCCAACTTGCTGGATTCGTCTTGAGACACTCGACAAACGAGCGTTGGGCTTCAGTGGGCCGCAAGAATTGCAAGGCACAAATAATAAAACAATAAAAACAATAAATAAATGGCACAATACACTAACAAGTTACACGCTTCGTTTGTGCTCGAACATTTTCGCCAGGACATGCGAGTGCGTCAGTGTTGCAGCGCACAATTGGGCTCGAATTTAGGGTGCCAGGACATGTGACAACAAAATGTTGTTGTCTATCGCAAATTGAAGGTGAGTTATGCGCGGCACATATGTTGGTGCCAGTGTCGAATGTGTTTTCCATATGGCACGCAACAGTAAAGTGTGGGAAAGTAACGACTTTTCGGCGCTGCTCTAACGTGGGACAATCCAGCGGCTTTGCCGGTTGGGTCATGTCGAGCGAAACGAGGAAAGAAAGCTCTAAGAATGAGTTTGTTTAATTCTTTGCACTCAGGTGACCGAACCAAAGTTGGCGAGGCCAGAGAAGGGTTAAAGATAAAAGAGGATAAAGAAGGATGAACCTGAGAGCACTTGGAGACTGATCCCAACTGATCGCAGTGCTTTTAGTACAAAAGAACTTGGCGCAACTTTAGGTCACCACAGAACCCATAAATGATTGTGAAAGTGTGAGACAAGTCAAATATTTGCTTGATCTGGGCAAAAGTAAACTGAGAAAGATCACAATTTTTGTTTTTATTATTTTTCTCCCAACAGAAAAGCAGGTGAATTCTTCCTGAAATTGGGGAGCAAAGATCTCCGCCTGAGGGTTGAACAAATTACAGGACACAATTCAGGAGGCCAACACATGGTCAAAAAGGGCATCAAGGACCCAAACTGCCCTTTCTGCCTAGAAAGGAAAAACTTCAAGTACCACGTTGCATGTAATGAATGAAAATTTTACTAGCAAAAAATGTTTTCTAAGTTGATTTTGGTCTGCTGGAACATTGCTAACCAAATTCTTTCTTATAGTTCGAGCCAGTGTTGCAAAATCAGGAGATTTCCTAATAGATTTAGAAAACTCTTGGCCTTTTATGAGAACTTTTAGTAGGAAGAATTCTTTAGGAGAAAGTTTAGGAGATTTTCATGGCGATATATTTGACATCATTAGTGACTGAAGCCTTGAATATTGAAAGCTAAAGTATCTAATTAAATATAATTAAATTGTATGCTTCAAAGTGTGTAATTAATGTCAGGAATGAAAGAAGCTTAAAAAAGCTAATTTCATACCGATCTAACTTTGTATAGGTTTTGTTTATGTTATGGTTTTAAGTTGTTGTTAAGTTGAAGCTGGATGATTAAAAAGGCTGTAATAAAAAATCTATATATTTATATATTTTTAAGAGTTTAACTCCTTAATTTCTAATGAAAAAAATTAAACCAATTTTCTTTTTAATTTAAAAAAAAAAATAAAAATTTTTTTTTAAAAAAATATCTAACCTTCTTTTTAAATAAATTTTTAATTTTTTTTTAAATAAAAAAATTTGTTTTCAAATCAAAATTTTTTTTAATTTTTTTTTTTTTTTAATTTTTTGGGCAATTTTTTTTCAATTTTTGGAATAAAATTTCAGCTTTTTTTTAAGACTTAGGAGAAAGTCATTTTAGATATCTGGCAACGCTGGTACGTGCTGCCTTCAATTGAGTTTAAAATCCCTAGAGAATAGGTCAGTGATCTCAGTGTCTTTTATTTTTATTAGATTCGGTAGATTTTCCGGCTCTTCTCTTGTAGAATGAACGTTAATGCTTCCACTAGAAGTCTGCGGTTCAAATAGTTGGCTTACTTATCACATGATACAATCCATGGGGCCAACACATGGTCAACATAAACATCATCAAGAACCTAATATGTACTTCCTCCCTAGAAGAGTTAGAGAGCGCAGTGCAGAGAGAGTCTGCGTAGGTCCTGTCTTCGCTACAATGAGATGTCAGACTTTGAATAAATATATTCTGAGAATGAATGAATTCCGCACTAATTCTGAGGAATGAACTTTCCGTAGGACCATTTTCTCGACTTTCTGTTACATGTATTTATCTGTCTATCTATGGTTGTCGTAGCCAACCACAGCAAGTCACACAGCTGGTTGTTATAAATGCCTGGAGGCCCACGAATCCTTCGAGCATTAGAAAGCATCCAGCTTTTGATCGATCCAGGGAAAAATACCTTGCAAAGATGACTAGTTATTACCAAAGAAAATTAAGGTGTAATTTGATATTCTTTGCTATTATGAAAGCTTAACTCTAGGAATCCGATTTTACTGATGTTTGTTTTTCAGAAAATAACAACCTGTTTAGTTGAGAGGCTTGGAACTTTAATAAAGTTCAAAGCCGATTATGTATAACTATAATAAATAGTTAAAACTTAAAAGAACCTGTAATATTTTTAGAGTAGACAAAATTACTTTTAAATTATTCCTCATTTCACTTTCTACTCTAACAAATATAGAAGGTATCATTAAAGAGATTATTGGCAGTGAAATTTAAATAATAAAATAATAGAGAAGATATGGAACTAATTTTTGGTATGTATACAAAATTTTCATACACATATATTCCATTGATCCAAACATATTTCTTGGACGGTTGGGCTGACCCAGCTACTAGGATCACTTGTCAGTTGATCATCGAGGTTTCACGTCGTTCTATTTACACCTTAAGACCACTTGTCATTTACTAAAATGCAGAAACAAGTTATTAGTTTCCAACAAGTTGGAATATTATCAGAAAACGATCTTCAAGGAATGCTCAAAATTTGTATGCACCTTATAGCTTATGTTATGTATACTCGTACTTTGCTATATATAATTGGCTATATATGGCACATGTTACAGAACATGAAAATTCTTAAAAGTTTACCTAGAAAGTTCGGCAACAGTGACGTTTCATATACCACAGAAAAATATGCTTTTTGTATATACATTGAATTGTTATCAACTACAATAACTCGTAAAGGGTGCAATACCATATCAAAATATTTCTCCTACATATAGTATATATGTATATATATAAGTATACAGCAGAACTTGCGTGTTTAGTATATAACTCCCAGTCAGCAGCACTGCGCGTGTACCTTGGCAAGTAGAACCACCCTTGGCGCAGTGCTGGAAATCAGATGTTGATTTTCTCAGCCAGTAAACAAAAGTAGTGAGAAATTGAACGCGATCAAAGTCGACTGTAAAGTACGCTATGCAACTATTTAATTTTGTATACAAATATGTGTTTTCATTCGAACCGAGTTAAAGTGTCAAGTGAGACTATTAGAGTTTTTTAACTTCTTCTTAATTTTACAGCCGAATCAATATTTGAGATGACAAGTTACCGATACCTACGTATACGTTAAATAAAAATAACATCAGTTAATACGTTGTATAAGAAGAGCAACAGGGTTCTTGCTCGATTTTCTGTAGAGTCGAAAAGTTTTAAAAAGCCATGAACGAAAAAGTAAAGTGGAGAAAATGGAACTACGGTAGGTTCATTCCTCAAGCACTCGGACTAAGTAGGCCCTAGGTTCGATTCGCAGCTCGAGCAGATGAAACACTCGTCTAGTTCTATCACTCATACCAGAGGCCATAGGTTCGATTCCTACCTGGTGCTGGTGAAACACTCGTCAACTCCTATCGCTCATACCAGAGGCCGTAGGTTCGATTCTCAGTTCGAGCTGATGAAACACTCGTCTACTTCTATCGCTCATACCAGAGGCCCTAGGTTCGATTCCCAACACGAGCTGGTGAAACACTCGTCTCCTTCTAGCGATATCCACATGAAGCTGATGAGAATCGCACAAGTGCGCTCTTGACAAGCAATGACGAAACCTCCAAGTGTGAAAGAAAAACTGCCAACCGCCGTTAAGATTCGACGTTAGGTCCACCGTTCGACGTGTAGGTCCCCCTCCCCTTTCTTTCAGTTCAAAAACGGGTAAAATATGTGGTATCACAATGGGCCTCTTAGGCCTCCGAGTGTGTCTCTTACTTACAGCCATCTAACCTAGTAGCCCATAGTACTTTTGACTCAGAAAGCAGGATGACCGCAGAGAGAGGAAGAGAGGAGTGGATGATGCAGTAAAGTGGATAAACCAAAAAAGAGAGGGGCTACTTGTTCTCCTGGTCAAATTTTCTGGCCTTTTACGAATTTCAGGGTGTCACAAGTATTTTTTAAGGTACGAATTCTTCTTTTTTATACATTGGATCACTCTTTTACGAGTGTGTATCTAGGAGACTATCTTTAAAATAAATTTAATAACAAAATAGTGCTCGAGATATGGCCAACTTAAAGATATTCTTAGACAATTTCCATATCATTTCAAAGCATTCTGTGTGGAACTAGAACTGGGTGTGTAATATTTGGCATTGCATCAAAATTTTAAGCAAATATATATAAAAATACAAACTTGTATATAGAATTATTTAGTTTTAAAAGTAGAAGTTTGTAGCCAACTCTGAGCGGTGCAGTTCGAACAAACCGCCTGTAGCGCACACATCCAACACATATGCACCAAATTCGTGATATGGCAGAGCGCAAGGCGGCCGATCGACCGCAACCAACTTCAGTACGGTAGAAAATATGAGGTGAGGTGTGCGGCCAGACACAAAACAACCAGGCGGAAAGGTCTCTGAACACCCAACGTAGGGGATGAAAAGTCCGCGTACACTGTGTGTGTGTGTGTATCGGGTGTACATGAATATAAAACATATTTCTAGCTGCTGCGCGAGAGGAGCAAAGGACCGCCGAACGTATTCCTATGTGCCATAATAAATTTCATTTATTATTTTTGTTGTTGGCTGTTTTTCTTCTTGCCCGCTACACACAAACCGATCGCGTTGAACTGATGCACACATACAAACACAAATAAGCAGCACGACGAGGGGATACGTTTTATTTCCATTGTGCACCACCACCATCAGTCACCGAAGTCACTTCCTCTGCCGGCGGTGCCGGCGAGCGACGGTAGGACGTTTGTTGCCAGCGACGCCCCATGACATTTCACTGCAAGACATCGGGCACGCGACACAACGCTGAAGCAACACAGCTGCCGTCCTGCTACGATCAGGACACTCACCTCAGCTACCAGGCAACGTTAACAGCGCAATCCAGCTTATCGAATTGTAACGCAACTTTGTAGTCTGCAACGTGCTGGCAAACGTGTAGGTTGTGGCGGGAAAATAAAACTAAAAAATTAAAAACACATCAATAAAATATCGAAGGATTTTTGCATTGGAGTCGTCAGCGAACTCACTGAAAGCTCACAGCCAACCGCCATACGGATGGCCACACTGAGCGTTTTGAGTTATGGCAGCCTGCCGCAGGGTCTGACAATGAAGAACGGTAGCGGCGGCACGCCCACTGGCGGCGACACTACGTCGGCCAGCGCTGTGGGCGGCAGCAGCAAAACGATCAGTCTGGGCAAAACGTTCAGCCGCATTACCATGCAAAGTGTGCTCAGCGAACACAACGGCAATGCGCTCAACATCAGCAACAACAACAACGTCAACACAATTGTGCGCAAAATCAAGGACTTTGGCATGTTCGGCACGGTGAACGGAGCGACGGGCAGCACGCGCAAGCGAACACTTAGCGAGACGAAGGCCAAGTTGGTCCAAAAGGACACCGCAACAAAAAAGCCCAAACTAGCCAACGAAGCCAACAATACGCCAAGTGCAGCGCCAAAGACGGCCAAAAAGACATTGGATCTTGAGAATAGACTGAAAATGTGTGCTAATAGCGGACAAGTGATGAAGAAGACTGCCGGCACACCGGGCCGCAAGGGGCTGCCGCTGCCTCAGGCGGTGGCTCGACGCAATGCGCGCGAACGCAATCGCGTCAAACAGGTGAACAATGGATTTGCGGCACTGCGCGAGCGCATACCCGAAGAAGTGGCCGAGGCATTCGAGACGCCCGGAACGGGACGCGGCAGCGCAGCAAAGAAGCTGAGCAAGGTGGAGACGCTGCGCATGGCCGTCGAGTACATACGCAGTCTGGAGCGGCTGCTGGGCTTTGACTTTCCGACGGGCAACGATCGCGGCCTATCGCTGGCCGCAGCGCAATGCTCGTCCAGCGAGGACTCGTTCACGCTGGTCAAGGACGAATTCGAGGCGCTATCGCCGACGCTCGACGATAACTTCGACGACTCGCTGAGCCACTACGACATGGACGAGTACCTGAATGCCTCCGACAGCCAGTACGATGCAGTGCCAGAGTGCGGCGATCTGCCGCAGTACCAGCTGGATCTGCTGCCCAACATCACAACGCTCAACGGACTGCAGTACATACGCATACCGGGCACCAACACCTATCAGCTGCTGACGCCCGACATTTTCATAGGCAACTCCAATTCGCCGCCGAACTCGAGCATCGACGAGGAGCCGTTCAGCAATTCGGCCTTAATTGACACTAATTGCCTGAGTCCCACAACATCGACGTCCACTGCGGCCGATCTGCATTCCTCGCCGCCATCAATTATGGCGAGTGCCGCTCCAACTGCAACTGCAACTGCAACTGCACCTGCCAACGCACTGCACCCCGTCCCTGCAATGACGACGACGACGAGGGTTAATGTGGAAGCGGCGGCGAGCGGCGAATGTGTAAATGTGGCAGCCGGCGCGGCATTATCGCGATCGCCCGTGCCACAGCCAACATCCCCAACTGCAAGTTCATCATTACATCATCAACAACAACAACAACAACAACAACATGTTCCCGCAGTTGTGCCATCACCTGCCGGTAATGAAGTCTTGCTGCGAACGTGTGCCGGCAATGGCCTGAACGGCGAACGCCGGTTCGTGGTGCCCACAGCGCCGCCGCAGCAGCAAATATTGCAGCCGCACGCCATCAAACAGGAATGCAGCGATACAACGGACTTTGTGCCCAGCACATCGTCTCCGACAGCGCAACAAACTGGGAGCCCCCTGTTTCGCGCACAGGATCAAACGCATTATCAGCAACAACAACAACAACAGCAGCCATTAATACTGTCGCACGCGACACTGTCCATGTCACCACCCCTGGAGCGCAGCGGCGCCATGACGCTGGTGGTGCCCACATCGACATCGTTCTACGAGCGCCAGCCCGAGTCCGAACTCGAGCAGAGCGTTGCATTCTACGAGGGTGTGGTCACCTTCAAGAAGGAACTGAACGAGGCGCTGTTGCACACTGCAGCTGCCGCTGCCGCTGAGGCCGCCAGCGCGGGCGCTCTGTCCGACGAGAGCATGATGGAGGCAATCGACTGGTGGGAGGCGCACACCCCCAAGTCGGATGGCGGCACGGCCATGCTGTGAGGTCGCAGCAATGTGTTTGTTGCGGCAGTTAAATAGTTGAGAACCACTGATGACGCTTACATTTTTGGAAAATACCAACCGAAAATTGATAGTTTTAGAAAATATTTAATTAAAAGTTTAATTTTTTATTGTATATAATTTATGAAAAAATGCCAGCTACCAAATTCTATTCGACGCTAGAAAAAGTAAAACAGACTTTTTGAAACCTGTGTATAAAACGAAATATTTAACCGGAAGACAATCAATTTTTCCTCAATTTGATGATTTCAAATTTGAAAGTAAAATAAATTATTGCCTAAGTTATAGTTGAAAATTATTACAAATAATTGTATTTTTACGAATAAATCTATGAATAAATATTTATATGAAAATGTTTAAATTTTTAATGGATTTGTGCTATGAAGTTAGAACCTTTTCAGATGAACTGTAGTTAGAAAGTTTTGAAATGAACTAAGAAAACTGGTCACTTTTATAGTCAGACTAAAGTGACCATTCTGGACATAAATATGCCATTTTCTTCATTCAGGCCTCCCAAACTTTGCATTCTTCCAGAATCATTGATAGGAGTATTTATAAGTTGAGTATTTTAAAATTAATTCTTTATTTAATTTTGTTTTTAACAGGAAACGTTAATCGTTTACACTACTCCACAAAAAATGGGCTAATCCTGTGCACCTAAAAATAAAAATTTTTTCTATACTTAGAATGAAAGATAAATCTATACTTAGATGAAAGATAAATTATTTGTGCAAATACAAAAGAAAGAAAAAAAATGACAAAGTGATGAAGCAATGAGTGAAAATACCAACTTTAAATTTATTACATCGTGCGACAAAAAAAATAAATTCTTGTCGAGACCTCTCCCAATGTTCATATAAGCTTGAAACTATAGGTCATTCATAGTAACCTGACATAGTCAATTTTTCAGTTTCTGATCAGATGTCTTTTTTAAATGATTTTAAATTTTCAAGGATATTTTTTTTTTTACTGGCACGACAGCCCGCTTACGCGAGACTAAGGCCTAGCTTCCCGCAACCACCCGTGTTGTGCGTGTGAATTTGTACGCGGGTGGAAGGGGCCTACAGTTTTATGCCGGTTCCGAACGGCGAGATGGGAGCTTTTTCATAAGCAATTTTTACTCTCAGAGTTTTGTCATTTCCAGCTGAGAGGACAGCCACCAAAAGAGAAAACGATTTTTCCCGTTATTTTTTTTTAGGTGTTATTACAGGCAGTCCAACGCACTAACCAACTGAGCCACGACGTCTTCAAGGATATACGTATTTCAAATATTTTTTTAAATTTATTTTTATATGCGGTTGTGCAATGATGATATTTTTAGGTGCATTTTTCGTGTCGAGTAGAGTTATCGAACCCATTGTCAAATGATAACGTAAAATTTTCTGATTTTCCAAGCTGATGATAACCTCTAAGCTCTGACTGTTTAAGATATCTACAAACTCAACAGATACGCCCGATTTAACAACGTTACTCTGATTTGGGTAAGAAGATCTGTCGGTACGAAGCAAAATGATCTGGCAACCGGTCCAGCTAAGAAGTGGTCAAAACAAGATTTTCTGGTCAAAAAAATTGGACTAAGCAACAGAATTGGACGAGCCAAGTACTGGACTAAGCAACAGAATTGGACGAGCCAATTCAAAGCTCGATGATCTGAATTACATTGGGGTGACTTTAGTGCAACAGTCTACCAAAGAAATGGTCGGAACAATACTTTTCTGGACCAAAATAGTTGGACTAAGCAAAAGGATTGGATGAGCCAAGAATTGGACTACGCAATTCAAGGTTCGAGGATCTGGATAGCAGTTTGGTGACCTCAATGCACGTTGATAGAATGGGATCACCAGTTGTAAGCTGTCCATAGCAAACTTTAAAAGGGTTAATGGGTACCGAAGTTGATAGAATTCTTGATCTAAGTCGTTTAGCTCTTAGATGACTGCAGTGATAATGGAGACCTGTAACTTCAGGAGACACACGGCACAATTAAACTTTGTCGAATTAATTACCTGTAGACTGCGCATTGTGTTTCACTGGACCACAGGACCACTGCTCCATTCTGCGACAACTGTAAATAAAAAAGAAAACGAGTTATGAAGCGAAATCAATGGTCACTGAAATCTGCTACCGTGTGACATAGTGATTAGGAAAGAGGTTAATGATTGTGGTAGACCTCCAGATTTCTAGGTTCGAACTTCAAGGGGACAAAAAAGGACGCATTATGTTGTACGCTTTAACAAATTTCCGAGCAGGTGGTGTTTTTTTAGTTGGCAGGAATCCGACAGGCTAGTAGACACGAGTGTACCAGTTTCTATGAAGAGTTTCCACCCCCTGCACAGTGATTCGTTTCATAGAAAAAAATTCAAAAAATTTAGTCTCAGAATTTAACACTTTTGATGTCATTTGAAAACTTAAACTCCAACTAAGAAAACCCAAAAAAATCTGTACGAAATATTAATTAGTGTGTGTGCAAGAGCTGCTTAACCCTTTCGCTATTTTGTTGCCATATGGCAACATGCTACTTTGTGGACGTCGGCATCCTCTATCGTTCAAAGAATACATTTTTTTTGTTGGTCTTTAGAATAGTTTGAAGTTTTAGTAAAAATACGAAATTAATAAACTGAATATTTAAGTTTAAAGAAGAGAAGTATACACATTTTTTTAATGGTATATCTTGACATAGTAAAGGAAGAAGAAGCAGACAACTTTAGATAACTTTTTAATTTGACGTTTTCTTTCAATTTAGATACTTTTTTTTAAATTTTGGCTGAAGTAATTGAAGAAATATTCAAATTTGCGTTATGCGTAAAAAGTTTAATGTTTAAGTAATTATTACTGCCACAACGATGTGATTGCTCTCATAGAAAAACAATCTAAAATACAGGGTCCGATTATAAAAATTAAAAAATTTCTTATGGAATATTGCTAATGTGGTTAGAAGCCTAAAATGTTAAATTTAAAATTTTAACTTTCCCCAGTAAAAACCTGTAGCGAAAGGGTTAAAGACGAAACTTTTTTCACAACAAAATTTAAACACATATTTTCTGTTTTTTAGTCTACTGATAAAAAAGTAAAAATTCATGGTGGGCAAAAGGTTTCTAAAATTTTCAATATAGATTAAGAATTGATGTATCCATTTTCGCTTTCAATGTTTTTTTACAATTTTCGAAGCTGAGGCTTCGACTTTTGAGGCTTTACTTTTAATTTAAAATATTTTTCAAAATTAAAAACCTGAAAATTGGCAAAATTTAGATGAAAATATCTAAAAAGAATTTCAAAGTATGTTCCTGGAATTTTTATATTTTAAGAAGCATTCTTTCTTTGTCGAATAATGCAGCTACATCCTCCGATATCTTCCGATCTCGGAAAATAATTCTATTTGAAAAGTGGTCTAAACACCTATTTTTCGATAAAATATAATATATTTTTCAATGAATGTATGCAATCAGCGTGAAAAATGAAAAAACTGCGCAAATGCAAAACATTCATCAATTATTATCATTTTTATTGCAAATCTAAATGGTCCCAATATAATTTCTGTTATCAGTCAGTCCTCATAAAATTTCTGTCTTTGCAATTATCATTGTTGGCCTAACTGATTAAATGTAAAATCTGAAAAATCGAGTCAACACCAAAAATGACAAAAATTGCAAATTTAAGTCTCAAGCATTGCCAAACTACAAAAGTTTAAGAAAAACAAAATGTTAATTTCAATTCAGGAGACCATAATGAACTAGCTCGCCATTTTTAATTATTAATTTTAATTAATTGTTTAATTATTAATTTAATGATTTAATTTTATTGAGAACAGACCACTCCAATTTATTTTGTCCCGCGGTTGTATGGAGTCGAATCACTGTGCCCTGAGCTAGAAATAAATTTCTATTGAAATTCGAAAGCCCCTAAGCTGTCCCACAATAAAACCTCTCAGTTGAACATCGAAAATGTTTTCCAACAACTAAAACCCTTTGGCAAAACTTTCAAATCAGTTAAAAACAGCCACAACAAAATACTTTAACGATATTTTAGCAACGGCTAATTACTTTTTATGTCCCAACGCACTCATTAACGTGTCGCTCGATTCATGTTTTCACATACTTTTTACTGTTATTTGCAATTAAATTTCGTTGAATGAAATAAACAATAAAAACAGAACCACAAGAATACAAAACATTGACAAACCGGAAACGACCTGCGCACACAACACCTAAACATTAAATTAATGATCGTTGGTGGTGGTCGCAGCCGCGGCCGCGGCCGAGTGGTGCACCATGAAAAGTTTTCATGGTTTGAATTTTCGGCGCACAGGCAACAAAGTGCGTGCACGTTGGCCACACCACGCGGAGGAAACTCTTCGACGGTTGTGCTGTTCTATGGCAGCCACCAGCAGCGCATAATGTCCCAAATGCCACAATTTACGAGCCGAACTCCAACGGCACAAGCTGTCACTTTTCATTTCAGACTTACAGATCATTACAATCTTCGTATGCGTCCAGGCATGCAATGCATATGGCCGGCCGAGGGCGAAACTTGCAGCAAATGCCGAGTAATGCACGACAACAACAATGACGACAATGATAGCACATCAGCGCAAGGATATTCAAATGAGCTGCTGGCTGGCAAAGCGTCACAGAGGGGCAAGGACACAACAACAACAACAACAACAACTATATGTTATCTATGGCTGCAAGGGTCGCCGTATGAATGCAGCCAACACTACAGAATATCTGCAGCCATTACTCAGCCATGGCGCTGGCAATGTCCTGCAATGCGATGATTCTGAAATATTTACGCTCGAAAACCTCACCTAAGTTTTATAAACAGTATTGCATACATCACGCTGCCGCCGTTGACGAGCAGCGCTACCGTCGATGTTGACGTTGCAGTTGATGGGAATGGGAATGATCAACAAGCGAGCGCTCGCCGTCGTCCTGCGCGCTCGATGGCTCGAACGTGGGAAATGACAGGCTGCGTGCTCAGTGTCCTTTTCTCACAAAGTGAGCGGCCTTTCTTTTTTCAACGTCTCTGTTTTGTTATTTGCGCGCTTATGGTTTTTGATCCCCTTTTAAAGTATTAAGTAGCTTCAATGGTTTCCACCAAAAAAAATTCATATTTATTCGGCAAAAGAAAATTTTGAAATTTATTTAAATAAATGCATAGAACGTAACAGGAGACTACATAAACAAAGTGCAAGAACCAAAAAAACAAAATTAATAGAAACCAATTTGGATCCAATCACAAGGCAACCAAATTCGTTCAAAGTTTAATATGAAAAATATTTTTCAAGAAGCCATCAAACATTGAAAATGTTGAAAGCGATAATTTTTGCATTGCCACCATTTCAGTTAAGCAATAAAATAAATTCTCGAAAAATGTATATACACACAAGTATGAATGCCTCGATTGCCAAGTCTTGTATTAATTTCTGGTGCAGTAAATTTATGCAAATTTACACGCAGCCGAGTTGACAGTTTTTAGCTGCGGGCTCACACGGGAACTCTTCCAGTTGACATTCCCTTTTACATGCAAATGCCACAATAACACATTTCACTCCTTTCACGCCTTAAATTGTGATTGCTGCATAACTATGAAAAATGCTCCAGATTAACATAGAAATTTCATATGCAAGGTGACTTCGTGTTCGGTATCGGTTGGGAATGAAACTGAAAGAGTTGTGGAATTTTTTGGCAACAAAACATGAATGAAGTGATAAATTACAAAGCGTGAACAATTTGAAGCAAAAGGGTTGAATGCATAATTTTTCGAATGAAAAAGTGCAATTTAGAAATAGTAAAATTGTAAAAAACAATTATGCGAAGTTGACAAATGAGAAAGGCGGATATAATGGCAATCAATTTTTGAAAATTATTTCGGTGAGATTACAAAAAGGATATCGGGCACAGCGAAAGCAGTAAAGTGTTATATATTTATATACACATGTATATACATATTGTTATATATATAGTATATATATTCATATGTATAGCTGGGAGTGTGCATGGACACATGCAACCAGGCATTGCTATCCTCAGCTATTCTCTCCTCACTTGACTAGCAAGTTACCGGGCTCGCAACTACTTAGAGTAGATAAATATGGCCAGTCCCACCGTTGGGCAATTCTGCGGCCTTCAATAGGTAGTCCGTAACGTCAAGTTTCTGAGAGGCTCTGGACCTGAGAGAAGTCGAGTTCCAGTCATTCTCTAGAAAACCTCTCTGAAACTTCCTAGAAAACATCTTTGGATCTTAGTACATTCGTTGCTTTCGTAAAACGAAGGATGTCGAATTCCAGTAGCTCATCTTCCATCAGTCATTGTCTGGAAAACCACTCTTAAACTTCCTAGAAAACATCTTTGGATCATAGTATATCCGTTCCATTAGTTCATCTTCCATTAGTAATTTTCTAAAAACCACTCTGAAACACTCATTAGTCATTCTCTAGAAAACCACTCTGAAACTCTCCAGAAAACTACTCACGATCTTAGTAGATCCGTAATTTTGTAAAAGGATGTCGAGTTCCAGTAGCTTATTTTCCATTAGTTATTCTTTGGAAAACAACTCCGAAACTGTCTAGACAACAACTATGGATCTATGGATGGTTAAACGACGATTGTCGAGTTCCATTAGCTCATCCGCCATTAGTGAGTCTCTAGAAAACCACTCTGAAACTTCCTAAAAATCAACTCTGGATCTTAGTAGATTCATCAGTTTCGTAAAACGAAGGATATCGAGTTCAGGTAGCTCATTTTCCATTAGTCAATATCTTTAAAACCACTCATAAACTCCCTAGAAAAGAACTTTGGATATTAGTAGATTCGTCGCTTTTGTCGAGTTCCAGTAATTCTTCTTTAATTAGTAATTTTCTAAAAAAACAACTCTAAAAGTCCCTAGAAAACATCTCTGGATCTTAATAGATCCATCGCTTTTGTAGTTTTCTCATCGTCTTCTAGACAAATGTCACAGATGGCCGAATCATGTCCCATCTTGGAGACACAGGAAACTATGGTCCAGCTTTCGGCCGTTTCAGTTTTGGAAACGGAAAATACGGCGAATACGGTGCCTAAGGCCAGATTACGATGTTGTTGCACGAAATTCAAAAAAACAGCAACGATATCTGAGCAAACTTTAGATATTTTATGGATGGTGAATCATTGCCAAGTATACCAAAACACGTCAAACCTTTATATCTGTCAAAAATAAACCTAAATACGAAAAATCAGGGACCGTAACTGTGATAAGTTTTATTATAAAAGTCAATATTCACAAGTTATTATTTGACTTTTATTTAATGATTAAACTAAAAAACAGTTGTTTTTTATTTATTTATTGAAAATCCTATAAAAACTATTATTTTTGATTTTTTTTCTTATTAGTCCACAAATAACAGTTTTTTTCGATTTTTGTCAAAAAAACCTAAGTATGAAAAATCAGGAACCGCAACAGTTATAAGTTGTATTATAAATATCAACGTTCAAGAGTTATTTTTTACTTTTACTCACTGAATAAGGAACAAATAACAGTAATTTTTTATTTATATTTAAAAAAACCTATAATAACAATTATTTTTTATTTTTTCTTATCCACAAGTCCACAAGTAAAAGTTTTTTCGATTTGTTTTTATTTGTTTTTTTTTTTTAATATTTTAAAAATCCTAAAATAACAATCATTTTCTATTCTGTTTCTTATTAGTCCACAAATAACAGTTTTTCTTCATTTTTATTTTAGTTGTCTTATGATAACAATTATTGGTGACTTTTATTTAAAAAATGTATCAATAAAAATCAGTCAGTGAGTTTTATTTATTAAAGCCATCAATAAAAATCAGTCAGTGAGTTTTATATTTTTTTGTTCAAGAGTTATTTTTTTACTTTTATACAACAACAAATAACAGTTATTTTTTATTTATATTTTAAAAATCCTATAGTAACAATTATTTTTGATTTCTTTCTTTCTAATTAGTCCACAAATCAGATTTTTCGATTTTTATTTTAATTGTCCTATGGTCACAATTATTGGCAATTTTTATTTAAAAAAGTCATCAATAAAAATCAGTCAGGGACTTTTATTTATAAAAGTCATCAACACAAATCAGTCAGTGACTTTTATATGTTTTTGTGGACTAATATATATTAAAAAAATCAAAAATAATTGTTCTTAAAGGATTTTTTAAATATTAATAAAAAAAAATAATTCTTAGTTTTTAATTTTTCCATAAAAAATACAAAATAAAAGTTTATTGCCAAGTTTGCTTCTCGGTGCGAAAAGAAATGTATTGGTATATTTCATTTAGTTGTATGACCTTTCATTCATAGTAATTTTTTCAAATATAGTTTTCATAAATTACTGTTATTTCCGTTCCCTGTGCAAAATGGCTAATAATGCTCCCATATTTTTGGGACATGTGTACCAACATAACAAAAATAAGATCGAAAATCGAATGTACGTAGCAACTTTAGGCCGCTTCCGAACAGCTGGTTGGAATTTTTGTATTATCAGTGTCGGCTAAGAAGAATAGAAAAATGAAAATCTTGTTTACTTGAAAAGTAGATTTTTTTTATTACTAATGTCTGCTGAGAATAAAAGAAGAAAGAAAGTCTTCTTTACTTGAGAAGTAGCTTCTTTTAACATTTCTCGTACAGCTTTAGGCCTCTTCCGAACAGCTGGTTGAGACTCTTCTATTACTAATGCCTGCTGAGAATAATAGAGGAAAGAATGTCTTCTTTACTTAAGATAGTTTGGATTGGAATTCGAACACTGAATTGTTTAGGAGAAAGTTTAGGAGATTTATATGTTATGTTACAGGATTTTTCGGATCCTTAGTCGATTTTTGGGAAATTTTTGGATTACGAAGTATTGGAAACAAAACATATTTTGACAACTATTGTCGAAGCACCCTATTGTGTTAAAAATTTGTAAGCTTACTTAATGTAAGCTTGTTCCATCTCGTTCTCACTTATTGTGTCACAATGAAATCCCGCCAAAAATTGCACTTTTTATTTAATTCATTTCTTATATGTTTTGATTTTGTTCAGTTTTTGTTGTTAAGCTGAAGATGAATAAAAATGGCTGCATTAAAAAATTATATGTAGGTATTTATTTTTATTTTTTTATAAGAAGTTTAATTCTTTTAAAATGACGCAAATTATGAAAAAATTTTAGGTGATTTTTTTAACTTTTGGGAGGAAATTTCAGTATTTGTTTAAGATTTAGTCATTTCAAGTATATGGCAACACTGATAAATTTTGATGTTCGTAAAAGTAGACAAAAGAACTGCTAATCCTACCTCCTTCTACCGCTACTAATAAGTTTTCAAATCCAATCGAGGCACCACAAATACATTTTTTGTACTTCAGTTCAGTTCAGTCACCATTCGGTTCAACGAAATTGATTGAAATATATTACTGAATTATATTGAAATATTTTCTTAACTTAAAAATTGTGTTAGCTTTTCAAATGAGCTCATAATAACTTTTATAACCATTAACTACGAGTATTTGTTTGTGAGATCATCAAAAAGTTATCCATTAGCATGGCAGCACGTCATCTTAGTTCCCCCCACACTTCAAACAAAGAATTCGTTATTTTCCTTTTATGAAACGTTAGAAATTGCACATGAAATTTACGATCGAATTCAACCACGTGCGCCTTGCACCGAACAAAGCCAGCAAATCTTTATCGACTACCTCGCACTCACAATGACACAACGTCGCCCTACGTTTCTGTTACGGCCGATTGGCTGTGGCAGGCAGACGGACAGACGGCAATGCGAAAACAGCTGCCGATCAAATAGATTTTCATTACGGTTATGTGTGCTGCCGTCTTATAAAACAAATCAAGAGAATGTTGCAGCAACAATAACAAAAACAACATCAATAAACGGACATGCATTGCCTGGGATCGGCTCGTTGGCAAAAACGTATGGAAAAAAATGCTAATGCAAACTAATTTTTAAAAGTCCCACAGGGGGATGGCCGATAGTCTCAAAGACAAACAAATGGTAATTTTTCACCCAAAAAATGTACATAAGAAATAATGCAGAAGCAGAAGCAGGGCGCAACGAGCAGACAATGCAAATGTCAGCTGATCTGGCGATCTTCCTTTGGCACACACCAAAGAAACGTTGCGCTGACAATGGTTGGCTCGTTGTTCATTGTGAGCCCAAAGCAAAAAGAAAAAAAATTGTATTTTATGAAAAATCAGACATTTTCACCTTGATTGCACTTCTGCGTTTTACGGCCATGTGGGCGCTGCGCTGGCGCTACCCCCGAGCAGCGTTTGGGTGCGGCCTTCGGCACTGCATTGCTCCTCGGTTTACGGTTATTTATTGTGCTCGCCTATTCTCCGTTGCCGATTGACAGTTATCCGTAGCCGGCAATTCGTACGGCAAACTAGTGAAAATCTCGGTTGCACAAAACTCCGTTATGGTTATTATTTATGGAAAATTGTAATTCAACACGCCCCTAAAATATTGAAAAATTGAACAAGCAATCGGTTCGACTGTGCCGATCGAGTTTTGTATTTCACTGAGCGCCTTTGTGCGTGCAATCAGTTGTCAAATCGTTGCCTCAGAAAACGAATGTCGTATGTTCCATTAGGCTTAGTAGGACATACGACATTTGTTTTCTGAGGCGACGAAATGTCGATTTACTATATGTTTGGTGTGTTTCGACTGTGTTGGCGAATTGTGCGCTTCGACAGCATTTTACCGTTGTTGCTGCTCTAGATTTTCGTACACATATTCGTATTTGCCGAACAGCTTAGCGAGCGGATTTAGTTACAATCCTTTTTGCGTCGATATCGCGCAGCAACATATCCTTTCGCTTTGATTTCTTTGGAGCGTAGGGTGATTTTTGCTTTGATCTTTGTGTGATTCATTAGGGGGAATGTGATCGAGGACGCGTTGTTCTGGTGTAATAATCACCTTTCGGTACTTTGCCATTTGCTATTGAAGGTCCTATGAATATTCATAAATTGAATTCATATAACAATAACAATACCCAACGCAATAGGAAAGTTGAGGTTGAGGGTGCGCACAGTGCGCTCGAATTTCAAGTGGTCCGCCATTTGCCAGGTGCTAATGTCGAACACGTGCGAGTCCCTAAAATAATTTGTAGTGGGTGCAAATTTCTATCGAATGTTTACGACTTAGTTGGTTTTGTATGCAATAAATCAATGAATTTGCACAAGTCACTAGTGGACAAATTATTAGAGAGAATTCTATTCATAAACAAATCCAATTCTCGGAACATGCGGTAAGTGTAAGCCACTTAATTTCAACAGGAAAAAGAAAGAATATAAAGTTATAGTAAATGCTTGAGGGTATTTGGGTCAATTGGCATTAATGGTATACAAAATATTTATATAAATAAAAAACCATGAACTTTTTCCCAACTTCTTCCAAATGTATCTTGCTGGGCAACACCACTAAAAGGCTTTGCAAAAATTTTTGTTTTCTTAAATTATACTTCTGAGTTACGAGTTGTGTTGCCAGATATTTGAAATTTTTTTTTATTTGATATGGATTTGATAAATTATTTGTAACTTTATGGAGATACTTGGAGAAGCCACCGTTTGCTTAAATCACTACCAAACAATGAAAACAGAAACAGCGAGCTTCAAGCAGCTGATTACTGATTTTTTGTTTTATCTGACAGAGAGACCAGCGGCTGTAAAGCGCTTGAGAGATATTTTAATGAACACCAATGTGGGGACCGGAATCGGGCAAAATTATATCATTATGTCAATAATAGGTAATAGTTAAAAGAAATTAACAACAATAGAGAATTTTAAGTTTGTAGCAAAATGTAATTTCATTGCTATATTTTTTACTTTGTACTCCTAAATCTTAAAAAAAGTTGAAATTTGCTCCCAAAAAATTAAAAACTCTCCTAATGTTTTTTTTTAAACATGTTTGTCATTATAAACTAAGGAATTAAATTTCCTAAAAAAATAAAAATATAATTAGTTTTTTAATTGCTTTCTTTTTATTCATTAAACTTTATGAAATTCGCTTTTGTAAACTTCCTTCATTGCATAAATTTAACACTTTGAAATATACAAATTTAATGAAAGGAAATTAAACACTTTAGCTTTCAACATTCAAAGCTTCAGTGTCACTAATGATGTCAAACATATCACCATCAAAATTGCTTTTGTAAACTTCTTCTTAAAATGTAAATCTCCTAAACTTTCTCCTTAACAATTCCTTTTCCTAAAATTTCTCCTAAAAGGACAAGAAACTCCTAAATCTAGAAGGAATCTAGAAGGATCTGGCAACACTAGATCTGGCAACAAGGATCTGCCTGCCGCAAAAGTTCTCTCCAGGCGACTCTGCTGTGCGTCTTCTCCAGTGGATCACACCAAGAGATGTTCGAAGCGTCCTTAGCTTGGTCCTTCCACCGGAGACACAATCTTTCCTTCTTTGCCGTCAACCTCCAACTATCGCTTCGAACACCTTTTCATTGGAGCTTCATCGTCCATATGAGGAACATGTCCAAGCCAGCTTAGACGCTGGAGGTTGATTCCTTGTGTCTATGTCTTTAACACTAGAAAGACTATTGCGGTCATTTTGACGGATTTTAGTATTTCCATAAACTTTTGCTTTGGGAACTTTTCTTTTTTTATCGTGAAAAATTTTATATATATTTCTTTAAATTTATTATGTAAAAAAATTGCTAAGTCCAAATGTTAAACAGCTGGTCCTATGGTTAAAGGAAAATATTAAAAAGTTCAATTCTCGATGTTACAACAAAACAATCGTTTTTCTCGACATCACTTCTTCCAAACCGAAGAAGATTACCTGAACATTGTTGCATGGATCAATTCGAAATTTGAATTTAAAGATTGACGATTGATTGAACAATAATAATTTTTTCTATATTTCTTTCTTTTTCCTTAAACGCGAAATAAATCATTGAAATCTGTTTTTTTCGGCCGTTAGAGAGACGAACTGAAAAATCGTTAAAAATCGACAGGTTTTTAACTTCGCAACACCCCACAAACGTAAACGAAATCTAAGAAATGTTGGTTTTATTTATAGACAATTTTTCTGAAATTTTCAACCCTGCGTCAAACTTTCTATTCCATTCGCCATTCCTGATCCAAGCAAAGTTGATCTTATTTAGAGACAATTTTTCTGAAATTTTCAACTCTGCGTTAACCTTTTTCGAAGATCCAATGGCAAGGAAAAAAATAATAATAAAGTACGCCAACTTTTAAAAACTCTACAAATAGGAATAAATACCTTCTTGATTCCTGATCTAATTCTTTTTATTGTAAAAATTTACTAAAGCTTTGTTTTTGTACCAAACATCTTCCAAATCTCAAAGGAAGTTAATAAACTTTGAAAATTGCACCATTTATAGAACTTATCTATACCTCACAGAAGTAAACTAATATGTATAAGAAATTGTTCAGAAAGGATTCACAGGAAGCAAATTTATAGACAATTTTTTTAAATATTTTATTTATTTATTATTTTATATTTATTTGTATTTACAGACAATTTGTCTCAAATTTCCAACTCTCCGCCAAACATTTTCGAAGATCCAATGGCAAGTTGGAAAAAATCACAAAGAACCATAAAGTGTGCCATCTTTGCAACAACCCACAAAATCAAATGAACGTTAAAACTAAAAAAACAATTTTAATAAAAACGATATGTATGCCACATTTAGTATTTCATCTTCATTTCATTTTGGTTGTTTTTATTTTATTTTACTTTATTTAATTTAATTTAATTTTATTTTAATTCCATTTATTTTATTATATTTTATTTTATTTTGTTTTGTTTTATTTTATTTTATTTTATTTTATTTTATTTTCTTTTATTTTGTTTTGTTTTATTAGATTTGATTTGATTTTATTTTGTTTAATTTAATTTAATTTTTTTAAATTTTATTTTATTTCATTTCATCTTTATATTATTTTTTATTTTATTTTATTTTAATTTATTTTATTTTATTTTATTTTATTTTAGTTAATTTTACTTTATTTTATTTTACTTTATTTTATTTTATTTTATTTTATTTTATTTTATTTTTTAATTTATTTTATTTTATTTTATTATATTTTATTATATTTTATTTTTTTTTATTTTATTTTATTTTATGTTCGATTATTTGTACACCCTAAGATCATAGATCTTTTATCAGTACATCAACGGTTGGAAAAAATTTACCGAAGCTTTTAAATTTACACCAAACATCTTCCGAATCTCATAGCAAGCTGATAAACATTGGAAAGTGCAGACTTTTAAAAACTTCTCTGCACCTCATAATAGTAAACAAGGTAATTGTTAAGAAAATGTTCACAGGGAAACTTGCTCCAGTATAATTAGAAAGCAATTTTTCGTCTACTCTGAACCCAACCTCGGAAAAAACATGTTTGCCCTTAACTTTATGCAGAACTCCGAACTATTCTTTGCAGAACCCAATCCAGTGCATCTACGACAATAAGAATTCACTTGCAATACTCTACTTCCACTCAATAGATTTAAGCTGTTAATCGGTTAAACCGCAGACTAAGCCGATTTTCAGCAGCAAATCCTTTCAGGCCAAAGTGTCTTTCATTGCCATCGAACTCATGCAACCAGCATGCACCAGATTCATTGCGGCAAGTAGCAATCGAGTGAACGTAATAGTTGCACCTTTCAGAACTCAAGTGCAAATTAGTTAGGCACTTTAACACTTTAAAGGATTAGGAATGTCCAGACATAACAAAATTGTAAACGAGCAGAATATTGAACTCAATACAAATGCAGCATTTCCCATAAGTTGTGCCCACTGAATAGTAAATGAGTTCTGCTAGTCAGATGAAACAAACCGCGCCGCATATCCTCGACATAATTTGCGCCCAACGCAGGCAAAGAGTTCTGCATGAATGCATTAAATAATTTACAATTTTCAAAACAACAACAACAACAACAACACACTCGTGTCTACATAATGTTCGTAGACGACATCTCAGCGTGCCAAGTAAAGTCATTCAACTCGAAATAATTGTGTTTATCCTTTTCTTAGTGTCTTCCTTGGCACGTTTGCAAGGACAGTCAGCTGTATGCTTGGTGCGCGTTTTGTTTTTATTTTCAGTGTTGTTAGCATTTAGAAATATTCCTATATGTACATAGATATACCGTGTATCTGTTGATAACTTATATAGCTTATATCCTGACGTGTCCTTATGTGCCATGTGTGTGCCTTAGATGGCAATTGTATTACACCAGAAATGCAGAGCATGTATGTGGTATGAATTTGAATGGAAGAAAGTCTCATTTCATGCATGAGCGCAGCGTCTAATGTTGCGCATGCGCACTGCGTCCGAGCTATAGACAATCGATACTTGCATCGATCGTATCCATATGCAAAACTCCAAGGGTGTTGTATATCTTACTGGCGATCTTTCCTTTTCTTTTCAGTACGCAATGTGCTGCTTATATACCGCACAACATTATTTAGTTCACATGCGTTCCATATGTTGTCGTATGCCAGACTGGCGTAGCAGTTAATGCCAGTCATGTGACAGTGTTGTCCTTTGATGTCAGCAAATTGCGTTTCTAACTCAAATACTTGGCATGGCATATGGCATAGTTATGTATAAAATGTATTGGAAAAATATGCGCTAATTAATGTTTTTTTAAGCTCAAACACATTCAATTTCTTGTTATAATTTTTGCTTTGAACCGGTTTCGAGCCAACAATTAAAGCATGAGTACCGATTTAAGAGAATTTTTTAGTTACTGTAATGAACCAATTCGCTGATAGAATTTTATATAAATTTCGCTTATTTCGATGTGGATATACTTCTAGAAGATACTAACGTCTTTTGCCAGTCTCGATAGTCCAGCGGGTAGCGCACTGGTTCTCATACCAGAGGCCTTATGTTCGATTCCTAGCTCCGGCTGGTGAAACGCTCGTCAACTTTTATCGCTATCCACATGAAGCTGATGAGAATTACAGGAATCGCACAAGTGCGCTCTTGGCAGACAATGGTAAAACCTTCAAATGTGATACAAAAATTTCCAAAACCGCCGTTCGGGTTCGGTGTTAAGCTTTAGGTCCCCTCCCCCTTCCTCCGGCCGTGTGATCGGTGTGTTGTAACACATGTTGGAAAAAAACAGCATGTTGCATACACATTTTAAAAATGGGTGATATATGTGGTATCACAATGGGCCTCACAATAGGCCTCCGAGTGTGTCTCTTACAGAGGCATCCACCATAACCTTACCTAACCTATTAACGTCTTGGCTAGCTATGCCGAACTCCCGCTCACTAAAAACCCACCGATTGGAAATTCCCCAAAACAGCCGACTTAATCGGACCACTTTTCGTTCTCTAAAAGGGATAAGTCGTTCGGAAGTCTACCATAGTCATCGACCTGCCTACTACTACTACTATATTCTTCGTCAACTCGAGTAGTTCCTTGAGCTTCATTGGAATTGTGGGCCATTTCTGTATGCATAACGTACCTCTTCCCACTCCCCGAGGCTAAACCACTGCACACTACGTGTGTCACTGTCTCAGCAGCCTCCTGACATAGCTTACCTCTTTTATTCGTAATAAAATTTAGTCGTTCGAGGTTCCCATGTCCCGCTTTAAGGTATCTCCAATCTATGCCAAGAATCTTTATGGCTTCCCTTTCACTTTTTAAAATTATTTAGCTCCAGGACATCTGCTATTGGTTGTCTCCTGGGAACTAGCGGAATAATGTACAATTAGTGGCTTCGTCCCATTTTCTCAGATAAAGAAAATCGATTCAGTTGCTGGTCATCCTCTCCACAGTTGATCTGCTGAAGTCCTTATCAGACTGTCTCAGCAGCTTTTTGACATAGCTTACTAGCTTATAGCTTATTCGTAACAACATTTGGTTGTGTCAGGTGACACCTGAAGTTCCAATGTCCCGCTTTAAGGTGTCTCCCGTCTGCGCTAAGAGTCTTTATGGCTTCCCTGCCCTTTGGTGTCTTAAGATTAGCTCCAGAACCCTTGCAATTGTTGCCTTGTAGGAACTAGCGGAACTACAATTGGTGGCCTGCACCCATTTTCTCAGATGAAGCGAATTTATTCAGTTGATGGTCGTTAAGCACACACTTAATCGACTGAAGCCGCAGAAGTCATTATCAGACTTCCTTGTTGGAAATTTCTTGAAACAGGACACTTAAATAGCCCCCTTTTCGTTCCTTACATAAAAAATTAGACTTTCAAAAGTCCGCCGTACCACTACGTGTGCCACTATCTCAGCATCTTTGGAACAAAGTTTCATCCTCCATAAGATTTAGTTGTGTCAGGTGACGCCTGAAGTTCCCATGTTGTTCCTGAAAGCTTTTCTAGTCGAAGCTAAGAACCCTTTTGGTTTCCCTGCCCTTCGGCTTGTTAGAATTAGTCCTAGAAATTCTGCCTACCATTTCCTCAGTAGAAGCAAGTCTATCCAGTTGCTGATCATTCTTTCAACATTGGAACTGCCAAGACCGACGCTTGGTTCTGGTTCTTGTCAGACCTCCCTGCCCTTGGTCAGGGCGTCAAAAAATTCGTTCTCCTCTGTTCCAATACTTATGTCCTTTGACCAGAATCAGAGTCACTATGTTGCCGAACGCGACTCCTTCGTATTCACTGACACATTTTTGCGCCAGTTTCGAGATTATTATTGTTTGGCATTTATTTTTTATCACCGTTTGATTGTACAGTTCAATATATAGTGCAGAATATTGTCTCAAAATAGCTAACTATCTCTTCGTGTGGACAGTGGCCCACACAGGATTTCATTTTGGAGGGGTTTTACGTACAACTTTTAGGCTTGATTCCATTTGAAACCATATTTTTCACCTCCCATTTTTATATTTGGGGAGTTTAAACCCCCAAAATCCCTCCTGTGCGCTACTGTGTGTGGATATCTTAATTTTTAAAGGTGTGAATAATTTTTTTGAATATTTAGAAGAATAAATTTGGACATTGAATTTTATAAGAAATTTTTAGAAGAATAAATTTGGACATTGCTTTAGTACTTAAAATTTATAGTAAGCTTTTTTTACTTTCATAAATGGCTTTTAACATTTATCCACAAATAAAGTAATTTATAAATGTTCAAGGAAGTTGTTTTCGTATGGAAAACAGCGCTGGACTGAAATCTACATACAAGGTGCAACCCAAAGTAAACAGGACTTTTATAAAATAAAGAAAACGGATGATTATTTTTGTATAATTCTTTTTATTTATTCAAAATACTCTCCTTCTGCTTCGATACAACGTTTTGCACGGTCCAAAAGCATTTGGAATGAGTGTTTTAGGTCATCGGCCGGCATCGCCTTCAGAATGTTGGTACAAGCCTTTTGGATGTCCTCAACGTCCTTATAACGGTTTCCTTTCATCGGCAAATGCAACTGACCGAATAAGTAGAAGTCACAGGGAGCCATATCAGGCGAATACGGTGAATGATTGATGGTAAAAATTCGATTTTTGGTCAAATAATCGGTCGTAACTAGTGCTCTGTGAGCCGGTGCATTATCATGCAATAAACGCCAATTTCCTTCCTCGCGATATTCTGGCCGAATACGACGAATGCGATGCACCAAACGCTTCAAAACTTCAACATAAAACAAAGCGATAATTGTTTTTCCCGGTGGAACAAACTCTCGATGAATTATTCCCTTTGAATCGTAGAAACAAATGAGATGAGTTTTGATTTTTGACTTCTCACGGCGGGTTTTTTTCGGATTTGGCTCATCTGGGTGCTTCCATTCGGCACTTTGACGCTTTGTTTCGGGATCATATTGAAAGCACCACGTTTCGTCACCGGTTACGATGTTGAACAAGAAATTTGGATCACGTCTGGCTTCCCGAACGATGTCTTTTGCGTGCTCAATTCTCTGCGCTTTTTGGTCGTCGGTTAAAGTGTGCGGAATGAAGCGAGAACACACTTTACGGAGACCCAAATGTTCGGTTAAAATGCGATCAATTGATGTTTTGGAGATGTTCAATTCCATTTCCATCAATTCCAATGATGATTTTGGCTCGATTCTTGGCATCGTCAGTAATAACAAATTTCGACTGGCCGACGTGTTCGTCGTCATTCAAGTCTTCACGACCATTCTTGAATCGATTCAACCACTCATTAACACGGCCACGGGATAAACAATCATCACCATAAACTTGCTTTAACAATTTAAACGTTTCGGTAAAAGTTTTACCAAGTTTAAAACAGAACTTAATATTAGCTCTTTTTTCGATCGACATTCTCGTACCAAAGTTAAAAACATACTGTCACATTGAGCGGGATATTTCGGCGTCTACTAGACCAAATGTCATGAAATTTAGACAGTATGTGAATGAAAGATGTACCTTTCCAACGCATGTCCTCACACATAGATGGCGCCACAAGAAACTTCCCTATTGCAAAAGTCCTGTATACTTTGGGACGCACCTTGTACAATGGAGTAGAAATTTCCTATGAGCGCAAAACACTTGGAAATGGTTGATTTTATGGGATCTATACCTGTGAGGAACTTGCAAATCTTAGAATAGTGCTGGTGTGATGAGTTCGTGTGCTCAAAATCTCGGCATTGTTATCATCACAAGTACGAGTATGTGCCTATTAGGGATTGCAATTCCCGACCAGTTTTACAATCCCGGGATTTTCGGGACTGAAAATCGCATCCCGGCAGCCCGGGATTTTTTCGGGATTGAATATATGTATTATTGTAAGGAACTAAATCAAACGTTTTTTTCACTCAAATAAAATGTATTTTTGTATTAAATACAATTCTCTGTACTTACGTTAACACTAAGAACAAAATATTCATGACAAATAACAAAAATTAATATCATAAAAATGCATTTAATTGCCAAACTACAAGTTTTTACAAATTTCTGTTTGTTTACTATTTTGATGGTTGGAATTTTTAGAAGCGTAAGCTTGATTGCTCTGATTTTTTTCTGATTTTAGCTACTGGCAAACTTTTATTGGAAAAGTGTCTAAATAGAGCAATTGTTGATTTGAAACTTATTCAAACGTCAGAGGCAGTGTGCAATTTCTTTTTTGTACTAATTAAGAAAGTTTTCTTTTTTCGAAATTAAGGTGAGAAAATAAAAAAAATAAGCTGTTTTTGTATTTCAATGTCGAAATCGGATTTCGTCAATTTCGGGATTTTGCGGTACTGAAATTGTTCGGTATCCCGGAATTTCGGGATTCGGGATCCCAGGATTGCAATCACTAGTACCTATGTATATACTTGGAGATCTCTCCAAATTGGCTATATTCATTTTCCCATTCAATTTATTTGCTTTTAATTTCATGCCAGAAAAACTGCTGCATAACCTCAAAAAACACATAAAAATAATAAACAAAAATGAAAATGAAATTTTGTTCGACACTTGAAGAAATCTTTGCCAATCTTTGCTGACTGCCAAAACTGTCAAAGAGCCGGATAATCTTTGCAACTGAAAGTGCTAAATGTCACACGCTGGCTTCATTCACACTTTGGCACATTGTCTGCCGGCGAGCATTGTGTGTGAACTGTGCCCAGAATGCAGCAGTACGCATTTGCCCAAGCCAAGTGTTATGGCAACTTATGGTTTTTGGCACTCAACATGTGTGCGGAATTCAATATTCCTGCGTCCATGCGTTCTGTCAAGTCATGCCGCATGTTGCATGAATTTCCATTTGTTTAGATCACAATGTTTTGTCGTCATTGAGCACTTTTCGCATTATCGACTCGAACACCCAGTGGAATCGTTTTGACATTTGCCACAAAGATTTCCAGCCATGTCTTTATTAAGTTTTTGCATTATGATATTTTGCAACTAAAGGATTTTGAGAATTGCACTGATTGAGTCATTGCCAACATTGACAGCACACAATAAATGTTGAGCACATGCGGTGCAATTCTTAGCTCGTACAATTGAAGCTATAAAATCTAAACGAAAGGAGAGTGCAGCAATTTTTACTTGTAAATTGATAAAGTCTCTTTTGTTGCCCAACACTTTTGTTGCTATTTTCAGATATTCCAAGGCGTCATTCAGTTTACTGCAAACAGCAAAACTATTTCATGAAAATTGTTTTTTGTGCTACGACAACTCAACTCAATCTGAGACCACCAACATTTGATTTTATATTTTTTACACAAAGTGGTTGGGTTCCAAAAAATATATAACAGACATTTTTTCTCACATCACACGCTGAGCTGCTGCACTTATTGTTAGTGTTATTGCAGACGCCAATATTTGTGTGAGTGAGTGATTGATTGATTGCCTGCTGATGTCTTAAAGTGTTTGACATGCCCGAAAGGCTGTCAAAGGCTTAACGTATTCAATAATTCAGCAGCCACTTGAAGCTATCAGCAGTTTTTTATGAAAAATTTCAAGTGCAACAAACGTTTGAAATATGTTCACATTTGGTTCTGTTAAGCCATCACTCGTTTCACTTAGACTCTAATAAGCTTAAGTTCCCACCAACTCTCACTTAAGAATTGACCTTTTTGTTGTTTTTCATTTGCACTGCGTTCCTGTCACTAAAGTCGCATCGATGTCAAAATATTTGCCAACACTCATTGCCAAATCGCTGGCCTTGTTGTGCCGCCTTGTCTGGCAACAATCATTGATCGATACGCGGCAATTAATACGCAGCGACTTATGTTGGAACCTTTCACTAACTTAAGTTGACACCTCATACATTGCGCCGAGCTTAAAGCGTTGCGGCATTTAGTCGCCAATTGGCGAACGAAACGGTAGCACTTAAACTTTAACGTCGTGATAAATGTTAATGCCATTGTGTGAAAATTGTGCCAATTTTGCAAAACTTGAAAAAATTGCCTGCTGCGTTGCATTGCAGCAACAGAAATGTGTAAATGCATTTACAATCATTGCTGCTCGCTACCCCTTTGCGTGTTGCCATCGCGCTGCGTTCTCACCTCTGTCAGTGTCTGACCCTAAAAAATTGCATTGTTGTTTTTGCTTTGCACATCATTAGTTTGCCTAATGATGCTTTTCATCAACTGCTTTCGATAATAAATGAAGGTGACACTTTTTCTTCCGTGGCGCAACAGTTCTCAAGTTTTTTTTTTGGGTTTGGTTTTTTGTGTGAAAGTATTCTGCTTGATTGATTTTTGCAAAAGCATTTCAAGTGTGACATGACACACAAAATTGCATCTACTGCATAAATTTATCATTTGCATTTGCCATTGTTGAGTTGGATTGTGCCGAGAGTTGTAGTTGTAGTTTGTTGAATTTTGCAGTTTAACGAATCAAATTCGACACAGGCCCAAAGTGCATCCCTTTGGTGCATCCTTTGATCTCTTGTTTTGATAGCGAAACATCGGCAGTTGTTGCTGAGTCTAATACAGTAACAAGTTTTAATTCGATTTGCCATGTAATCGACCTCAGTGAGAGTAGGAAGGCTTTCAAACGAATGCAGATACTGTGAGCGTCAAAAGAAAAAAGTAAACACCCATGTTCCATGTCTTCACCGATTTATATCAATGTGATTTTTCACTGGAATTAAATAGTAATATTGCAGATTTGTGAGCTTATTCAATAGTAACTTAATTGCTTTTAAACAAAAAACGGAAACATAACACAATAGAAAATATTTCACTTAAATCAGTATCTGTGCTGCAGTAAAATAAGCAAAGTTTTTGATAATTTTTAAGCTATATTTTCTTTAAATTTTTGTCTGCGTTGTACATAATGTAACTATTGTAATTTAGTCTAATACGGCTTTCCGATAGACGTTGTGAATAAATAAAGAAATAAATAAACAAATAAATAAAAATTAATAATAGAAAAATTAGTTAATAAATCGAAATGCAGGTTGTCCTTGACAAACCCCCATCAAATTTTACCATTAGAATGACACATCTATGGGATGATGGTGTACACAATTTCAATGCTGTCCGACTTATAGTTCCGAAACTATTCCATATTAAAAATTTGGTTTGTATGGGCGGGGCCATACCCCCTTGTCCAATACCCACCCCATTCCTGCCGTCGAAGGACACGTCTAAATCGTAACTCTGTGCCAAATCTCATTGATGTGTGACCTGTAGTTCCAAAGTTATTCAAAACAATTGGGTCGCTTTAAAAATGGCACGCCCCTTGTTCAACGCTTATGAAATATTACCAGTGAAAGGGCACACCTAAACGGTGTCCCTATACCAAATTTCAATGCTGTCCGACCTATAGTTCCAAATATATTCCATATTACAAATAAAGATTGTACGGGTGGTGCCACGCCCACCTCGTATAGTCAAGACGAACATTTCTCGAAAGGTTCATCTCAATCAACCTTTTAGTTTTTGATTTTTAGTGGCATGTGACCAACAAATAAACAAAAAAACAAACAGACATTCATTTCTATATATAAAGATGTCATTACGAAATTATATACGGCCGATAACTAAGGTTGTGCGGGTGGTGCCACGCCCACCTTTCGGAACGTATTCGCATTATGTGGTTTGTCGAGATTTAGTCAAGACAAACATTTCTTGAAAGATTCAGCTCAATCAGCCTTTTAGTTTTTGATTTTTAGTGTCATGTGACCAACAAATAAACAAAAAAACAAATGGACATTCATTTCTATATATAAAGATGTCATCACGAAAGATATCATCGGTCATATACGACCGATAATTTAGAATATTTTTACTTGAACAAATTTAAAATCAGGTTTTTATAAATTGTTTATAAGGTTTCTATTAACCTTTAGTCGCTTTCAGTAAAACTGGGTTTTTCTTTTGCTGTGACATACAAAATAATTTTCGAATACGACTTGAAGACTGTAGCTGATTGTTTCCTATCAACAAATCTAAAAAAAATACACCAATAAACATTTGAAAAACAAAAATTAGGTCTTTCTCATAACAGAGGCCCTAGGTTCGAATCCCAACTCGGGCTGGTGAAACATTCGTCAACTTCTATCGCTATTCATCGCTATTGAAAAAATATTATATTATAATAATAAACACATTTCAAATGGGTAGAATTTGTGGTATTAGAGGCCTAGGTTATGCTAGGTTAAAGTGGCTGCCTTGGAAAAGGAAAAGTGATCTGACTTACTGCAAGTCGATGTGCCTACACAAGATCATTTGTTTTGTGGGTAAAACCTAGCAAGTCCCTTATGTCAACTGATCTAAGGTCATCCAAGTTGTCGAAAAAAGGAGAGCCTAGGAATTTCCATTTTTTGTTATTAGTAAAGTACTTATGAGCAAATCTGTATTGTGGTTAATGTCTTTCTTCAGCTCCTGAACAATGGTCATGTGACGGTTCTTTTAGTCAAAATTCAGCAATTTCAGAACAAACTTCGCTGCCACAGGTTTCATGTCCAAAACACTCGAAATATTTCATGGCATGAATCGATATGTCAACATTCTCAGCAATTTCTCTGATGATGAGCTATTCGACTATTCATCTCAACAATTTTCTTCAAAGTTAGAATGAAAAAGATGAAAACTTTGTATCACTTATACAAATTTTGTTTGCTCAAACTAGACTCGCCAAATGTCACATGGGTTGGAGTTCTTAATTTTATTTCTTATAAAAAAACTTAATAAAGATTATTTGACACTTTTTTTGGACAGGAAAAAATCACGAGTCGTCAAAAAATAAATATATAAAATAAATAAAATATATTATTGACAATTTCAACAACTTATCTCAAAAATGCTCTTCAAAGTTTGAATGAAAAAGATGAATACCTTTATAAACATTTTTAAACATATTTTTAAACATTTTATTGCTCAAACTAGACTCGCCAAATGCCACATGAGATGGAGCTCTTTTTATTTCTCATATAAGATTTAATACATATTTTTGTATACATGTTTTTGATAGCATACATTGTCAATCATCAATAAAAATATGTTGTATGTATTTGTATTACATTTTTACATTGAAATTAATTTTCGTTATTGAACCAAATCAAATTTGAATCGAACCATTGGCTCAAGTGTGAGTTCATGAAGCGAACTGGTGGTTTAAAATAATCATGAACCAGTGAATCGAACCACTTCACCAATTTCTGTAGTTCATAGTCCTGATACAAGTTTATACTATGTTTTCTTTTTCCGCGCAGGAGATGGAAATCTTTGAAAGACACTGGCGCAATCCACCAGCATGTCGCATTCATACGGACTACAACCATACATATGTATGTAAGTATGTGCGTATGTTCGCCTTACTGTGAGTCTTAGAAAACTCAAACCTTTGCTTCAGCCTTAAATCCTTCCGGAATCGCAATCCTTTCCATTACAATAAAATCCATTACATTTCGTGGCAATGCGCAATTCGTGCACAAATCTTATCCTCATCAAATAACGGATTTCACATTTACAAGGATTGCATTCTATCAAATTATTGACATATCCCGCTACCTGCACTCAAACGTCAATGAATGAAAAACGCCAGCCAACAGAGAGAATTTCACTTTCACTGCGCAAAAAGGTAAATTCTGCTACTGCAGTTCCCCGATCCTAACAAATAAGCAATCGAAATCGATGAAAGGAAAATCCAAAAGGATTGCATTACGGAAATCCTTTCGTTTTCCAGCAGTTCCAGTGCACAAAACCAAAAAAAAAAGAAGAAAACAGATGTGTGTGTGTGAAGCAATGAGAATTGAACAACAACTTCCGTTCGATTTAACAAGATTAATGAAAGGCTTGCAAAAGCGAAAACTACACATTTCAGCGTTTTAGATGTGGAGGAGAAATTTTTGGCCAGCCAACGCCAACGCATTTTCAATGCCTTTTTGGCAATTCGCTATGGCGAACGGCGGTGTAAACAGTTTGGGCGTGCAGCAAAATGCACATTCGCCGATAGACAATCGTAATGCCATTAGGGATGGTTTGTCTAATCGCCGCTACAGCATCGCTGCGAACACTTTGCGGAAGGTATAAACGCTACCTGCTTGGGTGCATTTTCTCAGCTGCACCTTGTGGTGTTTTGGGACCAAACTGAAACGAAACACAAATCGCAAAAGCGAACGCGAATAGCAAATATCAAATAGTGGAAATTCAATATTCATGCCGGAAATGCATTGATTGGGTGCGCCAAGTACTGATACACTCTCGCCCCCGTGTGGAAAGTGTTTCTCACACCTTCGAGTATGTTGGGAAATTTCACACCAAACGAAGTTCGCGGTAAGATTGCACGGTTTAATATTGCCTACACTCAAGGGGTTCACTATCCAACTATCCAAAGAGGTCAAATATCTTGGAGTTATCCTAGATGACAAACTCCTTCGGAAATCGCACGTCAAAAAACATCAAAAGCACTACCGGCTTTCTGGCAGTGCAAAGGTGTCTTCGGAAAAACGTGGGGTCTTTCCCCTAGCAAGGTCGTCTGGATCTATACCGCTATGATAAGACCCATCCCCTCCTACGCATCGGTGGTCTGGATGAGCAGACTCTCTCTAGCAGGGGTCAGGAGAACCTCGTCCAAACTGCAGCGTAATGTTGCCATATGTTGTACGGGAGCTTTCCCGACTACTTCTAGCCCGTCGCTAGATGCCCTGGTGAATCTGCCTCCACTTGACGCTTCAAGACTATCCGAAGACTAAAACATAGTGGTCAATGGTATGGCGCTTGTTCGGCACTGGGTAATAGTGATGGCACCGGCATCGACCCTTTGGTTATGTCGATGCCCCTTGAGTTCATGCCTTCAACAGTCGTAGTAAAAACGCGGTATACGGTGTTGCTGTTTGAGGTACACTCTTGGCCAGATCCTGAGAATATGCCCGGCAAACACTGCTTCTGTATAGTCATTGATGGCTCCAGAACAGAACAGGTTTCTGGCTCTGGTGTCTTGGTCGAATCAACTGGGGCTCGAGGGTTCTTGACCCTAGACTTACGCGCTTCGGTGTTTCAGGCACTGAACTTTGTTGTAGAAACCCGATCCCGACCTTCAACAGCACTCCAACCACCTCTACGATAGTCCAGTCCTGCAAGTCCAGGCTAAACTATGTCGGCAGACATAATAGCCGGACGCTTACCTGAGTCCCGGGATATGCAGGTATTGCGAGTAATGAGACCTCTGACTCTCTAGCTAGAATGGGCTATATGGCTGCGTTTATCCGCCCTGAGTCTGTTCTTCCTGTTCGGCCATCAAAGCCACTTTTAACAAATAAACCACTGTGATCCAGGAGCGAGCATGGCAGGCTGAGAGCGGCTGCAGGTGGACGAAACTTATGCTTCGTGTCACCTCTGGCAAATGCAAATGCTCACAGTTTCTTCTGTCGCTATGCAGAAGCGACTGTAGGCAGTTCGGCCGGGTTGATGACGGAAAAGGTAGGCTTATCTGACAGTGCACTAAGTGCTGCCAGTGGGAAGGATGATGAGACGGCTGACCACCTTCTGTGTGTCTGCCCCGCGTACGCCCGAATCAGGTTTGGGACGTTTGGCACTGATGCGTTGAAAAGAAAACACCTTAGCTCCTTGGCACCCCAGGATCTATCCTCATTTCTCCGGAGGTCGAGTAGATTCAAAACACATTAACAGGGAACATCAAGTCGTAGTACAATGCATGTATGTAATGTCTAAGTGCTACGTTCACTAGACTGTTCCGACAAGGGGGGAACAAATATTGCACAGACCGATTGTCATACTTTTTACTTTTACTTTGCTTACTTGAACAACAACACTATATATTTCATTAAACATGGGGTTAAATATGGACTTAATTGCAAATAACCTATTCAATACATACTATATTTTAGTTTATTGAACTGTACCTAATGGCAGCCTTGACGCCTACTGAAGGCACTTAGGTGCGCCGAGTCAACACCACATTGAAGCCGTTGGCCAACTTTAGGATAATGTCCGCCTGTAGCTTGAACTGCGACTCGTCAATGTTCGAGTGCACCTCGAATCTGCGCAACAATGTCGACAGCAGCACCTTAAGCATCAGCATGGCGTACTTGCGGCCCACACAGCTGCGCGGACCTGCGCTGAACGGCACGTAGCTGTAGTAGTGGCGTTTGGATACTTTCTCTGGTAAAAAGTTGTCCGGATCGAACTTGTCCGGATTGTCGTAGATGTCGGCGCGTCGGTGCACCGCATACGGACCGAGCACAACGGTGGTGCCCTTCGGCACAGTGTACGGACCCGAAGCCAGTTGCACGTCCTCGTTCACCTTGCGCGCAATGACCGGCACCGGCGGATACAGACGCAGCGTTTCCTTGATGACGCGCTCCAGGTAGCTCATTTGCAGCGTGTCGGCAAATGTGCAATCACGCTCCATGTCGTCACCGAAAATGCACTTTTGCTCCTCGTACACTCTGTCCTGTATGTCCTTGTGGATGCCCAGCAGACACAGCGCAAAACTGGAACCGGCCGAAGTGGTGTCGTGACCCTAACGCGCAACATCCCAGTTAACTATTTCAACTATTTGCGGACCTTTTTCACATACCTCGAACATTATGGTGTTCACTTCATCCATGACATCCTTTTCCGTCCATTCGATTTTGGGGTTCTGGGTCATCTCCACCATTGCATCGAGCAGAGCCAAACGACGCTTGGCACCTGTTGGCTCGCACAGCATTAGTCAATTAGTCAGGCATTGCTTTCAGCGTTCGCGCCATCAATCTTACCCACATCGTTCTCGTCAATGTCGTCCAGGTCGTCGCGCAGACCCTCCTTCTGCCTGCCGGCACCGTTCTGCTGTTTGCCCTCGCCTTGCTGATCGAGCACGCCATCCGTTTCCAGGTTGAAGTTCCTGCGGCGCTCGTCAATCACGTGCCTCGTCAGCGAGAGTATGGTGTTCATCATGTGATCGCCTTTCTTGCGCAGCTTCGTCAGTCGGTAAAGCGGCTCGAAGCGATAGTACAGCATTATCTGCCGCTTGTGAATGATGTCGCACATATCGATCACTGCATTCGCATACTCCACGCACCTCTGGCCTTCGGGCAGCTTCTTGACGCCCATTGCGGTGCTCAGCAGTATTTCCACCGATGTTTGGCTCATGTGGCCGTGTATGTCGATCTCGCGACCCAAGAACTGCTGCTCGAGCCGTTGCGTTACGCTCTTCGAGTACTTGACAAAGTTGGGCAGGAAGCTCTTCAGTATGGTCTGGTGAAAGGTGGGCGCAATCATTTTGCGATGAAAACGCCAGTGATCGCCTTTGCTGATCAGCAGTCCATCGCCGAACCATGGCTTGAAGAAACGATATTCGTTTGATTTCTCCAAGTGTACGGGACTGTTGAGGATTATCTCAAAGTCAGCGGGGTTTGTAAGAAAGACGATATTCATGCTGCCCATGCTGCCCCACACTGTTTCGCCGTAGCGATGCAGGTACTCGAGTGCCTTATGCATTACCTCTAAAAGAAAATAGTGCGAAAGTAGACATTAGAGCGTAGAGTTCGCGAGCGTTGAGTATACCGGCACTAGAAAGACCGACTACTAGATGCGCATTGCCAATAAGCGGATATCTCGGCGGACCGGGTATGTTTTTCAGCTTCTTGTAGGCCTGACTGTTGCGTAACCAGATCTCGTGCAGCACCACAGCGAGCAGGGCGCCGATCAGGCCCGTGTACAGAGGACTCGGCAGCAGTTGCTCCTTCATTGCGCCAATGTGCACTTCGTTGGTAGCGTTGAAAACCTCCATTCTGCCCAGCGAGACTGTTCGAGCGCGCCGACTTTGCTTTGCTTTGCCTTCCCGATCCAAACTACTCGCTATCTCTTGCTCTGCTTATACTTTTTAATGTAAGGCAAACTTGCTGCCTATATAGCGAACGGAATTAATGCAAATTGCACTGCTGTGCCTGAACTCTGGCGAACTTGTGCAAAGTCATTGAAGCGCAAATCGCTGCTTTATATAAATAAATGCTTGCGCAGTGCATCAAAGAACACCGAAATGTACACCAGCCATTAGTTATACACCACAAAATATAAACAAGCAAAGAAACTAAACTTATTCCACCGGAATTTGGTAGTTTTCACCTTCGAGGATATCTCAATAATAACCAAGAAATCTGTTGTAGCTTGTAAATATTATCAGAGTGCCATAGTTTTTCAATGTAATTCTGTGTAATCGTGCCACGACAACACCTTCGGCAAAAAGTCGTTCACCGCACTATTCAAACACTCGAAGCGAGCAACGCACTTTAAAACTAGTCTACGAAAAGTGTAGTCGACAAGTTGAATATTTATGAAAGTTAGCGTTTGTATTGCATAGATTTTGTGTCAATAGTTTGTAAATATTTTCTGTCACCTTACGAAATAAAATTTTCCCCACCAAAACAATGCACAACGCACTTAAAACCCACTTGAACCGTACAACATATTCAACTGACGCAAAGCGACACCAATGGAATTCGCCGGCAATCGCTTCGAATATTCGCGACACTTTAATTGAATTTCAAATTAAATAGTTAGTCTATATATTATGTTATTTATTATTATATATACATATGTATATATGTATTAAAATGTATTTCACGGATTGAGGATTTGTTTAACATTAACCCATTTCGTACCAATATTTGGAGAAAGGTTCTAATATATAAATTTTGTTCTAGAAGGACGAATTAAATGAAAAAAGTCACGGAACTTTTGTTGTTATATGTAAATCTTTTTGATTCGACTGGAGTAATAAAAAATAAATAAAAAATGAAATACGTCTGAAATATTTTAAAGTGATTTAGCTAATGGTTTTTTCTAATTAAAGCAACAGAAGATGAACATTTTTAAGTGATTTTAATAACTCATTTTGTTTCAATATTTTGAGAAAGGTGTTATTCTAAGATTTTTGTAACAAGAAGGCAAATAAGATGAAAAAAGGCGCAAAAAACATTATTTTTCTTAATTTTTTATTTAATAAATTTTGATTTTTTTAAACTTTCACGCCCTCTGTGGCTCATCCGAACACATGTAAACGTATTTTATTGTGATAAAAAATTACTAATTTTGTCTTTTCAATCATTGTGTTAGGGGTTTGCAAAAATCTAGTTATTTTCAGTACTTTTAAAAAAAAATTTAAGAAAAAAAATTAAGTCGAAATGTTAAGTTTTTTTAGTGCCCGCCAAACTTTAATAGGGAAGGCGTGGCATGGCAAACAAATATTTTATTACAAAGCCAATAAATCTAATTATAATAAAAACACATAAATTTAAAATTACTCAGGTTTATCGTAATTAAAAAAATCCGCCAAAATTAAAAATTTCTATGATTTGTTAACAAATCAAAGCTCTATTCCATGATTCGTTAAGGAATCAAAGGTACCAAATGGGTTAACAGATTTAAACGAATTTTATTATGATACAAAAATTATGTGGCATTTTCCCATTCATTCTGTGTTGGATTTGTACAAATCTGGTTATTTTTAGTATTTTTAAAAAATTCATGAAGAAAGTCTTTATATGAGCTTTTTTCAAACCGCCCAGCTTTAATAGAGAAAGAAAAAAATTTATTTTAAAAATTTATTAGAAAGCCAATAGATCTAAGTCTAAAAACATAAAATTTAGATTACACAGGTTTATTGGAATTAAAAAAAACTACCAAAATTACAAATTTATATGATTCGTTAATAAATCAAAGGTACGAAATGAATTAACAGATTTAAAAAAAATGTAGCTATTAAAATAAAAATTTTGTGTGGCATTTTGAAATCATTCTGTGTTGGTTTCGTACAAATCTGATTATTTTTAGTATTTTTAAAGAATTTAAGAAAAAAGTCTGTATAGGAGGCTTTAATAGGGAAGGCGTGGCATGGCAACAAGATATTTTTTTAGAAAAACAATAGATCTAAGTATAGTTAAAAAAAAATAAATTTTGGATTACACAATTTTATTGTAATAAAAAAAACTGCAAACATTACTAATTTCTATGATTCCTTAACAAATCAAAGGTATGAGATGGGTTAACCCTTAAATACATAGTCCAACTCAAGGCCGTGTAACATAAATATCTGTACATATGTTCGAATTGAACCCCAAGTTTTTTCCTTGTGTTTAATTTGTGTTAAAAAGGAACAAAAAAACACTATGATTATTAACACTAGACTGCTCGACCAATCAAGCTTTGCTTAAGTGCCCATATCATGTTGCAAAATTTGTTTCAATAATAATAATTGATTTAATAATTTGAATAGTTGTATTTGATTGGGTTTTAAAAAATTATTAAATTTACACAAGATTTGCTTTCAGAAAGTCACGCAATAAAATAACAAAGACTTTGATGGACTTGGGCATTCTAGTGCTTTGTTTCCTTTGTCGGTTGGCACAGTCTGCGACATCAGATATGTCCATTGCACTACGACTTGATATTCCCTGCAAATGAGCTTTCAATTTACTCGACCTGCGTAGAAATCTGAGTAGATTCTGTGGTGGCAAGGAGCCAAGGTGGTCGCTTCTCAACACATCTGTGTCAAATGTCTCAAACCTGGTATGCGGGTCAGACACAAAGAGAGTGGTCCGCCGTCTCAAAGGACTCCCACAGGCAGCAGATACGCGTAGAGCACTGTCAGATATGCCTACCGTTTTGATCTGATTTGCCCATAGAAAATGACCCGTCACTAGGCCAACCAACTATCTACAGTCCGTCCTTCATAGTGACAGAAGAAACTGTGAGCATTTGTCAGTGAGAACGGAAAGCATATTTTACGTCTTGCCTTGCTCACTCCTGGGTTGAAGTGATTCATTTTTTAACAGTCGCTTTAATAACCCCAGATGGAAATTTCAGTGTTTACAAACAAGAAAATAATCCATGCATTTGAGGGTTAAGTCTTGGTTGATCCCCATGATCCCCATATCATATCTTTTCATTCAACCATTCATTCATATACATATATATTTTATAATGTCTGACCGAATATTCAGTTTTGGTTTCAGTTCTCCAGTAAAATATGGGGTTTTGGCCCATGTTTCGGGTTCAGTCAAACATATCGTTCATTAAATATAAAATAATGTAACTAAAAATGTTGTGGGGTTATTTGCACTGAGAACAAAGATGATCTATTGTACCCCCTTAAAGTTTTGAAGAACATTCCCTAATCCCACCGACCTAATGAAGCTTAGTAACTCACGGGGGTTTAGGTGTTCTATGGCCTCTTCTGCAATCCAGTACTGTCCCAGGTATTTCAGTATGATGTGCTTAGAAGTCTCCACTGCTGTTCCATAGAGTCTGCTGACATTAACCTGTTCTAGCCCGATTGTAAGCATACGAGGTGTGACAATTAAGTAATGAGACTTATTTTATTGCCGCGCTTGTGGTAAACCTGCGCCCTTGAAATTCCCTTCCCCGGCATCCTTCCCCTCTCCATTGATATATTTACCATCGCTCTAGCTCTAGCTTGCAGCCGCCGTGGCTCAGTTGGTTAGTGCGTTGGACCGCGAGTCGAAGGCAGCGACCCAGGTTCAAATACTGTCTGTAATAACACCTAAAAAAATAACGGGAAAACTCGGTTTCTCTTTCGGTGGCTGTCCTCTCAGCTGGAAATGGCAAACCTCTGAGAGTAAAATTGCTTATGAAAGAGCTCCCAACCTGCCGTTCGGAACCGGCATAAAACTGTAGGTCTCTTCCATCCGCGTACAAATTCACACGCACAACACGGGTGGTTGCGGGAAGCTAGGCCTAAGTCTCGCGTAAGCGGGCTGTCGTGCCAGTCAATTATTAATTATTCTAGCTTGTTTAGTTCGCCTGCTGTGTCTTGTTGAGTAGACGTGTGTTGGTGGTGCTCGTCACGAAAATGGAGAAACGAAATGAAGAGCAACGCGTCGCGATATAGTTTTGCCTTTTTTGATAGCCGTGGAATTGTCCACAAAGAGTTTGTTCCATCGGGGCATCCTCAGTCTGCAGTGCCCAGTTAGAAGGCCAGTTACCTGTCTAAGCTGATTTTTACCCAGTCTGAGACATTCTTCACTCCAATTAGAGTTATAACTCTTGATAAAGATTTTCGATTGCCTAAGATCTGAGATGTTAGACCATTGCTCTGAATTCCTGGTTCTTTTCTCAAGTCTTAGTGTCTCTGTTAGAGTGTGCAGTTCAATGAAGGACTCCAGTCCAAAGGGAAAGCGTGGCTGCTGCAGTTCTAGCAAAGCTATCCGCCTACTCATTTCCGTCAATTCCTCTGTGTCCTGGGACCCAGAGGATTTCGACCTAGTTGTGTAGACCCAGTTTTTTCAAATCCTCTATGCATTGCAGCACTAATGCTGAGGTTATCTCAAGCTTGACTATCAAATAAGGACAAATAACTATGTCCTGCTCCCTGTACGCACGCTCGAGGTTAATTTGCACTTAGTTTATTTAGTGATAGTGCAATTTTCTTCCACTAAATTATTTTGTAGTGGTATCCTCTTTTTTTCACAGTCACTAAATAAGGTCGGAGCTGACCTCAGATTCGAACCTCTATCGTAGGAAACACCAGAATTTATTATAGAAAAATCATTTTCTATTTCGGCAACACTCCTCTCAACGGTAAATGATAAAGCACTCAGAAACTGGCTTAAAATTGCTGGTCCATTTCATTTGTATACAAAGTCACGCACAAAATTGGGTTGATTACAGCATAGTGGGTCTTAAAGGCCCAGATTAGATTTTATTTTGTTTCTTTTTATGCAGAATTAAATTTTTTATTTAATCTCTTCGTAAAGCACATTCCTTGTTTATGAAAATGTTCTCATTCCATTTTCTTTACATATTTTCTCAACTTGTTTGTCCGTTTAGAACAGTGATGACCATTCTGCTACTCGCGAGTACCACCGACGATGACTCACGTTTACAAATGTAAGATAACATTGGCGTTGATGCTGAATGGTCATTGCTGGTCTCGCTCGTTCGCTTCACTGATACTCGCGAGTAACCGAATGGTCATCACTGATCTTGAGCCAACACATTTCTCATGCATGTGTAGGAGTATCAATTAAAATGTTTAAACAAATTGAAACCACTTCCAGTCCAGTTTTTAACTGCGCATGCTCTTTATTCAAGTATTCAAGTTTATTGCTAAATTTGTTCAAAGTCCACACTTGGGTTATATGTTAGTAAAAATTACATGTTACAAATATGGTAGAAAAAGAAAATCCAAACTCGACCACCACAAAAAATCTTCCTCTAATATGCACAACGACGAGCTGACAATTTATTTTGATCACATTGCGTTTTCCTGGTACGCGACGTGGATGGACAACTCCGCGATTTGTTACAACCAACCAGTCGCCTATCACACTGCTTGCTTTATTTCGAATAGGGTTAGTGTGTCTGTGTGTCTGTGTAGATGCGGTAAAAATGTCTACTTATCGAACTAAAAGCTGTTAGTACACGCCACACATACAAAGAGTTTCGTTGCTAACTGCCGACTCTACGCCGCGGCGTATTTGCGCTGCTCCAGCTCCACCTTGAAGCCGTTCTCGAGCTTCAGAATGATGTCGGCCTGCAGCCTGAAGTCGGACTCCTTGAGGTTCGAGTGCACCTTGTAGTTGCGAATGATTGTGGAGAGCAGCACCTTCAGCTTCAGCATGGCGTACTTGCGGCCCACGCAGCTGCGCGGTCCGGCGCTGAACGGAATGAAGCTGTAGTAGTGGCGCTGCGCCATGCGTTCGGGTAGGAAGTTGTCGGGATCGAAGGTGTGCGGGTTGGGATAGATGTCGGGACGACGGTGCACCCTGAACTGCAGCACCACGACGGTGGTGCCCTTCGGCACCGTGTACGGGCCCGACGCCAGCTTGACGTCGTGATCGACGCGACGCGCAATCAGCGGCACTGGTGGGTACATGCGCAGCGTTTCCAGGATGACGCGCTCCAGATATTTCATTTCCATGGTGTCGGCGAAAGTGCAGTCGCGCATCATGTTGTCACCGAAAATGGCCTTTTGCTCGGCAAAGACCTTCTCCTGCACGTCCTTGTGAATGCCCATCATGAGCAGTGCAAAACTGGTACCGGCCGAAGTGGTATCGTGGCCCTGGGAAAGATATTTGACACTATTTAGTAGGGAATCGTTTGATATTCCCGAAGAAGTCAGTAGGTAGCATATTTTACTGAGCAGACAACTGTGAGAGATCGCTTATTTGCGGATGGGGAAAGGGGGAAGCGAGGGGACCTGCAGTTTAACGCCGAATCCGAACTGCGGTTGGCAGTTTTTCCTTTCACACTTGGAGGTTTCACTATTGCCTGCCAAGAGCGCACTTGTGCGATTCTTATAATTCTCATCTGCTTCATGTGGATAGCGATTGAAGCAAATGAGCGTTTCAGCTGAGCTGGGAATCGAACCTAAAGCCTAGTACTATAACTTTTTTAAAAATTCCGTTTCCAATTTCAGTGGCACTGCACTGTGTGTTTCCTTTTTTTCTGCTGTTAACTTACCTCAAACATGATCGTGTTGACCTCATCGTAAATGTCCTTTTCGTTCCACTCGACTTCCGGATTCTTGGCCATCTCGACCATGGCATCCAGCAGCGGCAATCGACGCTTCGCACCTACATCACTCTCATCGATATCGTCCAAGTCATCGCGCAGTCCACCGACCTTCTTTGCCTGCGCCTTCTGCTTCGCAATCTCGTCGACATTATCATCCATGACGCCGCTTGTCTCTGGGCTAAAGTTCTGCTTCCTGTCGTTGACCACCTTCCGGGTCATGCCCAAGATGATGTTCATCATCTTGTCGCCCTTCTCGCGCAACTTGGTCAGATTGTAAATGGAGTCCAGGCGGTACAACAGCTTGACTTGGCGCTTGTGAATGATGTCGCACATGTCGACCACGGCCTTGGCATACTCGAAGCTCTTATTGTTCTCGGGAATCTTCTTCACGCCCATGGCAGTGGTGAGCAGAATCTCGACAGTGGTCTGCGACATGTAGTCGTGCACGTCAAACTCCTTGCCGACCTCCTTGCCCATGCGTTCCACCACGGCCTTGGAGTGCTGCACAAAAGTGGGCACGAAACTCTTCAGAATACTCTGATGGAAGGTGGGCGCAATCATTTTGCGATGATGGCGCCAATGGTTACCGCTGCTGATCAGCAGACCATCACCGAACCAGGGCTTGAAGAAGCGATACTCCTCGGCCTTGGTCAGGTGATTGTTGCCGCCAAGAATGATCTCAATGTCGCTGGGATTGGTAAGGAACACGGCCAGCACATGTCCCAGCCACGCCGCGGACGTTTCGCCATACTCATCGAGGAATTTGTTGCCAATCTCCAAGAATTCTGAAATTACGTAATTAAGACACAAAATTTCCATGTTGCATAAAAACATTTGGTGCCCGCATCAGCTTCGTATGCTTTGAACGATTCTCACCGGCATTGCTCAGACCAAGGACCATATGGGCATGACCCACGAGTGGCATCTGTGGTGGGCTGGGTATGTTTTTGGTCATTTTGTATTCGCGCAAATTGCGACGCCAGTACTCGTACAGCACCAAGGCAATCGCGGTGCCGATGACTGCAGTCAACACGGGACTGATGCCGCCCGATGAAGCCGCTTGTGCGACGGTCTCCTGCACTGTTTCCGCTGCCGACATTTTGCGCGTATATCCTTAATCCGTTCGAGTTGGTCAGAGGCTTATTACACCTTCTTCAAATTGCTATATGAAATTTCCAATTTCGATATAACAAATTTGTTGGATCGAAACTACGGCGCGATCTGGTTGTATTTCGATAAGCAGCCGCTGTCCCGAAACACGGCAATCACTGAACTGGCGTGACCACTGGCGCGCCATGCAATTTTATGGATTCAGCATGAAGTCAGCGTATTTTTTCTATTCCAAAAAAAAAAAAATACCGATCGGTTAATCGATTCACTAATGGTGAAATACAATTGTTGGTGTTTTCCTATGGCGTACTTGCGGGAATTTAAATTTTTAATATGCGCCTAAAGTTGTTGACCCATTGCACGACGCAGTTCTATATACTTTGGTGTGTGTGTGTGTGTGTGTGGAAGTATTTTTGTTCATACACTATGTACAGATAGTGTAGGTATTATCTATTGATATGATAGTGAAAACAATTTGCGTTGATCTGAGCGACATTTGAAACACTTTTGGCCTCACATGTGGCCAAAGTGAAAGTTATGTAACTGTTCAGAAAATCATGAAAGTAGAGGAAATGGACAGATAAACTAAAATTTTGTAGACAAGGACACAGAAGATAACTCTTTGTACGTCTATAAAAGCTTTTATAGAACATTGAACAGCGGCAACAACCTCTAAGAATATTTAGATTGAATCAAATTGAATCAAGATTGCATTAAATTTAATAAAAAAAAACTCAGCAGATATCTTTTTGTACCTCTGTAAAAGTTTTTATGGAACATTGAACAGCGGCAGAAAACTCTAAGAATATTTGAATTGAATCAAAGGAGTCAGCAGATTGTTTTTTGTACGTCTGTAAAAGCTTTTACAGAACATTTAACAGCGACAATTGAATTCAATTGCATCAAAGGAGTCAGCAGATATTTTTTTGTACGTCTGTAGAAGCCTTTACAGAATATTTAACAGCGGCAAAAATCTCTAAGAATATTTGAAATGAATCAAATTGAATCAAAAAACTCAGCAGATTGTGTTTTGTACATCTGTAAAAGCTTGTACAGAACATTTAACAGCGGCAATTGAATTCAATTGCATCAAAGGAGTCAGCAGATATTTTTTTGTACGTCTGTAGAAGCTTTTACAGAATATTTTACAGCGGCAAAAATTTCTAAGAATATTTGAATTGAATCAAATTGAATCAAAAAAACTCAGCAGATTGTGTTTTGTACGTCTGTAAAAGGTTTTACAGAACATTTAACAGCGGCAATTGAATTCAATTGCATCAAAGGAGTCAGCAGATATCTTTTTGTACCTCTGTAAAAGCTTTTATAGAACATTGAACAGCGGCAAAAATCGCTAAGAATATTTGAATTGAATCAAATTGAATCAAAAAACTCAGCAGATTGTTTTTTGTACGTCTGTAGAAGCTTTTACAGAATATTTAACAGCGTCAAAAACCTCTGAGCATATTTGGATTGAATCGAATCGAATCAAATGACGCAGCAGGTATAATTTTATACCTCTGTAAAAGTTTTTACAGAACATTTCACAGCTGCAAAACCTCTAATAACATTTGGATTGATTCAACAGAATCAGCTGATATCTTTTTTACGTCTGTAGAAACTTTTACAGAACATTAAACAGCGGAAACCTCTCTAAGAATATTTGAATTGAATTATATTGAATCAAAAGAAGTCTGTAGAAGCTTTTACAGAACATTGAACAGCGGCAAACCCTCTATGAATATTTCGATTGAATTAAAAAACTCAACAGATATCTTTTTGTACGTCTGTAGAAGTTTTTACAGAACATTGAACAGCGACAAAACCTCTACGAATATTTGTATTGAATCAAATTGAATCAAATGACTCAGCAAATATATTTCTGAACGTCTGCTGAAGCTTTTACAGAACATTTGACAGCTGCAAGACCTCTAATAACATTTGGATTGAATCAAATGACTCAGCAGATATATTTTTGTTCATCTGTAGCAGCTTTTACGGAGCATTGAACAGTTGCAGAACCTCTAAGAATATTTAAATTGAATACAATTGTGTGTTATTCGTAATTTAAATTCTACAAATAAGTACTAAGATTTCTACTCAATGCAACTTGTTCTCAGGTGTACAGGCAGCTACTTACTCAAGTATTAAAAAATAGCAAGAAAAAAGTTCTCTATATACCAACACGTACGCCGATTGGACTGTGTTACAAAAGCCTCACTGAATTATGCATTGCATGGAGCGGAAGAAGGCTTGCGTTGAGCCCCCCAACGAAGTAGCGACATGTGAGCCAGCAAAATGCAGAATTCAAGCTCGTGACCTCCAATTTGTCAGTGGAGGTCACGGTGAAACGAATCGCCGAAAACACCCCAAAACATAAACCAAACAATACGAATTCAATGCATGACAACGCTCAGCGCTTGGCAACGATGAACGGTGAAACGTTTTGGAACCTACAGAAAGACGGCAGAAATCAAACGGCGCTGGCACTGGCGGCAACAAGTTGTGCTCGACTAATGTGCCACACTAAAGTGACAGCAAACAAGATAGCAAACAGACACACGCGCGCGGCTGCACTCGAGCATCGTCGCGAGTTGATGCGTTCGTCTGCTAAGCGAAGCATTTGAGCGACAATTTCCGGCATAGCACGCGCAAGTGAAGCACATCCTTAGACAGGACGCACAGGACGCTAAATCGAATGTCAGTCGCACACAAAAGCCACTAAATCAAAACAAAAGACAACAACAACAACAATAGCGAGCGGCAATTGCTCAAATCCACTTTACGAAATGAAATTGAAATCCGCATTGAAGCAACAAAAACAACAACACCGAAGCAGCAAAGGCAGTGGACCTCGCATGAACTTAACGCCGACGAAATGTCGCTGCGCATGCGCGCAATAAAAGTGAAAACATTTGAAAAGGAGCAAACATTCGTATGAATGAAATTGAGAGCAATATCCTTCCGGCAGCGATGGGCTCGAATCGACATCGAATGGGGCACGCAAGGAGCAGCGCACAGGATGTGAGGCTTTCGTTGTTTGAAAAGCGAGAACAAGTGTTTTGCTTTTATTTATGTGAGCAACACTGCTGGAATTCATTGCTTAAATGGTTTTTTTTCTTTGTTTTTGGGGTTTTTGTTGAACATTTCAATCAAACGCAGCCATTGTACGAGTACCATTAAATACAATGAACAACAAATACACGTACAAGAAAACAACAAAGACGCAGCATACTAAAAAAAGCCAAAGCCAATATCAAAGGCAAACGATTTGTTGTTGCTTTTAAAATATTTTATATGCAAACACTTGCAGCGCACAGACGACCGAAAACGGAAGTGGGTGATTTTTTCGTCTTATTCCGCTGCGCATTGCCTTCCGTTGCCGCTTGCGCTGCACGACTCTGGCTTCTTTCTTTTCTTTGTGCGGTCTGCTTCTTATTGTGTGATTTTTTTTGCAATATTTTATTGAAGGAATTATTTCTGACATTTTGCATATCGCATTTGTAAGCATCAACACCGGCCGCACAGCCGAATTTCAATGAAACGCCAACATAAGGACGACTTGTTGTTGTTGTTGTGTGAGTGCAAGTTCGCCAACAAGTTGGTGTTGTTGTGCATGGAGCTGTGCTACTGCCACTGAGTCCTTTGAAAAAGGACACCTGAACATACACGCAATGCCGTGTAGGCGACTATGCGCAAGGACATGCGAGTTGCAAAAGGACATTCACCATTTGCACGCAGCTGTTTGGGTACTCGAGCGTTTTATTTTTAGCCTCTGACGCGTGGTGGAAGCGTGTGTTGGCATAATGGAAACTTCTGCCACACAATCGAAAGGGAAAGTGATTTTCTGTTGAGATTTTCGTCGGCGTTAAAATGGCTGAAGCCAAAGAATGACTGAAGAACTGAACTGTAATAGATTCACGTGTCTGTGCCGCAGCGGTAGGTTTGTCAGGTTAGGAAAGGAATAAGCTAATAAAGGACGGATAGACAGCTTGATTGCTCTCTCTTGCAACAAGTAACAAGGTGAATTAATTAAATCCGCATATCAGTTAGTAAAAGTTATTTATATCGAGAGAACGTTTTTAAGTGCAAAGAAAGCAATTAATGTTCTACTTAATTTAATAGCAAAGCACACAAAACACGAAAATTTATTTATGTCTATGAATTTCCATTTTAACAAATATTTTAACAGACATTTAAGCAGACATTTAAAGAAATGCAATAACTTTATTACAATATTTGCAGTTTTCCAAAAATGAATTGTCCGAGGAATTTCTATAAAAAGAATTTTACAGCCAATTTGTTAATAAAAGCAATAAAATTACTTTAAAATTTGTAGTTTTCCAAAAGTGTATGTATCAAGAAATGTCTATAAAAAGAATTGTTCAACTAATTTTTTTATAAAAGCAATAATTTTACTACAATATTTGCAGTTTTCCAAAAGTGATAGTCCTAATAATTTCTAGGAAGAGTTTTCCACAAAATTTAATAAAAACAATAAGTTGACTACAATATTTGCTGTTTTCCAAAACTAAATGTTCCAAGAAATTTCTATAAAAAGAATTTGTCAACAAATTTGTTAAAAAAAACCATAAATTTACTACAATATTTGCAATTTTCCAAAACTGAAATTTCTATAAAAAGAATTTTTTAACAAATTTGTTGAAAAAACCATAATTTTACTACAATATTTTCAGTTTTTTAAAAGTGATAGTCCTAGAAATTTCTAGGAAAAGAAAGAAAGAATTTCAATATTGGCAATTTTCCGAAAGTGAATGTTCCAAGAAAATTCGAAAAACAAGATTTTTTCAGAAAACTTGTTAAAAATACTTTACAACAAACTTGTTAATAAATAAATTAAATTTACTACAATATTTGCAGTTTTCCAAAACTGAATGTGCCAAGAATTTTCTATAAAAAGAATTTTTCAACAAAATTTGTAAAAAATACATTAAATTTACTACAATTTTTGCAGTTTTCCAAAACTGAATGTGCGAAGAATTTTCTAAAAGAGAATTTTTCAACAAATTTGTAAAAAATACATTAAATTTACTAAAATTTTTGCAGTTTTCCAAAACTAAATGTACCAAGAATTTTCTATAAAAAGATTTTTTCAACAAAATTTGTAAAAAATACATTAAATTTACTACCATTTTTGCAGTTTTCCAAAACTAAATGTGCGAAGAATTTTCTAAAAAAGAATTTTTCAACAAATTTGTAAAAAATACATTAAATTTACTACAATTTTTGCAGTCTTCCGAAACTAAATGTTCCAAGAAATTTCTATAAAAAGAATTTTTCAACAAATGTGTTTAAAAAAAAATTTATTTACTACAATATTTTCAGTTTTCCAAAAGTGAATGTACCAAGAATTTTCTGAAATATGGATTTAAAAAAAAAGTGAATATTCAAGACATTTTAAGGAAAAGAATTTGTTAATTGAAAACGTTTACAAATTTTGTTTTTTATGAAAAAAGAGTTGCCCAAAGGCTCTAATTGATTATTAATTTTACTTTTACATTGCTTTCGTAATGATAGAAATAGTTGTTATGGTTAGAAACAGTTATAGCTTAAAAAAATTAAAATACAATATTTAATTTTACTTCAAACTAAAACATTTTTTTGTTCGATTTTGTTTAGTTAAATAATTTGTATAGTTAAATAATTTATACAATCAATAATGTCTTTGGCTGCAATTAACAAATATATTTTAAATGACAAATATTTTACTTTATTAATAAAAAAAAAACACTTTTTCGTATTGTAATTTGTTGGTACATTCCAGTATTGGTTTCAGGAGGTTCAAGCAGAGTTCATAATTTCATTTCCAACACTGCCAATGGCCATCGCTGTGAATAAATAATTTATGGTTTAGCACAATAACTCAGCTATTTAAAAATGTATAAGGCTTACAGGTGTTTTGTTGCGCTGCGACATTTCAGCTGTCTGCAAGAACTGCGGGCAATTTGACAATAATCCTTACATGCTGCCTACTTTTAGGCTGAACATTTTTGTAGCAGCAAACATGTTGAGACTGTTTGTGGATTCTATAATTTCCACACTCAGCGCAATCAAGCAGTTTCGATTTACGATAACGTTTGTACTCTCCTCATTTCTGAAATCCATTCATATTTCAAGATATTTGTTTTATTACTATTTTTTGTTGCATGCCTGTGATGAGTTACTACACGATGGTTACACATAGATTTTTTTTAATACAATTACAAGCCATAAGAAGTTACTTTAGTGCACAGCGCGCTGGACGCCGTTACAGAGCTAATAAATATTCATAAAAAAGATATCAGAATTTGTCTACACCTTCATTCACAACTGGTATTCGTACATTTGCAATGATTTACCATTTGAATGATTAGAGCCTACTCTACATAGTTGTTTCTTCCCAGTAGAGATGTATGCGCGTCGTCAGTTACGTGTGTGGCTGTTGTCATTCTAAAACATTTTCTTTTTCACTGCCGTATAGCGTTCCATGTACGTTTCGTAGCCCTCCAGATCGGTGAACTGTTTGTTATTGAACAGATTGCCTTCCACCGATAGGTTGCAAATCTTCGCTTCGCGCAGTATGCGCGGCGTGAAGGCGCTCGCTTGTAGACAATTCTCCTCCACGCGCAACGTTTTCAACTTGGGACACGTGGCTATCTCTTCCGACAGGGCCGATATCTGATTCTGATTCAAGTTTAGCTCGGTCACATATAGATTGCCCACTTCGGCCGGTACGGAGGTGATTTTGTTGCGCGACAAGTCCAACACGTCGAGATGTTTTAGACCACAAAACATGACGGGAAACTCCTTAAGCTGATTGTTGCACAAGTTCACGGTTTTCAGGTTGTTGCAGTTGGATAACGATTTCGGTATCTTCACCAGAAAGTTATCCATCACCAACAGCACTTCCAGCTTGGTCAGTTCGCCCAACACGTCGGGCAGTTCGGACAGCCTGTTGCCACTCAGGTTCAGGTGCTTCAGCAGCGTAAAGTGGCCCAGCTCATCGGGAATGCGCTCAAAGCGATTCTCGGAGAGATCTGCAAAGGCCCAGAGCTCAAAATTAGTTGGCACTCCGATGGAATGCGGAAAGCACACTCGCCTAGCGTCTTCAACACATTTGGATAGTTTTTGAGCTGCGGCGGAAATTCTTGCAGGCGCTGCAGCGATATTTTCAGTACGCCCGTCTTTTGCGCGGTCTCCAAGTGTTGCCGTACTTGCTTGTTGCCCATAACGGTCGCTTAATTGCGTCGATGCGAAACGTTACAAGCTAACTATTAATATTTAATATACTAATTTACTTTCTGACTCTTCTTGCTCAAGAAGCGCTGGCTGCGGTCGCTGTTGCTGTCGCTGTTCGCGTTGCTGTCGCATTGCTGCTGCCACTATTTGTTTGCGTCCTGTGTAACAGCTGATTGCGAGAGTGCTGTCAAGTGGCGGCTCCCAGTCGAGCAGCTAGATGGCGCTACCAGCTGAATTGCGGTGCTTTCACAGCTGATACCGTTTGCTTGCGCTGCCGCTGCTTCTTCTTCCACGGAATTCGTGCTGAACTAGCAGGCTGCTGGCATTTGTATTTTATTTATTGCAAAAAAGGAAAGACAAAAGTGAAAAGCGGATTTTCAATCGATAACTAATAATTTCACAATGATACACAGTTTGTTTATTGTTAACAACAGTGGGTGAGTGAGGAAAATCCAATTTACAAACACTGACACTGAGGTGCCAGCTGTAAGCAATTCATTGTAAACTTTCTCCATTGCTAAAATAATAATTTAATTGCTCTTTATTTGCATTTGTACGCGCTGTCGTTGCTGTTTGTCAACAAATGGATTTCTTTCCACTTGTCTTTCCAATAGCGACGTGTTTCTGGAGAAGCATTGGCGATCGGTGGTCTCACGTTCGGTTTGCGATTACTTCTTGGATGCACAACGTAATGCGGCCTTTGTAAGTGTAAATACATACAATTATCGCTTCGAGTACCTTAACTGGATTTCTTATCCCACACAGGATGTGCCGCCTGTCATTGCCACGCCACATTATTATCTCATTACCGTGCAACGAAATGGCATCTCGCTGGTGGCCGCGTGTAAGCAGGAGGTGCCGCCACTCTTCGTCATTGAGTTCCTGCACCGTGTCATGGACACCTTCGAAGACTATTTTGGCGATTGCTCCGAATCCATCATCAAGGAAAACTATGTTGTAGTGTATGAACTGCTGGATGAAATGTTGGACAATGGCTTTCCGCTCGCCACAGAAAGCAACATACTGAAAGAGCTCATCAAACCGCCAAATATACTGCGCACCATTGCCAACACAGTTACCGGCAAGAGCAAGTCAGTTTGTAAATGAGCAAATTTTGCATTTCCAACTAACAACCTAAACTCTTCCACACTATAGCGTCAGCACCACATTGCCTTCTGGACAGCTGTCCGCCATTCCCTGGCGTCGCAGTGGCGTACGCTACACCAACAACGAGGCCTATTTCGATGTTATTGAGGAGGTCGATGCCATCATAGATAAGTCGGGCTCCACAGTATTTGCCGAAATACAAGGCTATGTATGTTCATACAATCAACATTTTCACGACTCTGAATCAATGTTGTTCCACAGATTGACTGCTGCATTAAGTTATCTGGCATGCCCGACTTGACATTGTCCTTCATGAATCCGCGTCTCTTTGACGATGTCTCATTCCATCCATGTGTTCGTTTCAAGCGCTGGGAAGCTGAACGTTTGCTCTCCTTTATACCGCCAGATGGCAATTTTCGGCTCATGTCCTACCACATCAGCTCACAGTCTGTGGTCGCCATTCCCATTTACATACGTCACAACTTCTCCATAAAGACTGGCGAACAAGGCCGCTTGGATTTGACAGTGGGACCACGCACCACGCTGGGTCGTACCGTGGACAAAGTGAAGCTGGAAATCACCATGCCCAAGTGTGTGTTGAATTGTATACTGACGCCCAACCAGGGCAAATATACTTTCGATTCGGTGTCAAAGACACTGTCGTGGGATGTGGGTCGCATTGATGTCTCCAAGCTGCCCAACATTAGGGGCACTGTAAGCAGTATCTGTATGGCAGCGATTATTTTAAATTTAATGTGATTCTTGTTTAGGTTTCCATAACGCCGGGCAGCACAAACATTGATGCCAATCCTTCCATTAATGTGCAATTTACTATTTCTCAACTGGCAGTTTCCGGCCTAAAAGTGAATCGTTTGGATATGTATGGCGAGAAATACAAACCATTCAAGGGTGTCAAGTACATTACCAAAGCGGGTAAATTCCAAGTACGCATGTGAGAATGCCAAAAGACGAACAACGTTGAAGTGTCCAAATAGTACACTTTAAAGATTAAATGCTATTTTTATTGGAAGAGCTGCTAAGTGCTCTTTTCTATACGAATGTGCTTAAGAGCAGGAAATAGTTATATGCGATTAACAGAATTGTATGTGTGTATGGATATATGAATTTAATAGTATACAATAAATTAAATTGTGAATATCAAAGTAATAATGTTCAAACTCAAAAATAGTGCACTGCAATTGTGGTGTTCTGCAATCTGTATGAGCCACTGGGATTTTCAAGAAATTGAGACAGGAATGCACCATCAGAAAATTTATATAAATTATGAGTTAATGTTGCATAGTTATTTGGACTTTTTTTGGGTTAAGTAGGTTTGCTTCTGTTCTTAAAAAATATGCGTTTTTGGTGCTCTTACATTTGATTTTGTAAAAATTGTATTCTCTTTTATTGTGGATTTAAAGTTGTAGTTGCAACAAATGCACAAACATCGAAATGATAAGTTTTGAGAATTTAAATATTAATTTCATTTTTAATATTAATTATTGTAATTGTATTTGACATATACAGTAAACATTTATTCTGTGTATATCTTTAAGTATATGAAACTTATGGCTGTTGCTTCTAAAACCAACTTTTTCCTGCTTACAGTCATAATTCCATGTCATGCCATACTTTGACCATTATTGGTGTGATTCATTTGTAATTCATGCAGTAGAAATATCTGTAAGAACTTAATCACAATGAGCTAAAAAACCATTTGCACATATGTATCACCCTTTTTTTTTGGTAAAAAAGCACACATTCCCTATCGGATTGGTGTGAAGCACTTCAAACTAGGCTTAAAAAGTATTGCTTTTCTCACATTTTGCGGCTGGCTGTGCGCGCTGCATGCCAAATGAAGTTGTTTGCATACAGTTGCCGAGCATCGGCACATATGCATGTACGTACGTATGTATATATGTATTTATGTACATGCATTTTGAAGTCGCACTCTATGTGCCGCACCCAATACCGGCTACAACTTCTTTTCTTTATTTTCTTACACAATTTTTCACATTTCTTATTCGTTTTTATGGTCTGTGGTTGCGTAGAAAATACGATGGGTGCTTGACATTGAAATGGTACAACTTAGGATTTTATACAAAAGACAAAACAACATCGTTGTACTGTTTAGATATTAACAAAAAAAGGGGGAAACCCAGACATTCTACAAATCAATTCAACTATTGTAAATTAATTTCAATTTAATTTAAATTTTTTTTCCGATTTATGCAAAACGTTCAGGACTTGTATTGACATGTTTAAGCCACATTTTATTTTGTTGACTTTCATATTGCACCCATGCCGCCACTGCGTACGATTTCATAGCGCATGATGCACATTGTTTTACCACACCATTGCCATCGCCATTGCAGCCAACAACCAAAGCAAATCAATAGTTGAAAGGCTGCAAGGCGGCCGGCCGAAAAAAAAGGCATCTGCCAGCCAGAGATGCAAAACTTGATTTTGCGTGCATGTGTGCCGTGTGCGCATTTTTTGCATCTGACTTGGCGTGCGAGTGCATTTAGCACAAAAACCAGTTCTCAGTCGCAACTTGTGCTAACTGCTTAATTCTTTTTCTGCTCATTTTGACTTTGGCTGCATTTCGCAGAAAGAGTTACTAAGAGGAGCGCTAAGTGCAGCCTAATGCCGAACGAGTCGTCGCGCGTATATGGCACTGGACTGCATGCAGAATTGCCAATGCGATAAATATTAATGAGATTTTTCACATTTGCGAACTTGTGTGCAATCAGCTAAATGAAGTTGCACACGTGAATATATACCGACAGGCTCCAGGCTGCGACAGAGCGCAAAGCATACAGGGTTCGTGGCGTCTTTGTGCGTACAAAGTGAGAGAGTAAGGTTGGAGTTGGAGTTTGGTACAGAAGAATTTGTCAGCAACACTTTGAGGTAGGCTTCATGTTTTCGATAACTTGAAACTTTTAAGACTGCTAAATCTGATCGTATTGTACTATATGTGTATTGTATTTCACAGAACTTGTGTTGCTGATGGCAGACTGGGTCGAAAGGTGTACTACAGCTGACTTGGATGGTGACTAAAATCACACGTTCCACTGTTTCAACAGGGTTTTTGTGTACTTAAGCACTGCGCATCGGTAGAGTCAATACTGAGATGTCTTTCTAGTATGAGTTTTGTCTGTCCACAGGAACATTAAACGAATAAACTCAAAATAGTATTTGAAATGCTGAAATCTTCAAATCGATTCTAAACATATTTCAATTGAATAGACTCTCCCTCATAGTCTTGGCAGTGATTTATGTACTTCTGCGGAAAATTAAGATTGTTTTTGATTACTCAGAATGTTTTTTTTGAGAATTTCCAAGAACTTGCCGCTTACTAAATAATAGAGTTACTACTATTTCACCTCTATTTGTATTCTATATTTGTAATTATGTTCTATAATTAATATTTAGAACTTTGTAACCATAACATTGATGCCGTAAGTGAACACATCCGCGTAATATGGAAAATAAATATTTCAGCAAAACAAAAGACTTGAGCAACAAACTGTTGCGCTACAAACAAAAGACTTAAACAACAAACCAGCGCTACTATTGGCACCTTACAAGAGCCAAGCATCGTTTTCTTTTGATTAATGAATCACCTCAAAACAATTTCCTGATTTGACTAGCAAAACGTCAGAGTGGCGCAACGATTTTGCTTCTCTTTTTTTTGAAATTTGTTACTGTTTTATGAAAGTGTGTGCATGTATTTGTGTATGTATTTGTATTTGTATATGTACGAATGTAATAAGTTACCATTTGCGGTTTTTCAACCCAAAAAAAAAAAACGAAAACAAAGAGCAGCTCGAATACAAGTCAGAAATTAAATCAACGAAACAACACACCCAGTCATTAAAACATTTTTTGGTAATTGCCTATAAAACATGCCAATGTGGCGTAACTGGATAACACTAACATGGTATCAACAAAAACAACAACAATAGCAGTTACAGCCAACAGCAATGAAAACAAATAAATTATTATGAATTATGTCACATTTTCAGCAAAATAATTGGCCACACTCTCGGCACATAATTAAGCCATGTGATCTACTGTTCTTACTATTGTTGTTGTTGTTGTTGTTGAGTTATTGTAATAGCTCACATGCCGGTATGCAATGCAAATGGTAGCGGAAATCTATTAGCGGCAACATTGACGACAGCCGGCAATCAACAATCCAGCAGCCGAGCGGCCAATGACTATTGGCATGCAACGCTGCCGCCGCCGTTGCCGTCTGCCGTCGCACATTTTTTTACGGTAGTACGCGTCAAAAGTTGCTGAGCGCACGCGATGCACGCAAATGCGGTATTAGCTGCCAAATCGAGTGCGCTGGCGCATTATTTGCCAGCGGCCGCTAATGCTCGCGCGCTCTGACATTTCATTACAATCAATTAATATCAATTGGCCGTTTAAAGTTTAATTAAAAACGTATTGCATGCATATTGATGGGTAAAATAAATATTCGATGTGCATGAGTCAAGTCGATTATATTTGCTATTCATTGCAACTTGTTTGATTTCATTTTAATATAGAAAATTGTACGCTCAACAGTTTGCGGCTGTTTCAACTTTAACATTGACCTCATTCACGAAATTCCAAATCAACAAAAATGAGAAGAAGGCAATAAATGAATTTCAAGTTAGTCGAGTCGAGCAGCCAGCACAGCAGCCACACGGTTGCCAGTTGCCAGTCGCCAGTTGCCATCGCCTTCAGCCAACAGTAATGTGCACTGTACTCGGTTCGCTGCGGTGCAGAAGCCCAGTGGCTACATGCGGCGGCGACTTCTTGGCAAGCTACTCGTTTTTCCATCTCGAGCAAACAAGACGAGAAAAACAACGCATGGAAAAAATCGTGAAGATAAAATAAAAGCCAAGCGAATATCTGTAAAATCATGAAATAAAGAAATAAATGAAGAAAAATGTTGAGGCAAAAAATTAAGTGGATTGTATACAAGCAGCACGTTTTCGTGGCACATAACCACTTCGAAGACGCGAGCGGCTGCGCAGAGAAGGGGTGAGCAACGCATGGTTGTGCTATGCTTTGATTGGAGTTTTGTTCGAACTTTCTTTGAAAATTTATAAGCAATATAAAAATTTGAAATAAAATGATGGATTTTATGTTTTAACTATGTATTATGTATGTCGTATGTTTTATGTTTGTCGTATGGTGCAATATATCTTTATTTTATAGAGAGAAGTATTGAATTTTGTATATCCTAAATTAATAAAGTTAGAAGGACGAAATTCAAGGATGTGGTAGTGTACATATTAGTCCTTAAGATATATTTTTTTCAAAAAAAAACTATTGTAAATTTCCAAGGATATTCAAGGATAACATTTTAAAAGAAAATGTTCAATACCTCTTCGTCCTTTTGCACCAAAACATTAAATTTTCTTAGATTCTAAGGATTTTTCTCTCATTTTTCTCTCATTTGGTACCCATATTGTTATTCTACATTGCGCTCAATTTTTAAAATAATTTTTTTAAATAAACATGCCCATGAAATTTCAAAGTCCTTATAAAAAAAAATCGTGACGTCAGAGAGAAAAACTAAAAACGCAGTTTTACTACAATTGTACAATTGCTGATAAAAAAATGTCTCGATTGCACAGCAATTCGTTCCATAAATGAAATTAAAAAAAATTATAGTCTCAGAATTTAATAATTTAAATGTCATTTGTAAGGTAGAACAAGGTATACAAATTTTTAAAAATTAATTAGTGTGTGTGCAAAAGCTGCTCAAAGTCGGAACTTTTTTCTAAAAATATTTAAGCACATGTAGTCTGTTTTTGGTCTATTGAGTAAAAAAAATCGTAAAAATACATGGTTAGTAGAAAGTTGCTAGAACAATTCAATATAGATTAAGAATTGATGTGAGCATTTTCGCTTTTAAAGTTTTCTCTAACTTTAAAACCAAAAAAAAAAAAAAAGTTTTCTCTAAATTTACCAAGCTGAGGCTTCTACTTCATTTTTAAATATTTTAATATATAAAAAACATTAAAAAATTAAAAATTAAAAAATTAAAAAATTAAATATTTTGTAAAACTAAAAACCTGAAATTACGAGGAAAATAAAAACATATCAAAACTTTAAGAAAAATAAATAAAAAGTAAATATGTGAAATTTTGTTCCTGGATTTTAGAAAATTTACGAAAATTGCAAATTTTAGTCTGAGGCATTGCAAAACTACAAAAGTTTAAGAAAATGAAAACGAATATTTCAATTCAAGAAACCATGATTAACTAGCATACCAAATTGTATTAAGAACAGATCACTCCTACTAATTTTGACCCGCGGTTGTATGCAGTCGAACCATTGTGCCATGTGGTCTTTTTATATTTCATTGTATGCCTTTTGAAAAGAAAATCTTCCATGACTTTTGTAATTTTTTTAAGCCAAACTAAATACAAAACCTGGGAAGATTGGATTGGCGGAAAATTCGACTGTTAGAAGCTCCAACTGATTTGCTTAGTAGGTGAAACGATCTTAACTCTTTCATCATGAAGCATCACAATGGACCATTTGGGCTCAAATGCGATTTTTTAAGTAGACACCTAACCTACCTGTACCTTCAACTTCTTTTAAGCTCTGTGCCTGTGTGAAAACGAATAAATTACTCCTTTTTCAAACAGTACTTCAGATATATGAAATCAATTTCAGAAGCCATCAAACACTTTTCAGAACAAGCAAATATACTTTTGAAAACATTTAATTAGGTTCAACAAAGTCAAATGTTGTCTACAAAATATTAAATGAACTTGGAAAACGTTAAGTAAAGTTAAGTAAGTTAAATTATGTCTATTCCAGAATGATATTAGAGAAACTCAAAAAACGAAATGTACTCAAAAATTTAAACTAAACTTAAAAAAATTTAAAATAAATTCAAAATTAAATCATTATAAAATTAAATGAAATAGATTAATAAATATAAAAAAAATGAACAACAAAAGTAAAAAGGTTCGGTGAATAAAAATGTCAGTATAAAAATGGATAAAAAAGGATAACAATGTCAGGATAAAAACCGAGGCCTTAATGTTTTTATTTCAAACGAACTCTTTTATTCAACGGCCAGATTCCAACTGAACTCACCGATCCGTCTTTCGTTTTGGCACTCCCAGATTAGTTTTTTTTAAACAGAGGTAAAACACAGAGAGACAGGTACATCCTTTATCTATTTTCAGTTAAAATTTCATAACATTTGGTTCACTAGAAGCATAGTAATTCCCTCTGAAGTGACAGTGAGTTTGTGTCATAGGAAAACAAAATAGGTTTTAACAAGGAGTTAGTATTGAGTTTTGTTTTAAACTTGGTAAAACTTTTATGTGAAACCTATAATGTGAAATACCTATAACCTTCATTGTGACATGAAAATTTACATCCTTTCCAGTCGAAATTTCGTGACATTTAGTTAAGTGGAAGTGCAGTTGCTCCATTTGCAGTGACAGTCGTTTATTTTCATCGGAAAGAAATGAGCATCAAACAAAGAGCCAATATTAAGTTTAGTTTCAAACTTGATGAAACTTTTATGTGAAACCTTGCAAATTTCATCCTTTCTAGGTACAATTTCAGGACATTTGGCTCACAGGAAGCTTAGTTATTCCATCTGAAGTGATAGCAGGTTTGTGTCATCGATACAAAAATTAACATCAAGCAAAGAGCCTTTATAAAGTTTTGTTTTAAAGTTGGTATATCGTCTAACTTATAATGTGATCTATCAATAACCTATAAGGTGACTTGCAAATTTTAAATTTTTAAAATTAATATCGAACAAAGAGGCAACATTAAATTTTGTTTTAAATTTGATAAAACGTTTTTTGTAAAACATATAAGGTGACTTAGTCCAATACAAAGTTATATACTTTCAACTTAAAATTTCATGACATCTTATTGGTTCACTGTAAGCGAAATGATTACATCTGAAGGGACAAAAATTAACATCAAACAAAGAGCAAACATTTAGTTTTGTTGAAATCTGGGTAAATCTTTTGCCAAAACATTTAAATTGATAAATCAAGTTTATGGTGATGATTGTTTAATAACGATTAATTTATAAACGAACGCTAAGACATGAATGATGACCAACATGACTGCCAACCAAAATCCGGGATCACCGCAGATTTTATGAAAACTTTGCGTGAATTCATCGAAGATCAGCCAAAGTCTTCATTTAAATTTCTGGAATTGAATTAAAGCATCTCAATAATATCAGTTTATTGCATTTGAACCGAGCATTTGTTGCTACTGAAAAGTGTGGGCATAGCAAGTTCAGTGACAGCATTGCATCGATTTACAATTGTGATAAATTTGTTGGCCAAAAACTCATTTTAACATCAACCACTTCCTGAATTCACCTGACTTGGCACCGTGCAACTTTTATCTTTTCGGTAAAATAAATTTTTTGATGAAAGGAAAGCGTTTTGAGAACGTAGAAGCCTTCCAAAAGGCTTGTAAATACATTCTGAAGAACAGTCCGGATCTAAAATTCTCATTCGATATGCTTTTCTACTATATAAATCGCTGTATTAAAACCAAAGGACACTGTTCTGAATAAAAATAAATCGTTTTAAAATTATTGATATGATTTTTAAAAGTTCCTGTTCAACTTGGAACGAGTCTTGTAATATCTCATCTCAACCCAACTGATTTTCAACAGCTCTTTTTACCCCCTTAAAAATATTATTCTTAACCCATACGCCACTGTTCGAATACCCATCAAGCGGGTATTCAAGAATGTGTAGAGCGACTTGCAACATGCCACGACTAGTCTCCCAAGTGCCAATATCGATTGGTAAATTTCAACGGGAGTCCTGCAAGATTAATGCGAATATAATAAACTAAAATTTCGTTGCCAAGCATGTTCGACACACAGTTATATGTATTTGTAGTTGGAGTCAACAAAAATCAACCATTCAATTTGGAATTTCAAAATAGGTGGAACAAATTTTCACGCTTGTTGTCAGCGCTGCTCATTCAAAGTCGAAATGCGGCTTTTACTAGAACACAGCATGGCCAGAAGACTCTATCAGAATCGATGCAAAGAAACGTGAGAAAAATCTGGTTAAATATTCAAAACGCGGCTTAGGATAATGAAAGACACAGCATGTGGGTGCGCGCTCGCTGCGCAGGCGTAGGCAGCGCTGTCATGAGTGCCCAAGTAATTTGTGCGCTGCGCTCAACGTGTGGCCCCGTCATTACAATAGACCGAACTACATGGACACTGACGCGTTTCGGGCTCGAGTGCTACAATAACAATAATGATAGTAAGTAATACAAATTTAAATGCAAAGCCGCATGCAGGCAGCAATGCTACAGGACAGGGGCGTGTGGGAAAATGCTGAGATTTTCATTTTTTTTTAATTTTAATAATTTAACTTTTAATAATAATTGACTTTAAATATTTTTAAAGAACTAAAAACTATTTCATTAAAAAAAATAAATTAAAATATTTGAGCCATCATCATTTTTAGTTACTTTTAAAATTCACTCAAATTCAATATTTGTAATTTTGAATTTTTAAATTTCAATAATTTAACTATTAGCAATAATTAACTTTAAATAATTCTAAACAGATAAAAACTATTTCAGTTTTAAAAATAAATTTAAAAATTTGTGCCATTATCATTTTCAGTTATGTACTTTTAAAATTCACTCAAGTTCAATATTTCCAATTCTGAATTTTTAAAATTTCAATAATTTAACTTTTAATAATAATTAACTTTAAATCATTTTAAATAAATAAAAACCTATTTCAGTAATAAAAATAATTTAAAAAATTTTTCATTCATTACTTTCAGTTACTTTTAAAATTCATTCAAATTCAATATTTGCAAATTTTAATTTTTAAATTTCAGTAATTTAACTTTTATTAATAATTAACTTAAAATATTTTTAAACAACTAAAAACTATTTCAGTAATAAAAATAATTTAAAAAATTTGTTTATTCATTACTTTCAGTTACTTTTAAAATTCACTCAAAATAAATATTTGCAATTTTGCATTTTTTTAATTTCAATAATTTAACTTTTAATAATAATTAAATTTTAAAATAATTGTAAAAAACTAAGAACTATTTCAGTTTTAAAAATAAATTAAAAAATTTGTGCCATCATCATTTTCAGTTACTTTTAAAATTAAAAATTTCTCAATTTCAATAATTTAACTTTTAATAATAATTTTAAATATTTTTAAACAATTAAAAACTATTTCAGTTCTAAAAACAAATAAAAAGATTTGTGCCATCATCATTTTCAATTACTTTTAAAATTCACTCAAATTAAATGTTCAGCCACTGCTTTGTCTTCTACAGCTACACATCTATATTTGTGTGTGTGTGTGTTTGTGTGCATGTACATGCGACTAGCTCATTTTTCGTTGGGCACCCATGAATGCCCAACGCTGAAAAGTATCAAAGTTCGATTTTTATAACTTCAGGTTGAATGCACTGCGCATGCGCGCCAACGTTGATGCTGTGGCGCGTTTTGCTGTTGCGCGCTTGTGGCCACTGCGGCCTATGTAAGTTGCAAACCAAACCAGTCGGGCGGCTTTTTATGCACTTTCCATATGCCTTCAGCCTGTGTGCACTTAATGTCTATGTAATTTCTGTCTGTGCGCCTGTGTGCGTTGCGTGCATCGGTGCGACTTTTTTATGGGGGACGCAGTGTGTATCCCTTCTTTTGCAAGAACTTATTGGCAGAATTTTTCACATCAAGTCAATGTGACTTGCATGACTGAGTCGCTGCCGACTGGCTTAACATTTTATTTTATTTTGTTTTATTTGTTTTAGCATCGTTTTCAAACCACATTTTGTCGAGGAATGTGTGAAGAAAAACTTGCTGCAGCTGCAACTTGCAACAAGACAAAAGCACACAGGGTAAGATAATGCAACTTTGATGGTGAAATATTTTATGAAAATTTCAAACTTTATATTAATAAAAAAATATATAGTTGAAATATATAGTTAAAAAAACTGTTCACTAAAGAAAAAAATTTTTTAAATAAGTAAATAAGAATTTTTGATAATTTTAGAAATTCTTTAAATTATTTTTAAATATTATTTTTTCACTTTCAATTCTTTTACGTACTAAAAATTTTTAAGTAAATGAGAAGTTTTGATGGTTTTAGTAATTTTTAAAATTATTTTTAAATATTATTTTTTACTTTCAATTATTACGTACTCAAAAAAATAAGAATTTTTGATCATTTTAGTAATTTTTTAACTATTTTTAATTTTCATATTTTCACTTCCAACTATTTTACGGACACAGAGTAAGAGAATGCAACTTTGATGGTGAAATATTTTATGAAAATTTCAAACTTTATATTATTAAAAAAATATATAGTTTAAATATATAGTTTAAGAAAAAGTGTTCACTAATTTAAAAATTGTTTAAATAAGTAAATGAGAATTTTTGATAATATTAGTAATTTTTTATATCATTTTTAAATATTATATTTTCACTTCCAATTCTTTTACGTACTAAAAATTTTTTAAATAAGTAAATAAGAATTTTTGATAATTTTAGTAATTTCTTCAAATTATTTTTAAATATTATATTTTTACTTCTAATTATTTTACGTACTAAAATAAATAAGAATTTTTGATAATTTTCATTTCATTCATCATTTTTTTAATTATTTTTAAATATCATATTTTCACTTCCAATTCTTTTACGTACTTAAAACTTTTTAAATACCTAAGTAAATAAGAATTTTCGATAATTTTGTTAATTTTTTTAATAATTTTTAAATATTATATTTTCACTTTCAATTCTTTACGTACTAAAATAAATAAGAACTTCTCATAATTTTAGTAATTTTTTAAAATTATTTTAAATACTATATTTTCACTTTTAATTCTTTAAAATTTTCTTTTTCTTTAAAATATTTTAAATATTATATTTTCACTTTTAATTCTTTACGTACTAAAAATGTTTAAGTAAATGAGAAGTTTTGATAATTTTAGTAATTTTTAAAATTATTCCAATTCTTTTACGTCAGTCAGGCAATTGGCCGCAATCAAAAATTTTTGATTTGAAAGATTTTAATAATTTTAGTACTTTTTAAATCTTTTTACAAATTTTATATTTTCACTTTTAATTCTTCCCTTTCAAATTCTGTGCTAAAAAGTCAGTCAGGCAATTGGCCGCATTGATAAAGTTTTATAAAAAAAATATAATAAATTATTATGTTTCAACGCATTCCGGATGCGCCTAAAAGGCGCTGCTTTGCGCTTTGCTACATGAACGCCTTCCTTTCAGTTTACTGTCATTTCAGTGGCGCCGCGGCTGCTGCACAACGCGCCCTCAGTTCGGCCCCAAAGAATGCCAACAGCAGCAGCAGCAGCCCATCAAGTTCGCCGCAGTCCCTTGTTGCGTTCGGCGCACCACACTTCACGCCTCAATTCTAGGTAGCGATCGCTTTTCAGTTGCCTTCGCCTCTACGTAGAACACAGCAAACGAGGCTCATATATATTTAATTAAACGTTAACGCCATCCAGACATTAAGTATGGCTTCCCTACGCCACACTCGCTGAAAAATATTAGTGCCCCCATACAGCGGAGCTCAACTGGCCGGAATCATGGTGAGTTATTGAGTTTTAAAAGGCGTTTAATTAATTTCAATTCTAACAGCCGAAGCAGCAGCAGCAGCAGCCACATCAACCGCGGTAGCAGCAACGTAAACCGTTTCGCCAGCAGTAACGTTGGTAGCACGCGAAACGAGTTTACACCACAGTGACCAGCCCAACAAAAGCCGCCAAATACGCCGAGTTGAAGTAGCAGTCGCACAAATCTCACTGCTGCTGATGTTCTTCTTGCGTAGTGTTTGGTTTTTATTTTAAGTTGTTTTCTCATTTTTTGCGCTGCCCTACGAAGTTTTTTTTTAAAAAAACGCTGGTTGGTGGTAAATGGTTTTTTGATATGTTTATCTGTTTTTTTTTAGTTGTTCGTTGATTTAAAATTTGTAATGCTTGCTTAACTTATTTATGAATTTTAGTATTTCTTATTTTCGAACTACTCGAGCTGAAGATAATAAAAAAAATTGTGTCATGTAGTATAAACAAAATTATCTTACCACTTTTTAAGAATGCGCAAGTAAGGTTGGCTGATCATCTCGACCACGCTTTGACCTTGTTAAGTACATAGCGGTACCCAGTGTCGCACACAGGATTTCATTTTGGGGGGAGGGGATTTTGCGTACAACTTTTGAGCCGAATACCATTCGAAACCATATTTTGTACCAGCAATTTTTGTGTTTGGGTAGTTTGAACCCCCAAAACCCCCCTGTATGCGCCACTGGCGGTACCAGTCAGAGCGTCTTAGTATTGTGTGTCGACGTAAAAGTGATCAGTAAGAATGTGGGTGTCCCTAGGAGAGATCAGCATCAATTTAATGTCGTGTTTGGAGGCCCCATCAAAGCCAAAGAAAGACGGGACCTCTGAGTACGAAGCAGTCTTGAGTTAGTGGGACCGAAGCAAAAAAGGTGCTCCAAGGTTTCCCAAGAACCATTTTCTTAGCATTTCCTGCATTCAACCGATTCAGTTATCATCCCATCTTTTGCACACGAGTCCCTGTTAACCCATTGCTGCCTAATGGGTAAAATTTTACCCATGAAAATAGATTTTTTTTTAAATCACAAAAAGTCAATGTTTGAGATCTCTCAAAACCATTGATAGGGATCAGTGGCGGATCCAGGGACGGGGGGTTTGGGGGTTGAACCCCCCCCCCCGAAATATGTGGATCGACTATAAAACTGCATACAAATTAAAAGACATTTTATAAATTTTAAGGAATTACTTTTTAAAACCCCCCGAAATATTTTTCTGGATCCGCGCCTGATAGGGATAGTTAGGGTAAAGATGGAACTACCTTAACTAAGGTCACCCTAAAATTTCGCCATCTAGCTAGAGTTACCAGACTCTAAAAATCGTGAATTTTCCGGAAGTGGAAAATGTGGCGAAACGTAGTGGCCTTAGAACTTCACACAAATCTGCCTCCTAGCTCACCTGTAAACAATACATCTTTTGTTCACGTGCTTAGCTGATTCACTTCACAAAGTATGGAAAAAAGCTACCATTGCTGCGTAATGGGTACAATACCTAAAGAATATCTCAGCAACGTGCAGAGATATAAAGCTGAAATTTTGTTCACTGATCATTTTGGGTCACTTCTAGGTCGTGTATGAAATTTTATCAAAATCGAGCATTATTTTAGTGGAATACCAAAACTGGAAGATAGCGATCCTTTTCAATAGCAATTGGCAATAGAGGCATTAAGATCATACCAGGTATTCTTCAAACTGGTGCTGGAATGCCTTGAGAAGCTAAATGAGCTTGGCCTCTAGAATCAGGTATGGGTCCTTCGGGTTCCGTACCGCGCTGGTATTGAGGAACATGAAAAGACCGACAAACAGGCAAGGAGGAAGGCTTCAACACCCATTGTCGGACCAGAATCTTTCCGTGGTTTGGGCAAAGGAGCTTTATGCATCTCAACCAGAAATCGAGGCGAGACAATCAGTAGGAATCAGTACTGAGTAAATCAACCAGAACTAGAATACTCCAGGTCGATTGTCGAGTCGTATAAAAGGAAAAAAGTCGAGGAATGTCTGAGCCTATCAAAGCATAATCTGAGGATTATAACAGATATCCTGATAGGGCATTGTTGGTTGAACTATTAAGTAGCTAAACTGGTCGAAAGAAGAACTGAGGATTAACTTATAACAGGTACGAATTGGGATTCCAGAGGTTAGGAGATATACTAAAATTCCTCTCGGATGCTGTACTCACAATCGAACTATGAGTCCATGAAGAGGGCACGATAGATCTGGTAGGTCGCAGTGCATTATCCTCAGCAATAATAATAACAATTATTTTAGCAGTTAAACTGTCAAATTCGTCTTTTTCTTCAGGTTGTCATACAGACTCTTATTCCTCGCCTGAAGAAGCATTAGAACGTTACTGATTCGCTCATCTGGATAGTGAAAAAGTAGTTTGAAAAATTCTGCTTGCGATTTGCAGCCAGCCTTTCAACTGCTACCCGGCATTGCAGGACATTTTAGATGATATCCAATTAGAATTTATCGTCTTGATAGCAGATTGATTGGTAAATTTGACTGTCGATGTAGACTTTTACTAATTATTTTTTTTTGTTTAACTCGAACAAACGCGCAGGGGATCACCTCAAATGATAATAGAGATGTCCATGCAGACAAGCTCTGCAGCCATCCTGACTGCTAACACCTCGGCTTGAAATATGCTCTGATTCGAAAGGCGAAACGGTTGTTCAATATTTTTGTTTCAGGAAGAAAACCCCAGCACAACTGCCTTCGTCATTTATGGATACGTAGGATAGGTGAGGCAAGACAAGCTGCTGGTTTCTTAGCAAGTACACTTGTGGGCCTCAAAAGGACTATTCTGATGCTCGACTCGCGAACAAAATAGGCCTTCAATGAACTATTCGGAATCACATATCACATCAATTCAGCGACATGGAATCACTAATGTGGGAAAACTCTGATTTTTCAAGTTCTGCGAAAGCTACACTTTGGAAGGATAGAAAGTGATCTTGAAAGGTTTTACAATTTTCAGTTGTGAAAATTGCTTTTGTTTGTTTGATTTCTGTATTGGAAACATTTGTTTTGTTTGATACTCATAAATGCAGTATAATTTGATCTTTTTTTAAGTATGGAAGGTGACCCGGCCTCGATAGTCCAGCGGGTAACACGTTGACTTCTCACACCAGAGGCTTTAGGTTCGATTTCTAGCTCGGGCTGGTGAAACACAAATCTACTCCTATTTCTATCGCTACCCACATGAAGCAGAAGAGAATTACAAGAATGGCACAATTGCGCTTTTGGCAGGCAATGGCAAATTCTCCAAGTGTGAAAGGAAAATTGCCAAAACCGGAGGAAGGAAACAGTTCCTTGCTGGCAAAGCTTTGTTGCCAAGCTTCAAAATCTTATACAACGAGCCAAGAAGTTCTTAAAAACAAACTTAATCATGAATTGGCGTTTCAGAAATCAAGGAAAATCTCGACTTGTACTTTCTTTAACTCTTTTTTGGCTTGTTGACTCGCTTGTCTGGTTAATTCTTGTGATCTCACTAACATGGTGAATATACAGAATGTGGGTATTGATTGGTTAAGATTCAATTGCAAAACGAGACAAAATGAGAGCTTAGCGCACTTAAGTTAGGTTATGTTATGTTAAGTTGGGTCTAACTATTCACTTTACATATTTCTCGCTTTGGTAATTTTTGTTGGTGTTCATAGAATTTGAAAATGTTATTGTTTTGAATATGAAATATTTAAAAATGATATGTTAAAATTTTACAGTCGATAACTAAATATTTGAATTTGAGTTTAAAAATCTCATAAATTTAGACAATTTTTCTTAGAATCATTGATTTGTTTGATTTATAATACTTTTTTATTTATATTAACACAAAATGTTTAATCATAACCAGTTATACTAAGAAATTCAAAATAACTTTAATCTTGAATTGAATTGAAAAATCAAATTAAACATTCAGACAATTTTTCATGAGAATCATTAACTATGTGATTTAAAATTTTGTTTATATTCTAAAAAGGATTAACACAAATTATATAAATTATTATAATCATAATAAGTTATACAAAGAAATTTAAAACAACTCAATATTTAATTTCAGAAAACCACAACTTTTTATAGATCGAACCATGCACTGCGAAACCACAAAAAAGTCATTGAAACAAATCATTCAACAAAACTGGGAAATTTTAAAATTATTCATTCAGATTTATTTTATCAGATTTGCCACCAATACTCATGATTCATAATAATGCAGTGCCAGATTTTGCATGTAAATGTTTTACAGTTTTAACACATTTGAAAACTTATTCCGTTTCCATTATTAAATTTTAATTATTGGTCTTAAATTGTTGTGGGTGAGCAACAAATCTCTGCGAATACAATGAACCAGTTATGTGATCTGATAAATAAGTTATTTATGTGCTAATTGATTCGATTTTAAAAGATTTCGAAAAATTAACAAGTTAATTTACGTTGTTTGTAAAATGAAATCAATCATGATGGCAAACCTGTTTGGTACTTAAAAATTACATATTGTGGAAAATCGATGGGGCCAAGAATTAATACAAATGTGCACAATGTGATGTAATATTTGATTATATAATGGCCGTTAAATTTTTCATTTGCGTATTTAACAAATTTAAACATTTAGTCACTCTTACTTCAAAATTTGACTGACTGACTCTGACTTTGAGCTGATTCAGCACTTCACTTCTCGCCGGGCGCTACTGTTCCGTTCTGCTGGTTATATTAATTATATTAATTGTATCTATTTGTTTCTTCGAGTGGAGGAAAGATTATTCTCTTTTTCATGGGTTATCCACTTTGTAGCAAATATTTCATTCATCATTCATGCAAATGATTTGGCCGCAAGCACTTATTGTGTCTTACGGGGTCAATGATTTTACAAAGAACTTTGCTAATTAGTGTTGTAGTGTTGTAACGGTATAACTTTGTTAGTAGACTAAGGAGTAGACTAGGTGACTAGTCTCGACTGGGATTAGTATAGATGATCCTTTTATTTTTTAAATAAGTGTAGAAACTAGCTCTACAATTATTTCAAGCTCTGGCAAGCCATTTCTTGGTTTTGGAGCTCAAAGTATTCAAATGTCATTAAACATTTCTAATCATTTTCAAGAAGTTGGTGAAAATTGTTAGGTAGGAATCTTAACTCGGTAGCGTCCAGTGTGACCATATGGTCACAATAAATATGCACTCAAAAAATATATATAATTTTTCAATTATAATTCATATTAAATCGTCCAAAAATTGTTTTGGCAAAATTCAAAAGAAAAAAATTCCGGCACATTTGGGTTAAGGGTGGTCTATGTTATGAAGACCTGAACATCATCAAAGACCCACAAGCATTGCGGCAGTCGTTATTTGACCAGCTCGATTGCATTACCAACACCTACCAACCACAAATATATTTACGAGTTTTATTAGCAACTTGAGCGCTCTGTCATTTAACATTTCGCACATTTCTACGTTAAACATTAAATTGTGAAAAACTAATCACACACTCGACATACGAGCACGAAACTTATTATAACAATATTTATTCTAGCAAATTGTGCGCATGTTAACAGCGCGCTTTGTGTGGCCACAACTCGACAAATCGTCGATTCTTTCTTGGCCATTTTCATATATCGAATGAATCGCTTCTTTGACAATTTGCATAGCGTTATTAATTTCCATCTTTTTAGCAGTTTTATAGAGAGAAGTCTTTCTTTGTGTGTGTGTGTGCTTGTCGTTAGATATTTGACCAGTTCGGTGGTTGAAAGCATTTAGCGTTGAAGTCGCACTTATTGACTACTTCGTACCTGCATTGACTGCCTGCTTAGGCAGCTATTAATTATTTCCAGTGCACTTTCTGTTGCATTAAGAAAGTGTTAACACGATTTCGTGCTTACAATTGGCCAACAGTTGCACCATGCGAGGAAAATGTTGTGCGTGCATTTCAAATTAACGGAAACGCTGCACTTAAGCGCTGGGAGGTGTTTAGTTATGGACAGCGAGGACTGTGGGTTAAGGCAAATTGTATGCAGACATATTGCAAGTTAGTGCTCAATGGTGAAAGCTATTGGGTTAAGTTTTGGCTTTGAATGGCATATTTGCAATGTTTCTTTCGAAAAGTTGTACTACAAATATTTATGAAAATTTTCTGATATTTTGTTAGCAACATTGTTAACCAACTTAAGCTATAAATGGTGATGAAGTGTAGTTGAAACAAAAGTTAACAATTGATTAATTTCTGCTTTCAGTTAGAAAAACTTACAACAACTGCTTTCTCAGTGGCTTTCAAGCATTACATGCCAAATTCGTGCATCGTACCGCCGCCTCTGGCAAAACATTGCAACTCTAGCAAAACTATGCAATATGTGAAATACTGAAGTTTCAGTCAGTAAGGTGTCAGTACTGGAGTCCAATACCCAGGAGAGGTCTGCGTAGCAAAACTATGCAATATGAGAAATAATGAAGTTTCAGTCAGTAATGTGTGAGTACTCCAATTCCCACAAAAGTTCTTCGTAGCAAAACTATGAAATATACTAAATACAGAAGTTTCAGTCAGTAATGTGTCAGTACTGGAGTCCAATACCCAGAAAAGGTCTTCGTAGCAAAACTATTCAATATGTGTAGTACTGAAGTTTTAGTCAGTAATGTGTCAGTACTGGAGTCCAATACTCACAAAAGGTGAGTATTGGAGTCCAATACTCACAAAAGGTGAGTAGCAAAACTTTACGATATGCGAAATTCTGAAGTTTCAGTCAGTAAAGTGTCAGTACTGGAGTCCAATACCCAAAAAAGGTATTTGTAGCAAAACTATGCAATATATGAAATACTGAAGTTTCAGTCAGTAATGTGTCAGAAATTGAGTCCAATACCCACAAAAGGTCTTCGTAGCAAAACTATGCAATATGTGAAGTAATGAAGTTTCAGGCAGTAATGAGTCAGTACTGAAGTTCCATACCAAAAAAAGGTCTTCGTAGCAAAACTATGCAATATTTGAAATACTAAAGATTCAGTCAGTAATGTGTGAGTACTTCAATACCCACAAAAGTTCTGCGTAGCAAAACTATGCAATGTATTAAATATTGAAGTTTCAGTCAGTAATGTGTCAGTACTGGAGTCCAATACACACAAAAGGTCTTCGTAGCAAAATTATGAAATGTATTAAATTCTGAAGTTTCAGTCAGTAGTTTGTCAGAAATGGAGTCCAATACCCACAAAAGGTCTTCGTAGCAAAACTATGCAATATGTGAAATAATGAAATTTCAGTCAGTAATGTACCAGTATTGGAGTCCAATACTCACAAAAGGTCTTCGTAGCAAAACTATGCAATATATGAAATACTGAAGTTTCAGTCAGTAATTTGTCAGAAATGGAGTCCAATACCCAGAAAAGGTCTTCGTAGCAAAACTATGCAATATGTGCAATGCTTAAGTTTCAGTCAGTAATGTGTCAGTACTAGAGTCCAATACCCAGGAAAGGGTGCGTAGCAAAACTAGTCAGTAGTGTGTCAGTATTGGAGTCCAATACTCATAAAAGATCTTCATAGCAAAACTATGCAATATGTGTAATACTGAAGTTTCAGTCAGTAATGTGTCAGTACTGGAGTCCAATACCCACAAAATATTTAAGTATACTTATACTAAAGTTTCAGTCAGTAATGTGTCAGTACTGGAGTCCAATACCCAAAAACTGTCTTTGTAGCAAAACTATGCAACATATGAAATACTGAAGTTTCAGTCAGTAATGATTCAGTACTGGAATTCATTACCCACAAAAGATCTTCTACAGCAGTTAGACGAATGCTCAAAGATGAGCTTTACTGCTCCAATCAAGGTTTGTTGAAGACCAACTAAGACTTTAAAGAAAATTGAACACTTAAAAACTCTACAAAATTCCTATTTTAACAATAGTTACCCATAGATATTTTCTCTAAAAACGATCGATAAACACTGTCTGTCTGTCTATGAAAAGTTCGAATTCGTCTGGCGATGCGATTGTTTTGCGTGCAGTTCGTTCACTTCATTGCTAAAGTACACATTGCTGCGGTGTTGTTTAGTCTGCCAGTCGGCATGGTGCGGTATGGCATAGTATTATTATTATTATTATTATTGTTGTTGCTTCGTCAGTTATGGACTCGACATTGTCTGCGGCCATATAAGAGGCTTTCAGCGTGGCTCGCAACACCAAATTAGAGGCAACACGCTATCGGCAACAAAAAGTGCCACTTTACAAATCTGCCATAAACTAATTTAAATTAAGAAAACGAAAGACAAAGCAGAACAACAGCCGATTTGGCAATTCGTAAGCCAGGTTTATTAAATCATTTTGCAGATACTTTAACGATTGGAACGAACGTTTAAATTTCGTTTAACAGGAATGTGTGAGTGTGTGTGTGAGTGTGTGAGTGAGTGAGTGCGACTGTGCATTGTGTAGATCGGTTTGTGTCTGGTATATGCATGGCAGCACCAACACCAACAACACCATCCACACCGATCCAACTCGACCAGCGAGCGCTGGCAGCTAGTTTGTGACGGCGTTGGTTGCATTCTTGGCGTTGTGCTTGTCTGCCGTTCCCAGTCTGCTGTCTTCCACATAATTCATGTTCGCAAGTTGAAATGTCGTGCTGGTTCGTGGTTCGAGCCACGATCTCAAGACAAATAAGAAGTGAAGTCTCAACTGCAAACAAAACGACAGCAACCCAACGAAAATGCAGATTGAAGAAAAAAGCAGAATGTTTGTTGTTGTTTCACTTTAAAGAAAAAAAATTTTCTATCTGCAGGAGCAACATTCAGCGTCACCGACCTGCACGTACACTGATGTAGATCTCTGTGAGTGTGTGTGTGTGTATGTTTGTATGTTTGTATGGATATCGTTTGCTTTGCGGCAACTTGGTTTGGTTGTGATTTGCGATTTTTGTGCTGCGCTGATGATTCAATGCTGGATGCGGTCAATTTGAATAACAGTCCTTCTTGCAGCCATACCGGCAACGGCCTGCAGAGACCTCTGTGTACCACAATCTGATTGCTGTCCATTAAAAAGTACAAACACACACACAAAGCTACATATGTACGCATTCTATATATGTATGTATGTATGTATGTAGTTATAAAGATTGCAAAATATTTTGATTCGGGATATTCTTTCTTTGCTGCGTTTCTTTGGTTCTTTGCTCCTCTGCTTTTCAACTTTTTTGCATTCTTTGGCTCTTATTTACTTTGATTCCTTAGTTAAGTTCGAACTCGCATGCCACTTGGGGGGCACACTTGAACTGAGATTTGCATTAGTTTATTTTAATTTTAACACACCCTACATGCCAATTAACCAGACATGCTAATTGCTTTATAGAAATTAAGTGGTGAGAAATGTGTGAAACGAAGTTCACACAAACGTTTTGCTAAGGCAAAGTGTCAAAAAACCATCATCACTCACATCAGACACAAAAATTGTATCGCGTTATGCAAATGACAGCCGCACAACCAGTCACGCCAATGTGTCACTACAGGTGTCCAGTTACTGTCTGACTTTAGGGCATCCAATTTCTAAACGGTTTTTAATCTATTTTCTGATACAAATTTACATATTAAAATAAAAACCTAGTCCCATTCGACAGGTTTTTTGTTCCATTCAAAGTTCATGTAGCGCATCTTTTGTCGGCTATTGTCCATCGTTTATGGTTAAGCGCCTTTTTTGCTGTTGAATTTCTGCTGGGCTGTGTTGAAATTGCAGATATTATCTTTAAAATTTATAGCTTCTTCCAACCTAATTTTATTCTCAAAGCAATTCTTGTCGTTCTTGTTGTTGTTTTTGTTTTTAGGGAAATGTTTTGCATATCCAGACAATACTTAACATCTTTAGATGCATCAAACCGAATGTACATACATACATATATCATTTTTATAACTGCAGATACGCTTTGCAGTGTGGGTTTTATTTCGAATGTGAGATACAAAAATCTTGCTAAAGTTATTTGTAGTTAATAAAAAAGTATTTTATAAAAAAAAAATTGCATGCAATTAACAATTTTGACATTTTGGGAGCTAATAGCACAAGTAAAAAAATTAGGGTTTCCTTTATATTTTTAGTATTATAAAAAATTTAGTTGAATTTGAAATATTTGTGATGTCCTATCGATTTTTTGTAGGATTTTACAACATTTGAATGATCAAAAAATCATTCAAATTGCATCTTTATAGTAATCCAAATCCATCTCTTTCTTCCCAATAAATTCGGTAGATTCATTTTCTATTATCTTTCTACATTATGTCTAAGAAAAAGCTCTAGTTTTGGCCAATATGATAGCATTTTTTGCCTTTAATCACATAATTTCACGAGAGTAAGAGCAAAGATTTTATAATTTTTTAATGAAAAACTAACTCTTTAAGAAAGTATCTAAGTTTTTAGGAGCGTCTTGGTTACTAATTTTTCATAGTAACCCCTAGAGTCAAAAAATCGTCGACGCAGAAAACGAATGTCGTATGTTCCACTGAATTTAATAGAACATACGACAATCGTTTTCTCAGATGACGAATTATAAATTACCGTAGAAACTGCAGAACTTTCAACTTGGATGAGGAGTTCCGCTGATTTGTCTTTCTTTTATGGTCTTACAAGGCCATTCTGGCAGCTATCTTTCAACTCCTCACAATCTTTCGAAATAGAAAAATCTTTTTTATGATACTTTGCTATTATGGCAACTATCTTCAATGTTTTCCCCTCCGTAACTTGAAGAACAAATTGAAATATTTGCTATTGGTTTAGTCTTTTAGTTCTTCAGGGCCATTCGGGCAGATATCTTTCAACTCCTCACAATCTCTCGAAGCAGAAAAGTTCTTCGTAAAACACTTTGCTATTCTGGCAACTATCTTGAAAGCTTTTTTGCGTCACGTAAAAGACATATTGAAAGATTTGCTTTTGGGGTCTAAGATTTGAAATCTTTTTCTACTGGAAGAAAAAATTAGTTTGGTCCGTTTTCAAAAGATGGAGCTGACTATTATGAATGGTTCACAATGGCAGCTGACTGCTGTTGTTCCAGAGAGATTACTTAGAGAAAGCTTGGAGAAAGAACGAAAGATCTGATATCTAAATCTAAGATTTAAAACTCTTTCTACAAAAATCCCTAATAATCCCATAATCAAAGATTTTATTATATGTAGCAAGTAAAAGAGCCGACAGTGACAAAAATAAAATTGCCACCAGTTTCTTTTATTGTTGTTGTTTATGATTAATTTATTCCTTTGTCGGCACAGTTGCTACACAAAATGAATATCTCCAAAGTTTACGAGCGATTGTGATTTCAAATTTCATAGCTGACATGGCGCTTAACGATACTGTCAAGTGCTATGTTTCACTACAACAATTTACAGTTACTACCCCATGCAGCAGATAATTAAAAATTGAAACCGTCTGAAAACGTTAGTAACAAAAAAAAAACGTAGCAACAAAGTAACGTAAATAAATTAAAAAAACAAAAATGCAGAAACTCGATCGATTTTCAAATCATAAACACTACATACAAATTTGTGTATGTATGCATGTTTACAAATACTGACACATTTTGCAGTGGCGAGTGAAATGTGAACTGTAAATTTTGGCAATCCTGTATACAGTCTGACTTTGTATGACTTTTAATATTTATTTATTTAATATTTTCTTATTTATCATTTTGTAAACTTTTTACGGTAGTAATTGTTGCCAGAAGAATACTAATTGCAAGAAAGAGAGGCATGCATCTTAAAAAAAAAAAATTGGTACTTTATAAAGTTTGGTTAGGTAAGCGTTCCGCTTGTTATTTGATCGATCAACAAATACACTCGATGGCCAAAGTGTCTCATTGTAATAGCTAATAGTAGAGGTCACATATTTAAAAATATTATACTCCACAAAAAAATAAATAAATACTCCGCACTGGCGTCACCAAAAGGGGAAAAAGAAAAAAGAAAGAAGAAGAACTAATTTAGTTTGATGGAGGGAATTTTTTCTTTTTCAAAAATAAGAAAATTACAATAATATGAACTTTAGTATGCAAACAATTTTTTTCAAATTTTAAAAATTTGTGTTTAATAAATAAAAAAATTTCTAAAACAAATAATTACTAACTTAGTTACAAACAATTTTTTTTGCAAATTGGATAAATTTTAAGGAAGTTATTATGTATAGTAGAGAAGATGTGAGAAAGGGTAGACATAATGTTGCGAATAGTGACAAAAAAGCTAAAGTGCAATGTTATAACCCCAAAAATTTTAGTCATAGGTTTTGTTGGAAATACTTCAATTAAGAGAAACATAGAAGTTATGAGTTTTTAAAATACGCTCTAACAGCGTTGAAAAAAAAATTGTTCACAAACAGCATATTTTTGCTTTCACTTTGAGGTTCAATATTTCAAAATAAATGAAGAATAAATTAGTCTCTTAAAAAAAATCAATAAAAACTGAGTTAAAACTTTAAAGTTGATTTAAAAACAAACACACACTTTTTATCACTTTCGAAATTTTTTGATATTTTGTTTTGGCTGAGCATATTTGCCGGAATATTACAAGTTGTTGGCATTTTTCAGTGAAGACTTGAGTGCAAATTTGCGATATTTTCAACGTTTGGTTGAATGTCGATGCCAATCAGCCAACTAATGTTTTGCTGTTGGTGAAAAAATGTGTTAAAGGAAAATCAATTTTCGAAAACCAATTACGATTACTTCTACATGTATTCGAAATAGGAAGGAGAAGCCTTTCGACAGTACATTTTGATTTTTGCTTCGTAGAAACTCAAAAGTTGGCAACCTCACAACTGTGTTTGTATGGGAGACGCCCTCTGGTGGTGAATCTTTAATTAATTTTGTATGTTTTGTACTCAAGAATGTTGCCGATCGCTGAATAAATTATTCAAATCGATTATGTAGAATCTGAGATACGATGTTTCCTCTCTTACTTAATTAATACATTTACAAGTGGGTAGACAATTCCATTGAAAATGGCCAGTTTTGTATGGCAGACCCCTTAAGATTTGAAGATAGCGAGTAGGTATGTTTGGAAAAAACATTCGGAAGAGAAAATAAATGCGTATCGGTCTCACATTTTATACGTCTGGAGGCAACCTGATAGCAATGGGAGTCCATTTTATAAAAACAATGATTTTGTATGGGAGCCTCATTAAGGGTTGCAGATAATGTATAAATATGTTTGAAAGAAATGTTCAGTAGTGAAAACTAGTGGGGGTCAGTCATAGATTTTAACCCTCTAAGAGCAACTTCGAAGCAACTGTGGAGCAATTTGTTGAATTTTTATTTTCAAACAGTTTTGAAATGAGCGTATTTTATCTATGCACATATATAAACATTTATAAATAAAGATTTATTAAAATAAAAAAATAATATGAACGTAGCTTTTGTGATCTAAGATAATTTTCATTGTCAATATAAGTTTTTTCAAATCCGTTTGTATGGGAGGTGGTCGAAGTTTTGGTTGGATTTCATTGAAATTTTGCACAGTAAATTCTTAACTCATAAAATAACTGTAACTGAAATGTGAATTTCATTTATGTACTACCACTCCTTCAATTTTTGTCACTCCGCTATATGAACTCGCAACACTATGTGGTATCCTGTCTGTGGGAAGGATAATGAGACGGCAAAACTCTTTCTCAGTGGCTGACCCACTTACGACAGAATAAGGTTTGAGATATTTGACACTGATGTGCTTAGAAGCGACAACCTTGACTCCTTGGCACCACAGGATGCACTCAGATTTGTCCAGAGGTCAGATAGCTGTAAACAGAATTACGAGGAAATTTCAAGTTGCAGTACAATGAATGAATGTGAGTGCTGAGGTTCCTCAAAGAAGGATATATGACCACTTGAAGACGATTTTGTTAAGTCTGTCTGTACAATCAAATAAATCTGATCAGTCTGTCCAATGAGAGCTTAGCCGTTATGCTCAGAACGTCAAGCATTCTATAAATTGTTTTGGATTTTGCATTTTTATAGGAGATGTTACACTGATTCTTCTTCCTTTCCGGCGCACAGCTCTAACAGCAATGCCGATAGGACAAGCCCAGAGTTTAGGCCAAAGTGTGATTGGCTTAACGCCTCGTTAGGTCTCCTGTGAGGGGAAAAGCGTACACAAACCCGTATAAGGAATCGGCCTTTAAATCGGCCGCAGCCAGAGCAGACCATTGCTATCAAAAGCAAATCATTGTCATAGATTTATTAGTCTCAAAAACTAAATAAATATTTTGTTATTGAAATAACCACCAAAAAAAAAAATGCTGAACATTTGAAGAGTATTGCCTTAAAATTACAACGTTCAAGTAAAAATTAAAAATTCAAAACAGAAACATTATGAAGTACTCTATCAATGAAGGCGACTTACTATTTGTGAATTGTATAGTTTAAGAAACATTTTTTACTTTTTTTACATTCACCACAAATTGCCAATTTCAAAGTTTCGCAGCAAATTCAGATAATCAGCGCAATTGTTATGAGCGAAATAACTAACTTCAGGCATACACTTCGAAAGCGGATGATAATCTTTGCATAAGTACTGCTCTTTGTTTTTGCCTGACTACACTCGTTGTTGGTGATAAGTTGGCAGCCGGTGCCGTTGTCGTTGCAGCATTGGCGAACACAAAAAATAAACAAACAAACAAACGCACACACACACACACACACACACATACGCGTTTATATGTGCTTTATCATTGCAAAAATCAGATTAAAATAATCGCTGAAGGAAATCATGCCGCAGGCATCGTGGCATGATTTGTGCTCAAGTGCTTTTATTTATACAAAAACAAAGCAAACCAACAACAACTACATACATACATATTATTTTATGTACGCATGATATTCTGTATAGTAAATAAAAGCAACAACAAAACAGTGAGTGGCATGTGTGATTATGTAGCCATGGCGCTGGGTTTACGTGTCATTGATGCACTCGAATACGTGCAGCGAATTTCTGTTGCCTAATGCATCGAATTGATGTTGCAAACAGGCAAAGAGATTAAAAAAAATGTCACTTCAATTGCCGCATCAATCACAGTTCCGTCAACCGCTGCTGCGCTCGGTGTGTGTGTGTATGTGTGAGTGGATGTGTGTGAGTGTATGTATGGATGTGTACAGTTGGCTTGTGGCATTTGATTAGCAACTAGTTTCAAGGTCAAAGTTACGAAAAAAAAGCAATGCACAAACACCCAAACACAGAATGCCATTTAAAATTTGTGGCAGGCGGCTCGTTCACTGAAAAGCTGTCAACACTGTTTACAATATCAAATAAACAATGTAAACAATAACAAATGTGCCTAAACAATTTTTGTTTTTATTTTTTGTTATTTGTATGGAAGCGAAATCCAGCGAAATCACTTTAAAGCATTTCAAAAGTTATGATCTTTCAAAGTTTCTATTGAAATCAAAAGGGAAGTGTTCATCCAAATTAACCCATTAATGTCTGCCTTTAGATCCAGATGTGTGATTTTGTTTCAATATAACAGGAAACTTACGTAGACTAGAAATTTTTGTACAAAGTTTCTGGGTTATAACTAACCTAACCTTACTTTCGGCATATCTGAGCCAAATTTGAGTGATTTTTGAATTCTAACACAAATAAAATTACACAAATATGTCACATGGACTAGAAATTTTTATACAAAATTTGTGGTTGTAATTAACGTAACCTTACTTTTGGCATATCTGCTGAAATCAAATCAGATTGAAGGCAAAAAGAAAAAGCGTTCATCAAAATTAACCCATTAATGCCTGATCTTAGATCCAGCTGTATGCTTTTGTTTCAATTTTACAGGAAATTTACATAGACTAGAAGTTCTTATAAAAAAATGTGTGGGTTGTAACTAACCTAATCTAACTTTTGGCATATCTGAGCTGAATTTGAGAGATTTTTGAACACAAATAAGACAGATAAATTTAAACAAATATATCCATAAATCCAATTTATTGTAAATATTTTGAAATTTTTTTTTAATACTGAATTAGGTGGGTAGGTGTTAAACATTATATGAGAAATATATTTAAAAAAAATTTGGTGATTGTACCGCACACATAACCTAAAAAAAATTATAACATGAAATTTTATTTGTTATTAAACCTTTAAACTTTTATTAAATTAAAGCATTACATTATATTTTTTTAGATGTCACGCAGGTGGAAAAAATGTTAAAAAAGAATATGTTGTAAAATATTATATGAGAAATATATAAAGAAACTGTGGTGATGAACCGCACACATAACCTAAAAAAAAATTAAAACATTACATTTTAATTTTTTTTTAGGTATCACGCAGGTGGAAAGAAATGTGGAAAATAATATGTTGTAAAATATTAAATGACAAATACATGAGCAAGCTTTGGTGATTGAACCGCACAAATAACCTAAAAAAATTAAAGCATTACATTTTATTTTTCAGGTGTCACGCAGGTGAAAAAAATGTGGAAAAAATATATGTTGTTTAGCATTATATGAAGAAAAACTTTAAAAACTTAAAAAATTTTGGTGATTGTACCAAAACTCTAAATTGATAAAAAAAATTGTTTCATTATAAAAAAAAATGTTTTGGAAAAAATTTGGAAAAAATATATGTTGTAAAATATTATATGAGAAATATATAAATGACTTAAAAAAAAAATTAAGACATTACATTTTAGTTTTTTTTTTTTAAATTAAAACATTACATTTAATTTTTCTAGGTGTCCCACAAGTGGAAAAAAAATGTGAAAAAGAATATGTTGTTCAACATTATATGCGAAATATATAAAAAAATTTGGTAATTGTACTAAAATTCTAACTTGATAAAAATTCTTTTTTTTTTAATAAAAAAAAATTGATAATATATTCACTTTTCCGCCGATATTTCTGGTAATGCGTCTAAGTGATATCTATAATATGCCTTAATCTCATCTAAATCGGATGACTACTTAGAAAGTTATAAACTTTTGTATTTATCTTATATATAAAAAAATTCAAAAATTCTGTGTCGGGAAAGTGTTTGCGAAAACGGCTCATTCTTTCGGCAAAATTTTTTTTGTGTGTGATAGAAGCTGTCAATGCGGTGGTTTATAGCGATCTTACATGTTGGTACGGCAGGTGAGCGTGGCACCTCCCATACAACCGAAATTTTTAATATGACATATCTTCGGAATTATAAGTCGAACAGCATTGAAATTTAGTATAGCGCCGTCCCATAGATGTGTCATTGTACTGGTAAAATTTGGTGGGCGTTGGACTAGGGGCGTGGCACTTTTTTATGACCCAAATATTTTGCTGAACTATAAGTCGCACAGCCATGAAACTTAGTATGAACATATCATGTCCTCATATCTTTCGACAGACGGAATGAGGCGAGTATTGGACAAGGGGCGTGGCACCACCCATACAAGCCAAATCTTTAATAGAGAATATCTTCAAAATTGTAAGGTGCACAGCATTGAAATTTAGTATAGTGTCGTCCCATAGATGAGTCATTCTATTGGTAAGATTTGATGGGCGTTGGAAATGGGGCGTGGCACATTTTTTGTGACCCAATTATTCCGCTGAACTATAAGTCGCACAGCCATGAAACTTAGTATGGACATATCATGTACTCATATCTTTCGACAGACGGTATGAGGCGGGTATTGGACAAGGGGGCGTGGCACCACCGATACAAGCCAAATCTTTAATAGAGAATATCTTTGAAATTGTAAGGTGCACAGCATTGAAATTTAGTATAGTGTCGTCCCATAGATGGGTCATTCTATTGGTAAGATTTAATGGGCGTTGGAAATGGGGCGTGGCACATTTTTTGTGACCAAATTATTCCGCTGAACTATAAGTCGCACAGCCATGAAACTTAGTATGGACATATCATGTACTCATATCTTTCGACAGACGGTATGAGGCGGGTATTGGACAAGGGGGCGTGGCACCACCGATACAAGCCAAATCTTTAATAGAGAATATCTTTGAAACTTTTAGTCGTACAACACTGAAATTTAGTATAGTGTCGTTCCATAGATGAGTCATTCTACTGGTAATATTTGATGGGCGTTGGACAAGGGCGTGGCACATTTTTTGTGACCCAAACATTTTGCTGAATTATAGGTAAGTCGCACAACAATGAAACTAAGTACGAACCTACCATTTTCTCTTTCGACAGAGGGAATGATGAAGGTATTAAACAAGGGGGCGTGGCACTGCCCATACAAGCCAAATTTTTAATAGAGAATATCATTGAAATTGTTAGTCGTACGACACTGAAATTTAGTACCCCGTCGTCCCATAAATGAGTCATTCTACTGATAAGATTTTATAAACATTGGACAAGGGGCGTGGCACATTTGTTGTGACCCAAATAGTCCGCTGAACTATAGGTCGCTCAGCAATGAAACTAAGTACAAACCTACCATTTTCTCCTTCGACAGAGGGCATTGTACGGGTATTAGCAGCAACATTGCTTATTTGAGGGCCTCGATTGCGTTAATCGCTAGCTCCCTTCTTTTCCTTTAGTTGGTTTTCTTCGTCAATTTGCATCGCCATAGATTCGCCATCTCGAGTATTTCATTATAAGAAAACAAAACATGTCGTGCGGGACGAAGTTCGCCGGGTCAGCTAGTTTACTATATTATTTCTGGCAGATCGGGGATTAAGTATTATGGACTAAAACTCTTGGAAATGGTTACCTATATTAATACTAGTATTAAAAAATATATTAATCAAAATTGGCCGGGGGCACTTTGCCCTTCCTTATCCGGCTATGGTCTTTTGTTATGATTTCTCAACTCAACTTCTTTAAAACAAATCGTACATAAGGCTTTACAGACGAACGAACATGACTAGTTAAATTTCTCAGTGTATTTAAAACACAAGTCAATGATAGAAGAATGCACATTTGTATCGGTTTATACAAAGAATTGCAATCATGGACCAGTTTTACAATCAGGACTGAAAATAGTAACCTCGGAATACCGGGATTTTTTCGGGATTAAATATTTTTTATTATTTTACGGAACAAAATCAAACGTCTAATAAAAAAAATGTATTTTCATATTAAAAACATTTATGTGTTCTTATTTTAAAACTGAGAACAAAAAATGTATGACAAATAACATAAAATTAATAACACATTTAGTTGCCAAGCTATGTGTGTGTGTGCGTATGTAAGTATTTAAATACTATTTAGAAGTTTTGGCCACGGTTTCCGCCAATTGAAAATAAGTCAAATTTAAAATAAGTAAAATTCAGTGTGAGTGATATCAATAGTTCAAATTTCTCTATAGCTTTAAACTTCAAATAAACTTTTACATCAGCTGTTTCTTTTCTTAATCCTCTTATTGACACCCTTTTTCCTGTGTATTGTGAATGTGCCAAATCAAACTGTTGTAATTAAGAGTTGAACTTGCAAGTTTTTACAAACTTATTTTTTTTTTGTTTTAAGAAAGCAAAGTAATTTTATGTTTCGATCGCGAGATCGGAGTTTTTTAATCTCTGTATTTTTTGGAAATGAAACTTTTCGGTATTGCGGAATTTCGGGTTTCCGGGATTGCCATCCCTAGTTTATACTAAGAAGTAGGTAAATAAGTTATATGCAAAAGTTGGTTCATATACAGAATTTTCGTGAGCGTTTTGTACCCATTACAGTCGGTTCGATATTTTAGTACAGAAATCAGACTTTCGAATTTTGCTGTATCTGGGAAGATTGATAATTTCATTTATATTGTGAAGATTGGCTTCTAAATCAGTTTAATTGAGGAATTTGACAATTTGATTTCTATAGGCAAACTATACACAAAGAGTTTCGTCAATATTTCTATATAAATTTTCTAAAACTTGCTCATCTGTAACCTTGAAAAAGACCATCTAACCATTTGATTTTTATCTCAACCTATAAATACAGTAAATTGCCACATTCCTCGCTAATGCTCTCTTACCAGCGCCCACAAATAGCCTTTTGTGTAAACCCTAAATTATGGGCATTTAAAAACTCATGCAGCAGTAACGAGTTAATAGTAAATCTTTCTAAACAATGCCGTATTACCAAATGCAGCAAAGCGCACTCTGTGTGTGTGTGTGTGTGTGTCTGTTGAAATTGTTCATACGATCCAGCTTTGTAATATTTACCATCAAATTGTACAATTCTGTCCACAGTCTTTGTGGCGCGGACAATGCAATGCGCCAACGCACCGCACCTACACACATGTCACATGTCCAGCGGCTGTGTGTTTATTTTCATTGTGCTGCGCCACTTGACACGCTGTTTGTCAATCGGACGCCAAGCGTTACACGTGGGAAAATCTAGACCGTATTTGATTATAGTTCAGCAGATGCAATACACTTATACAATGTATGTACATACTTGTGTACTTATGCAGTACTTATACAACTACAATGTGGCACTTCGAACGCATACTACGTGCTTATCGCTGTTCATTCAACAAGGTTGAACAACTTGCTTATTTCTCAAATATATATAAATGTGCGGTACAAAAATTCCAAGTCGAGAACTTATTTTTTTACAATTTGCAAATTCCTCTGATAACACATTGAATTTTTTTTTTCATTTTGCTTGGTTCGAAGCATGCGGCTGGAATACATTTATAATGTTTTTGTTCTTCAGTGATGAAATGCCTTTGCTGAAGACTTTTACAATGTCTAATAGCAGAAAGTAGGGGTTTCCCTCAAAGAATGGCAATCAGTCGGCAATTTTTGGGAACTTTTTTTGGAGAGTTATCAAACAATGAACAGATTTATTTATTAAGGAATTCTCCCATTTCTAATATTTCTTATGAGAGCTCAGCTCATCTTTTTCTAATAATTACATAATATAAAATTTTTTTTTAACGGTATAAATAAACTGAAATTTGTTATTAAACACTAATGTCCGACCGAATATTCGTTTTGGGCTTCGGTATTCGGCCAATTTTATATCTTTAGCTTCGGCCCAAACAACCGAATACTTTAGCCGAAGGTTTTTGCCCTGTAATGCAAGTCAATTTGCTCTGCTTTGAAGTATTTTATCAAATATTGAAATTTATCGATATTTCGAACTCAAGATTGCGATTAATAAAAATGATCTCTAACCAACTATTTATGTCAATTGCATTTTTAAGTTATTTATTTTTGTTAGAAACTGATTTGGTTTTTTTGTTTTACTTAAATATATACAGTCGTGTCTGGGTATAGTGAACACCCTATATAGTGAACACCTCGATATAGTGAACACCCAAATTTTGACATCGAGCCTCTAAATATAGAAACAAATTTTCAAGCAAAAAACAAAAAATGTATTTTGAGCAAATAAAACGAGTTTTTGAACAAAAATGTTGACCTTGATATAGTGAACAACCTCGATACAGCGAACAGGCCTTGCAATAATTAGTTCACTATATCCAGACACCACTGTATACTTATGTATATACATATGTTTTGTTATTCTTAATGATTTGTAAGTGGAACGAAGAAATTACTAAAGAAAGAACGGGTAAATTTGATCACTTGTTTTTCTTAAAAGAAATTTTATTAGTATTCAGCTTCGACCGAAGTATTTTAGCTATGCCAAATATGTTGCTTCGGCTTCGGCCAAAAATCCATCTTCGGCCGAACACTATTAAACACACATTTTTTTAGTTTTGCATATACAACTTTTAAAAATTCTTTGATTTCTTAAGTTTTGAAAGTAAAATTCCGATAGTATTTATGTATTTAATAATACATTATTTTATAATATCTACAATATTTTTTTTTTGCATGAAAAAATCATAAAATTTTGGAAATATTAAGTGAACAAGGAGGCACAAAGGCACAGTCAATTTTACCCTTAAACAGTAATGTTAACACATATATGCACACATATGCATTTTTTTCTTATATTTGAAAAATTTTTAAACCTCAACCCAACCAAAAAAAATTTTCAAAATTCAAAAATTTTTCAAATATCAGAAAAAAATTTATATTAACATTACTTTTTAAGTTGATGTGATGAAAACGATTATATTGTTGATTTCGAATTTTAGTTGAAAAATTAATAAAAATCAACAATAGAAAATTTTTATTAACTCCTCAACTATAAATCGAAATAAACAATAGTTAGAATCATTTTCATCATATAACTCTTTCAAAAAAATTCAAAAAGTTTTCAAATATAAGAATAAAATTCATATTAACATTACTGTTTAAGTTATATGATGAAAACGATTATGTTGTTTATTTCGATTTATAGTTGAAAAGTTAATAAAAATCAAGAATAGACAATTTTTATTAACTCTTCAACTATAAATCGAAATCAACATTACAATCATTTCAAGTTAATAAAAATCGAGAATATAACATTTTTATTAACTCTTTAACTATAAATCGAAATCAACAATACAATCATTTTCATCATAACTCTTACAAAAAATTTTTCAAAATTTAGGTTTCAGAGCGTGCAGACGTTACTATTATTTTTAAAGTTTAGGGCACATTCAAAAACGCAGACCCTTAGGCAAACGTTTTACCTTTGAGCACTGTCTTGGGCCTCTCTCCTTGCTAAGCAAGTAACAGGCCAACTTTCGCTAGCGACTATCATCGCTCAGTCAGAAGAGAGCAATTTCTAAAAAACACTCAGTTGTGCCCAAAAATTTATTACGAAAATTTTGGTTTCACTACGCTTTTTGGGATATGTTACTACGATTTTGGATTTGCTAAGTCCGAACCCTGATTGCGCCCCTCAGGTTGCGGGTCCATAGACAGAACCATTCTACAGTGACCTGTTGTTGTTAGGTTTGCAGTTGCCCTAAGAAGGTTCAAATGGACTCTGGATCTCGTTGCATTTGCAAAGCTAATTACGTTCGATAACTTCACATCCAGGAGATCTCCCTTTCGAAGGATTATACTGCCGAGTCTGTACCTGTGCCACGCGAAAACTTGGGACTCGCATTTGAAGTGCACCACGGTTTCGCTGTCTTCAATTCTTCTTCATATTGTGTAGAACCATCTTTAGCACCCATCCCGGTAAGGTACTCGTTAAAAGAAACTAACTTTGTAATGAGGCCCGTGAAAGTTATCAAATCACTCTTCCCTAAGCCCAGTAGGTACCTCGTCCTCGCATGCAAAAGTATGTGACCTCTTAATCCTTTTGCTACTGCAGGGACTCTGGTTTCCCACGGCATGTTCAGTTAACTCCGAAACACGTCATTTTTATTATAAACTCAAACCAAAAAAGGTCTTCAAAGAGTCGAATATAAAGTATGGGCAAAAGACCTGTAAAAGTCGTAGCGAAAAAAGAAGAATTCAAACGTTTATATTCAATGTTATTACTTTTATTACAAAGCAATTCTGACATCTTAATCTTTCTTCAAAGCAAGCAAACAGTATTATTGACGTTAAGGAACGATATCAACTACCAGAGTCGGCCTCAACGAGACCTCTCTACTTGGCCTGAATAGATTAATTGTACCAAACCTGAAAGTTTTGTGCATTGAGAAATCTTTACCATGGCGCACTGTTCTATTTCGTAATCGCATTTATTGTAAACAATGCAACTTTGAAATTTCTATATTTCTATTACTACAAATATTGTGTTGGCTACTCCCAATCCAGTGGCCCCAATGTCTCAGAAATGCTTATTTTGATATGGACTTTTCCACTCACATTGCATTTGGCATTGCATTTTTTGCGGTTTAATGTTCATTCTCATACATACATATATGTACACATTTACATATAAACGCATATGCGAAAGTGCATTTCGCCTCCAATTCAGTTATAGCGGCACACACACAAACACACACACATTCCTGTACACATCATCACATGGCACCAAGTCGTCGTATTGAGGGCATATTTAAACAATCTCCGAGTTTAATTCAATTTGTAATGCAAAACTTGGAGCGCACTGCAAAAGTTTGCATGGCTGTTGCAGTCTTCAAGTCTTCAAAGTCATAGGGAACAATGCAAATTATTTCATTTTGAATGAAAGCATTGTGAAAGTGGCCACAAACTGAGTAGCGAGTGGGCTGCGATTTGGGGAAATAAATCGTAGAAGTGCATCCAGAAAATATGGTTTTTGTTAAATAAAATTTTTTACAAATTCTTTAAATTCTTTCTTAAAAATTTTAAACGAATTACAGCAAACTTACAAAGGATACAAGTCTATCTTTATTTTAATAGGATTTTCCATGACTCTGCAAAGTAAAAATCTTTAGAACCTCCACTACTACTCGATCCATATTAACAAAAAAACCTTTATGACGTTTACAAAAAAATAAAATTAAATAAAATTTAAATTTTCCCAATTCTTCTAATTCGCCCAATTAAAACAAAGTTCACCTACTTATCAACAATGCAGCAATGGCAGCATTTCAGTCAGCACAAAAAAAAATCGAACCTGATTAATGCCGCCAAACAAAAGCAAATCCAATAAAATCACCAACCAGAAATCACATTTAAAATCAAATTGAAAAACACAAAATCGAAAAAAAGCTTACCAACAAAACCCCCAATCGAACTTCACAACAAGGTGAGAGCTGTCGAATCGAATGGACCATTGACGGCTCGTTGCGGTCACAACGCTGAAAATCATTCGAGGCGGCAACAACTGGTCGCACCGCATCAATTAATGGCACAAAGTCTGCTGCGGCGGCTCGCAACGGGAACGCATCGAAACGGCGAGCTGGCAACAATGCAAATGAAATAGCATTTTTGTATTTATTGTGATTTCGTTTGCTCATTTCCATTTGTGTCGTCGATTCATGAATCATGCGTGACAGCGAATGAGATGCAGAAATTCGGTAATGTTGCTGGTGCCGTGCGATAGCCAGCCGTCGTGTGTGTCAGCCCGACGAGCGACACAGAAACCGAGATTTAATTGCACGTTAAATGGAAGAGGAAATTAGTCAGCGGCTAATCGGAGCGACGGCACGTAAAAGTTGCATACTTGTTGCCGCCATTCGGCAACGTCATAGATACGAGTGCAAAAAAATGTGTCAAAATGCAATGTTAAAAATTGTTCTTGTAATACTTTCAACTATTCTTGTATGGATCCTGTAGCAAAGAAAAAATTGGTTAGGTTTCTTTTTGTGGCGTCAAATTTGTTAACACGCATTTTAAGACATTTGTACAACACACATAACCTAAAAAGACATTTTTGATTTCATTTAATTTTTTTAGGTGGAAAAAATCTAGCGAAAATATGTATTTTAAAGCACTATATGAGAAATATATAAAAAAGAGCAAACATAACCTAAAAAAATTCAAAATTACATTTTAATTAAATTAAATTTAATAAAAAAAATTACATTTTATTTTTTTTTTAGGTATCACGCATTTCATTTAATTTTTTTAGGTATCACGCAGGTGGAAAAAATCTACCAAATATATATATTTTAAAGCACTATATGAGAATTATATAGAAAAGAGCAAACATAACCTAAAATAATAAAAAAATACATAAAAAAATATTAAAAAATTACATTTTAATTAAATTAAATTTAATTAAAAAATTACATTTTAATGTTTTTTAGGTATCACGCAGGTAGAAAAAAAATGTAGAAACATATATGTTGCAAAATATTATATGAGAAATATATAAACAAACTTTGGTGATGAACCGCACAAGTAACCTAAAAAAAAATAAAAAAAATTACATTTACTTTTTTAGGTATCACGCCGATGGAAAAAATGAGTAAGATGAGTAATTTTTTCAACGCGGGATCTGTATGCTTTCTGAAAGATGCCAAGATACCAAGTTCTTTGAATAATGCTTAAAAAATCTCAACCAAATATGAACTAACATAAGATCACTTTATAAGTTCGTCTGCATATACGTCAAAAACTAATAGATAACTCCTGCTAACATTTTGAAATTTTAGCATGTAGTAAAAATGTCCTCCTACATCAATTTTAAGGGTTCTGTGCTTAACGAGTTGAATTCAAATTTGAGTTTTTGAAGTGCATTGTAAATCAAATTTTCATAATAGGCACCAAGATTGTACGTCATTTCACAATGACCTCAAAACAAGTAGCCAAACTATCTTTCAACTTTAGTCTCCACCCTCACCTCATAACATTCAAAATTATTCGCATTTATCTTCCAATAAATTTGAAAGTAATTAAGTAAGTTATTTGAAAAGTGTCAAAAACGACATTCATTAGTTTCACGGCGTCAAAGTGTTTTAATTCATTCCCGTCACTGTCCAAATTTGACGCTAATTGCCAAAAACAACTAACAATTCAACAGTTTATGGAGCAAAGCCATTCAGATGCGGAAGCACGTTCAGCGTGACTTGATGAAAATTTGCAACTGATCAAGCATGAAATGATTATGAACATTTCAAGTGTTGGCGACTCGTGGGGAGCGTTGAAAAAAATACCCAACAGTTTCGAGTGTCACATCGACGCTGATGTGTGCTGTAAGTATGCACGTATTGTTGTGTGCAAATCGTATATATCCGCTCAAATTGAGACAATAAAGTCGACACTTAATGGCTGAGCGAAACTGTCGCACTGTGTGTACCGAAAGTGGCGATGATCAGTGGCGGAGCGCCGCAGTCCAATTGGATATTTGCATAAGGCCGATGTGATTGCGACGAACATGAAGCGACAGACTTGTTTGCTAGTTATGTAATTTTGAATTGTTGAAACGTGTTCACAGGTATTGTGAGTGCAAATAGTAACTAAAGCGTTGATTAATTTAACCTTTGAACTTGACAGTAAACATAAAATTTGTAAATATATAATGAATCAAAAAGCATGAAATAAAGGAAATGAATATTGAAACTGAAAAAATAAATAATACATTATTAAAATATATAAATTATAAAAATTATATTAAAAAAATCGAAAAAAATATATATTAAAAATTATTTAAGCTTACATAATTATTTAATTATAAAAAAAAATTAAAATTATTAAAACTAAATTTAATATAAAAAATAATAAATTACTAAAATATATAAATTATAAAAATTCATTTCAAAAATCGAACGAATTAATTAAATATTAAAAATTATTTATGCTTAATACTTAATTAAATTATAAACAAATATATATATAAAGCAAAATATAAAAATATTATAAACTACACATTAATAAATTATTAAAATATTAAAATAATAAAAATTATATTAAAACAATCTAATGAATAAATAAAATATTAAAAATTACTTAAGCTTAATCATTAATTCAATTATAAACAAAATTATAAATTAATTTAAATATAAAATATATAAATTCTAAATTATTAAAAATTAATAAAAATTCTAAATTCCTTAAAATATAAAAAAAATCTAATATATAAATTAAATATTAAAAATTATTTAAGCTTAACAATTAATTAAATTATAAACAAAAATATAAATTAATTAAAATATAAAAAAAATAATAAATTAAATTAAATATAAAACAATATAAATTGTAAATTAATAAATTATTAAAATATTTAAATGATAAAAACTTTATGAAAAAATCGAATAAATAAATTAAATATTAAAAATTATTTAAGCTTAATGAGTTAAATTATAAACAAAATTATAAACTTAATATAATTAAATATAAAAAACCTAAATTATAAAATATAAATTACCTAATAACTTATTAAAACATATAAATTATACAAATTATATTAAAAAAAAAACGAATAAATAAATTAAATATTAAAAATTATTTCAGCTTAATAATTAAAGAAACTATAAAAAAATATAAACTAAAATAAATATACAGAACTATAAGTTATACATTAATCAATTATTAAAATATATAAATCATAAAAATTATATTTAAAAAAATCTTCTAAATAAATTAAATATTACAAATTATTTATTATTATTATTTATTTAAATTTATTTACTTATAAATATAAAAATATTATAATTAAAAAAATTATTAAAATATATAAATTATAAAAGTTATATTCAAAAATCTAATAAATAAGTTAAATATTAAAAATTATTTTAGCTTAATAATTAGTTAAATTATAAAAAATATATAAATTAAATTAAATATAAACAAAATTATACAATATAAATTAATAATT
>OY764962.1:30602391-30802391 GCA_963668005.1 Melieria crassipennis | reverse complement strand
TTTGCATGTGTGGGTAGATATAGATTTGGCTCTGTGACACTCATAGATAGCACAATTAAAGCAGCTGAAAAGAAAAAACTTGCAAAATTAAGTATATGTTTGTATAGTTTTCAACGTATCAGATAAGAAACTATGGCTAGAAGTTGGGATTTTGATTGCTTGCTACTTTGTGGACGTCTGCATCCTCTATGGTTTCAAGAATACATTCTTTTGTTGGTCTTTGAAATAGTTTGAAGTTGTAGGAAAAATACGAAATTAATAAACTGAATATTAAAGTTTAAAGAAGAGAAGTATACACGGTTTTTTAATGGTATATCTTGACATAGTAAAAGAAGAAGAAGCAGAAAAATTCGATAACTTTTGAATTTGACGTTTTCTTTCAATTTAGATATTTTTTTTTCTTAATTTTATTTATGGAATATTGCTGGTATTACCTATGTGGAAGCCTAAAACGTAAAATTTAAAATTTTAACTTTCCCCAGTAAAAAACCTGTTGCGAAAGGGTTAAATAGAAATTTGATTCTAAAAGTGGAACACAGATGGTTTCGGCAGTGACAGCCAGCTGCTTTCACTTCTAAACTACTTAACTCTGTAATGCTGGTTGAATAAATCCGGACAAAGTTATATAGGACGATATTTCGTCGCTGCAGAAAACGAATGTCATATGTTCCATTGAATTTAGTAGCACATACGACAATCATTTTCTCAGGTGACGATATGACATTAGTGGAGAAGTAAGAAAGGATAGAACATCGTTCTGTGTCACTATCCAACCTTTGCAAGACGCAGGATGCAAATCTTGAGCAGTGGTTTCATAAGATCATTGCCCCACTTGGCAGAAACCGCCTTGAAAGATCTATTATCTAAATTATAGCAATAACAATGAACTTAGTGCAGAGTTGATGTGACAGGGACAGACGTATGCAGTGGTACTATGGACCATTTAGTCTATGTGAGGCACCAGCGGCACCGCCATAACCTAACCTAACCTATAAAGAAAAAGTATAAAACATTATATTGAAGGTTTTATTTAGCATGGAATGTTCCGATTTAAAACAAATATTCACTTTCTATTTCTTTCTCATAGAAACCTCGTCCCTATTGGCATAAAACTGGGACAATCTAATAGACTGCTATTAATCTTGGGTCTCTAGGAACATGGGTTTTATGGGATATAATATCGCTAGTACATTTCCAGGAAAGAGATCTGAGCCGTAACCTGTTCTGCTCATTCTTTTTGCCATCTTAATGGCCACTATTCGGAATTCATTGCATTCCATTTTCTATGCGTTTTCTTCAGGTTATAATAAAATTGGGCCCCATTAGAAATCCAAAATTGAGCAATTTTATTTGGGGATAAGAATAGTTAAGAGGAAAAGCAATATAGTACAATGTTCGTCCCTTCGTTTCATAAATTTAAACAAATTATATTTCAACCTCTTCCCACCCATGGAAATACGGGGTTCCTAGACATGTAAGGAGAGATTCATCTATAGCAGCACTGAAGCATAGAATGTGCTCCAAGATTTTCATGACGCCATGCTCCGTCTATGCAGTCTATTCGATATTTTTTCAAAAAAACTTTAACTGATATTCAAGATTATTACTGGAACTTTATTTTTATTAAACATTTTCTTAGTTTATTTAGAAAGAATCTAAATATTGCGATTTTTAAACGCAAACTCGAGCAAAAATTAAATATTTAGCATTCAAAACTCTTATTGCTGGCATTTACCTATAAGATACGATTTTTCTGACTAGTTAGTGTTACTCAACGTCGAGTCATTATTTAACTACTGAAAAAAATGACTACAAAATTGTATAAACCAAGCTGCAGCGTAATTTATTGTCTTCTCGTTAGTCATAAAAATTGTACCGTTCAAAGTAATTAGTAGTGAAAGTAACTACAAATTGTAAGAGGCTATTTCGACAGGTTAAAGAGACCATACGTAAAACTTGCTGGGTTTGAGCTACAAATGCCAGTTGAGCAAAGTAAAAAACTTGCAGGGTTTGAGCTAAAAGTTTCAGTGGAACAAAGTCACACAACTTTGGGGGTTTGAGCTACAAATACCAGTTGAGCAAAGTCACTAAATTTGCAGGGTTTGAGCTACGAATTTCAGTTGATCAAAGTCACAAAACTTGCTGCGTTTGAGCTACATATGCCAGTTGATCAAAGCCACAAAACTTTGGTTGGTTGAGCTACAAATACCAGTTGAGCAAAGTCACGAAACTTGCAGGGTTTGAGCTATAAATGCCAGTTGATCAAAGTCACAAAACTGTAGGGGTTTTAGCTACAAATACCAGTTCATCAAACTAACTTAACTTACAGTGCTTGAGCTACGAATTTCAGTTGATCAAAGTCACTAAACTTGCAGGGTTTGAGCTTCAAATTTCAGTTGAGCAAAGTCACTAAATTTACGAGGCTTTAGCTACATATTTCAGTTCAGCAAAGTCAAACAACTTGCTGCGTTTGAGCTAAAAATGTCAGTGGAACAAAGTAAAAAAACTTGCGGCGTTTGAGCTACAAATACCAGTTGAGAAAAGTCAAAAAACTTTAAGGGTTTCAGCTACAAATACCAGTTGAGCAAAGTCACTAAACTTTAGGGGTTTGAGCTACAAATACCAGTTGAGAAAAGTCAAAAAACTTGCGGCGTTTGAGCTAAAAATGTCAGTTGATCAAAGTCACAAAACTTTAGGGGTTTGAGCTACAAATACCAGTTGAGAAAAGTCAAAAAACTTTAAGGGTTTCAGCTACAAATACCAGTTGAGCGAAGTCACTAAACTTTAGGGGTTTGAGCTACAAATACCAGTTGATAAAAGTCAAAAAACTTGCGGCGTTTGAGCTACAAATACCAGTTGAGCAAAGTCACTAAACCTGCAGGGTTTGAGCTACGGATTTCAGTTGATCAAAGTCACAAAATTTGCTGCGTTTGAGCTACAAATTCCAGTTGAGCAAAGTAAAAAAACTTGGAGGGTTTGAGCTAAAAATGTCAGTTGATCAAAGTCACAAAACTTTAGGGGTTTGAGCTACAAATACCAGTTCATCAAAGTCACTAAACTTGACGTGGGTTTGAGCTTCAAATTTCAGCTGAACAAAGTCATTAAACTTACTGGGCTTAAGCTACATATTTCAGTTGAGCAAAGTCACAAAACTTGCTGCGACTGAGCTACAAATACCAGTGGGTCCAAGTCAATAAACTTGCTGGATTTCAGCTACAAATTTCAGTGGATCAAACTCAAAAAACTTAGGGGTTTGAGCTGCAGATATCAGTTGAGCAAAGTAACAAAATATGCAGGGTTTGAGCTAAAAATGTCAGTTGAGCAAAGTCACAAAACTTGCTGGGATTTGAGCTACAAATGTCAGTTGTGCAAAGTCACTTAACTTGCTGGCTTTGAGCTTAAAATGCCACTTGATGAAAGCCACTATCGTTATCAATAAACTTCATTTGGAACTCATTCAGCGCATAAAATAAATACAGATAAGTAATTAAAATAGCAAACATTTTCAGTATCTAAGAGCTGCTAAATTTTAAAGAAGAATATACAATTTTAATATATGTAATTGTGAAACAAATTTTGTCTTAACTGAACTGCTTAAAATTGTGTAAAAAAAAATTAACTAAAAATGTGTTTAACAGAGTGAAAAGTTCAAAATATGGTATTTAAAAACCCTTTTCGATTAAGGAAAAATTTATTTGTTTGTATTTTTAAATTGTAATCTCTACTTCATACATTTGAAAAAATTATTAAACTGCGCCATTAATCTTAACTTTGGTAGCATTGGATTTCACTTTGAATGCATAAAATTCCACTTTATCAACTCGAGTGGGTCTTACTTACATATATACAACTAGTTTCTTATGCTGTCATAAATCATGTGATTAGAATTATTGAACCAATGAGCTGCTGAATATTTGAATTGTTACTGTGACTGCTTCAAAGTAGAATTAATTAGAAACGTTTTTATTGCTTATTTAAAGGAATTATTTACAAAGTTCCATAGAGAAGTGAACTTTATGAAGATATGTTGTATGAAATGTATATAATAAATTTATATATTTTATGAATGTATATAGTAAATTTATAATAACAAAAAAAATAAAAAAATTTGTTTCTGTATTTGTATGGTATTATTTAAAAAAATGTGAAGATGTAAAGAAGAAAACAACTTTGCTTGAAAACACTTTTTTGTCAGATTAGAAATATACATTTTTACTTTAAAGAGAAATCTTAATAAGAAGAATTTTGTTTAGCCTTTCAAATAAGTTTAAATTTTTAAAAAATTTTTGAAAATGGTACGAAAAGAATCTCTGCAATAAAGGCTTGTAAAAATTCTAAAACAAATGCAAGTAAGTAAAAATGTTGGGCTTGAATTGTATTACTTATATATTGAAAAGCTCATTGATCATATTGAAGCCAAATATTAAAGACTTCATTGCTTAATTCTGGTGACCTCACAACATTTTCAACACTCATAACTGTGAACATGGGCGCATAGGAATTCATTACATCACATCCATAAATGGAATAAACACGTTTAAGTGTGGGATTGAGTGTTTCATGATGTTGAGTGGGAATTATTTTGAAATGATATCACAATTATTTTAATAAACAAATTTAAACAAAACTATGGTAAAGTGTGAAGTGGTGAGAAACTAAATTGTATGAAAAAATATGTGGTTTTTATGGAGCGCTTGTAAAGCTTGAAGTTGAATTATTTAATTATACAATTTTAGATCAATTTAAATTGAGCTGGTTTAGATTAGGTTGCAGTGGCTGTATGGGTAGGGGATCTTGCCGAAAATAACATTAAAGCCATAAATCGCACACCCATTTCAAAAGTGACATAACTTGACATTTTTAATTTTTCAGAAAACGCAAAAAAATTTTTTTGAGCTAAATAATTTTTTTTTTAAAATAACGTATAGAACATTTAGTAGAAAATCCTTACAGATTATGCTCTAGAATAAGTTATAAAAATTTTGGTTGTATGTTACACTAGAAAATCTAAAAGTTATGAGTTTTTTGATGATATTTTAATTCAATAATGACCGAATTATTTTAAGTTATGTCACTTTTGCTAAATTAAAAAAATTGAAAATGGCAAATAAAAATTTGGAAGAGAAATTTCGAAAATACGGAATTAATGTATTTATTTGAAATTATAAACTAAAATTGTCAAAACCCTACTTAACACTAGAATGCCCAAGGTAGTCATTTTGACTACATTGACGTCTTTTATTGTAAATAACTTTTGTTGCATCGCTTTCTAAAAAAATATCTTAGGTTTATTTTTAAAGCTAAATGGAATAAAAAAATTAAAAATATTGTAAAAAATTGTTTAACCCAATTTTGCAAAATTTACCTAAAATGCCCAGAACAAAGATTTATTTCATCAAAAGTGTCACAATTTGAATTAGAACTCTTTTGCATTGAGCTGCAGCGATCAAATAGCATCAAACTTCTCAACATGAAGAGAGACCTAACTGTTTTTTGTTAACAACAACAAAATATACTGAGTTTTTGCAAGTTTTTTGGAAGTTTTTGGCAGTGGAAATTAAAAAAAAAAAAAAAAAATTTTGAGTTGTGTCACTTTTGAAGTGGGTGTGCGAAATGTTTTTGTTATACCTCAAAAAAAGCAGTGATGTGTCCATATGGCAAGTTTTTTGAGAACCTAATTAAACCTGTTTATTTTGTAGATGAATCTTTTTTTTTGTTGATATGAAGGACGCTAAGTTTTCAAAAAGAGCCCAGCAGTACCAAAGAAAGTGACTTATAAAATCTGCTCTTCGCAGCACTGTTAGTCCAACTAAAACTAAGAAAGTGTTGATGTGTTCCACTACGTTCGACATGCCACCACTGATGGCATTTTCCTACAAATGACTAAACGACTGGTGTCATGTTTCATTCTGAAAATTATGTCTTATGACTTGTCCTTTTGTACTTGAAATTTTTATTTTAAACAAGAAATCCCTCTGACTCAACTGGACTATATTCTTGCATCGATAACAGCAAATTCCACAAACCAACGCTGCCATAAATCAGCCAAATTTGACTTCAAGTGATGCCGACACAAGCAAAATCCCAACGACTTAACCTACACTAACATACAACGAGAACTACTGATAAACTTTTACTTACTTGCAATTACTTATGCGCTGAATTGAGCGTCACTCGACTTCCATTCGCATACAAAACTCATGAATTTGCGCGCGCAACAATCTGCATTCGAATGCTCCGTGCGCGCCGGCTTAGATGCGCGCACCATTACAAACAAATCTGCACTCTGCATAGATGTATGTATGTATGTGCATATTTATGTTGAATAAATGTTGTATGTGCGACGAACAAGTGTAATAATTGGCACGCGTTGTTGCTGCTTTGCAGGAGGAAATTTGAAATCATTTGTTTTATGCTACAAACGTTGGCACTTTCATTGGGCTAAGCGTTGTTATTGCTGTTAGTGTTGTTGTTGTTGTTGCGTGTAATTATCATATAATTTATTGAATTAAAAACGGAGACATTCATTGTGCTATTGTCTGGTCTAAATGTTTCTCATGCTATACTGTTGCTGTTTTTTTTTTTGTTGTTGCATCACTGTCATAGTTGGTCGGTAATTGTGTGTGTGTGTGTGCGTGTGTGTGTTTGTGTGAGTGTTTAACTATACGGCAGCAGCAATTAAAATCGCGCACATGAGCCCAATGGGCGCGCACCATTGAGCTGCCGGCCGCACTGATAATGAATGAACGGCACGCAGTGCGTACGCACATTGCTTCACTCATGCATGCAATCATTCAATCAGCAGCATGAAAATTATGCCATCATCATTATTATCGTTTTTGTTATTGTTGTTGTTGTTGTTATTGTTATTGTTGTTGTTGTTGTTGTTGTTGTTGTTGCTTTGGTCACTCGTATTGAGGCTGCGACTGTTCACTTGCTGACCGTTTTGCCGAATGCTCTAAATTTTTGAAGCAACAACAACAAAACCAATGCATATTTTGTAGTTTTTTAGTGGAATTTTGATTGTGACAACACAAAATTTGACTCGTCATGAAATTTCAAACACGCTATGACGCTTTGAATTTTTTTTTCAAATGTTTTTTTCTTGTTGATAAAAACTAGTAATTACAATTAGTGAGCAATTTCACACTTCATTTGTGCTGTGAGAATTATTTGACTGTCTAAATGTGGACAACAACAACAGCAGCAGCTACAGTGGCGTACTGAAAGTGGCGCATATTTTTTAAAAATATTTTGTCTTATTTTTTGCTTTCTTTTTTGTTTTTTGATAGTTGCAAATAAAGTTGCGCTCGATTGGCAAAGGCACCTTTACCCATTGTCGGCTGCCGTTTGCCGTTTGTTCTCATTGCTCATTTGTGCGCATTGATATGAAGATTGCCGCAAAGGAAGCGACAAGCAACAACATCTTTTAATTTTTAATTGAAATTTTCAATTTTCCACAAGACAACAGCGCACAACACAGCGGCACATTAGCAACTTGAGCGGCAACTTGTAATTGAAACGGCACAACAACACATCGACAATGACAGCGGCTGTAAAAAACGTTTGAAAATTTCAACAAGCAATTTCGACAAAAAAAAAATTGTGTTTATATACGTTTTGAGGCCAATAGATAAGATAAGTGCGCCACCACGCAGGCGCGCACACAATGCATTCGAGGCTGCGACACAGCGACACTTGGCTGATATTAGAATAGCCAAAGCAACGTGCGGCGCTTAATGTGACTGCACTTGTGTGTGTGTGTTTGTGTGTGTTTGTGCGCTAATTGTTGCTACTACCCCGTGAAAATACAAATCAACTAAAAATTGAATAACTTTACGTAATATGCATCGAACGAGAAGATCGAGCGGGCGTGCTTTTAGTCTTTTAGGCTACGCTAAATTAGTTATTAATGATATGGCAGGCAGATTGTATGTGTTATGTTTTGTAATATATATGTTTGTATGTATGTTTGTATAGTAAAAAGTATTTTTTTTGTTTTTGTTTGCCCGAGTCAAAATTGCACGGTTGCATTTGCTTCGAAGCTGCATGTGTCGCGTTGCTAGGAATGTTGTTTTTTTTTGTTGTTACTCTACGTCTACGCACATATCAAAGTGTACGAAATCAGTTTTCAGTACTGTATTGAAAACCTAACCCTGTGCTTTCCTTTTTTTTTGTAATTGGTGTGTTTTCGTTGTCTTTTGCGGAAATTTTAAGGCGTTCATAAAAGGAGTTGGAGTGTTGTAGTTTTTTTTGATTTTGTAGCATGCATGCTGAACAGAAACTGAACTGCAATAGTAATGAAAAAATAATTTAGAAAAAAATTAGAAAAATAATTTAGATGGATTTTGAAGATTAAAAAAATCCAATTTGTTGGTGAGTTTCTTGCTTACTTTGCCTTCACTCTCTTCGGGCATCACAATGGGCCTCTTAAGGCTTCCAATCAGTGGCGCACACAGGGGGTTCAAACCCCCCAAATGCAAAAATTGCTGGTACAGATTGGTATTTGATTCGAAAGTTGTACGCAAAACGCCCAAAACTGAAATCCTGTGTGCGCCACTGCCTTCGAGTGTACTTGCTAAGAAGCAAGCAAGCTGTCTGTCTGACTGTCTTATCTAACCAAACCTATCTGCAATTACACAGTAAGAGGGTTTTTGGGGTTTCCTTCCTTCCTCTCCTGTGTGCCTAACCTATCTTCCTAACTTCTTTACAATGAAGATCTTCTTATAAAAAACTTGATTTTAAGCACACAGCTTTCTTCTTCAATTTTTAATGTGTTTTGACTTTCTTAAAACGAATATATTCGAATTTTTATTAATAAGAAACTAATTTTAAAATTGAAATTAAGTTTAATTTGGACATTTAGGTTTGAATTAACTGGTTTTAAGGGCTCGCAGAGACTCCGTTAGAGTCTTTATCGCTGCCGGATGGACGTTCTTAGCGTTAAGAATAACTGTACAGATCTACAAATATACGAAAATTTAACTTGAATGTGTTTTTAAACTCCATATATCAAGTTTTTCAGATAATTTCTTATATGCCTGTCACTACCACTTTTTGTCGAAAAAAAACAGTAAAACCTATTTTGGGAATTTCCTAAAGTTGAGAGTCAAAAAGTAAAGACACACAGAAAGATGTTAAAAGCTGCATGTGTGCACTGATTGTTGACTTGAATCCCGTTTGATATTGATTCGCTATAGAAAAGTTTGACTGTACTTTTCATTTTTTTTTTTTTGAGGCTAAAGTCTAACAACTTTGTGTTATGTTCTTCTGCTGGTGTACATGAATGGATTTTTTTTTGAGCTGCTATGATTGAGTATTAAAATTGAACTGAATTTGAAAAGTTAGTTTAAATTTATAAATAAAAAATTTTTTAAAAATTATCAAAATTTTTCAGCTTCATAAATGGCACTGGAAATATACAATTTTGATCATTTCTGTTCGAATTTTATATTTTACACGATGAATGGAGTTTTTTTGATCTTTTATGAATATATTTTGAAAAGCACTGAATTAAAAAAAAAATGTTCTAAATTATTAATTTCAATTTAAATCATTGAATATTCGATTCCTTTTCAGTTCCTTTTCAGTTTCACTAATGGCCTTGAAATACTTAATTTTCATAATTTCTATTCAATTTTAATATTTTACACGATGAATGGAATTACGTTGAGCTACTGCTGAAGCATATTGTAATTAATGATTTTAATTTCAATTTTATATTCAATCTTTTTCAGGTTCATAAATCGGCCTTGAAATATACAATTTTATTATTTCTATTCGATTTTTATATTTTACACGATGAATGAAATTTTGTTGATCTTTTATGAATGCAGATTGAAAAGCACTGAATTTGAAAAATTAATTTGAAAACTATCATATTCAATTTAAATCTTATATTCAATTTTTTTCGTAAATGGCCTTTGAAGTATGAAATTTTGATAATTTTTATTCAAATTGTATATTTTAAACGATGAATGGATTTTTGCTGATCTTTTATAAATGCACATTGAAAAGCACTGAATTGGAAATTTGTAATTTGGAAAGTTGTAAAAATGAATGATTAAATTTAAATTTGATATTCAATATTTTTCAGATTCATAAATGGGCCTTGAAGTACACAATTTTATTATTTCTATTCGATTTGTATATTTTTCAAGATGAATGCAATTTTGTTGATCGTTTATGGATGCAGATTGAGAAGCACTGAATTTGAAAAATTAATTTAAAAACTATCAAATTCGATTTAGATCTTATACTCAATGTTTTTCAGTTTCATAAATGGCCCTTGAAGTATGAAATTTTGATAATTTCTATTCGATTTGTATATTTTACACAATAAATGGAATTTTTTTAGCTATTGTGAATGAATTGAAAAGCACTGATCTTGCAAAGTTAGTTTCAAAAATGTTTAATTTCAATTTAAATTTGATATTTAATCTTCTTCAGTTTCATAAATAAACCTTGAAGTATAAAATTTTCATCATTTCCATTCGATTTATATATTTAACACAATAAATAGAATTTTTTAATCTTTTATGAATGTATATTGAAAATCACTGAGTTTGAAGAGATAGTTTCAAAAATTTTTAAATTCAAATTAAACCAATCAATGGCCCTTAAAGTATAAAATTTTCATAATTTCTATTCAATTTTTATATCAATTTGACACTAAAAATGGAATTTTTTTGAGTTACTGTGAATGAATTTAATTGAAAAGCACTGAATTTGAAAAGTTAAATAAAAAAATTTTTCATTTCAATTTAAATCTGATACTCAATCTTTTTCAACTTCATAAATGGCCCTTGAAGTATACAATTTTCATAATTTCTATTCGATTTGTATATTTTAATTAATGAAATGCCTTCTAAAAATTCATGTAAACAATTTCTCAACACTCGTCTCTACTCTACTCTCTCTACTTAAATTCATACAACCCTTATTTTCATTGTAGTTCGAGATTTACTTCGTTCCAGGTTCAACATTTTTCTTTTCGATTTCGTATTTCTCAATCATTTCTTTGTAGCAATTAAAACTACCTTTCAACTACCTGTTCGCTCAAGACAGGTAGCCAACACTTGATACTCGGTTCTTGTACATATCCGTTTACTGCTGTATATGCCTGCATTTACCCTCCCACACTACCAACGAAGACACACACACATGCACACAAACAAGCCCCAACACACACATACACACAGCACCATACAGCGAACTTATGGCCAAGTGAGCTCAACAGGCGCTGTGCATTTCTATGAAAGCAACTCTACTAAGCCATGAACTTGTTGCTTCAATCTATTTTTTGTCTACTCAAAACCAACAAAGTATGATGGAAAAAAATCCACAAATATAAATAAGCCTGTAAAACCAGTTTCAGACAGATAGACAGACAGACAGACAGACAGACAGCATGAACGGTCGAACACCAGTAACAAATTTCACATGGAAACAGAATATTTCAACAATGCTGGCAGTGGCAGCCAGAGCCATCGCATTCAAACGGCAGCGGCAGTAGCAGCCAACAGCCAAACGAAGAAGCAGCAGCCGCAGCGCGACAAAAGGTGAAAGCCAAATTGCTGTGTGTAATTTACCAAGCGGCCGTTGCTGGTGCTCTTCTTCTTCTTCTTGCTGGTTATGGTGGTAGCTGTATTGGTGCTTACATGCAATGCAAAAAATATTTGTGTGTGTGTGTGTACGTGTTCAATGTAGCAGACGCGCGTGCGCAGCTGCATCACGTTTCCACTGCTTGCTGTTTTGTTTTTTTTCTTCTTGTTGGCTTCGGCGCTGCAGCGTTTGCGCGGCCATTGCTATGCGCCATTGCAATGGCCACGAGGGCGCAACGCAGCGAAGAGCAGCGCGTATAATGAAAAGGCCAAAGTGCCATCAAACAAAGACGCTGCCGTTCAGCGCTGCACTTCAGCCCATTCGAGGCAATCGTTGAGCGTGATTTGTGCTCCAAAAAAACACTCGGCCGTTGAGAGCCACCAATGTTACCACCAATACGAATGCGTTCAGCTTTACTACCAACACCAATGCAGCGCAATCGCTCACCGGAGTTACGCTTTGCTGCCTCGAGAGCGCAGACAGCCGGAATTTGCGTAACACCGGAGGGTAACTCTTTAAAAATGTCTCATTTGTATGCGTGTGAGTCGCATTCTGTCTGTGTGTGTGTGGGTGTCTCTTTTGTTGTGCATGTGTTAGTGCGCTCAGTATTGAGTCGTTTTCGCTTTGAGTTTTTTATGTTTGGACTATATGCCGCATTTCGTACAACATGCACACTGGAAAAAAAAAATTGCCACAATTTAATGTTAGTACAAAACAACTCCATTTTATAAGCGCCGCTTAAATGTTTCACTTGAAATTTTTTCTTTTACAGATTTTTCGATTTTTATGTGCGTTTTTGTTTTGCTCTTTAATGAGTTGTAAATAGTGTTTCCTTGTGTAAATATTTTCGAAAAATATATAACCTCATTTAAAATCTTTACTGTGTTCGCTTTTATGCATTCTTCGTAATACTCCTCCTCCTCCTCCTCCTCCTACATTATAGATTATTCACAACTATATTTTGTAGCTCCAAGTAGCGTTCATTTCGTTCACTGTCTCGATACCCACTTCCCAGCATTGGCCCCCTTACCCCACTGCGCGACCACCCTAAGCATCGAAGGGCTGCTTGTGCCCGCTGCTCAGGTCGCCGCCCATCTCTCGCGCCAAGTCGGCTATCACCTCCTTGTAGATCAACGGGTCAATGTTCTTGCCCAGCTGATACAGCAAAAACCAATCGCCAATATTACACTTGTTGGCCACCGTTTCGACCTCTTCGCTCTCGGCCAGGCGCGAACGGGCACGCAGCAGCAGATGACGCAGCTTGGGTCCGACAATGACGGCCATGCGATAGACCAGCGAGATGCCCGACAAGATGCTCAGTATGATGAACCAGAACCACAGGAACACGTAGATTTTCTCGTTGACAATGTTCAGCGGCAGCACGCACAGACCGTCGAACTTCTGCACCGAGCCGGACGGACCGTATTTGTGGAAGGTGCATTTGGTGACTTTCGGAAAGACGCGCGCCATCGGATCGATGCGTTCGTCCGGCTCCATTTCGGTGAATTTCAGCACATCGCTGCCGTATGTCGAGAATTCGCCGTCGAGGAAAAAGTCCACAAAGAAAATCTGACCAATCACGTTGATAAAGTTCAGTGCCTCGCATACGAAAAACCGAAAAGCGTAGAAATTATGGCGATTCAAATTGCCTATAAAGTAGTCGACCAGAATCTTTTTGCGATCCGCTTTGCATTCGTCGTTCACAATGGGACTGTTCAGATCCATGACGAGCATTTTGAGACGGCCGCCCTCCCACGATTTCCACAGATAGCGCGGCACATAGAACAGTATGGCCTGGAAGAACAGTACAAAGCACACCCACTGGTAGTACTTGTGGTACTTGACCTCGTCCTCGCCCTCTATGTGTGAGCCAACGCCCGGCTGCACCACGTCGCGACCCGTAATGCCGGTGAGACGCTCGGGCACGGTGAATGTCGAGTAGATCCAGCAGTAGGTGTCCATAACGCCCAAGGGAATCTCGTCGACAATGCAGTCAATGGGATCGCCAATGTACTGACGCGAGGTGACCAGCAGCGAGAAGGCAATCAGTATGATCACTGTGGCCTTGTAGTGCATGCGAAAGACATTGTTGTCGATGCAGACCTGGTCGATCTTCAGCAGCCCCTTGACGGAGCCGAACACATCAAACATGTTGGCCGCACAATATTGTCACACTTTACACTTGAACGGACTTTACTGCACTTCGAGTTCTGTGTTCTAAAAATGCGCGCACGCAAATTTCGGCAATGGCAACACCTACGCCGGGCTTTAGTACACTTTTGTATTGCTGATTATACGATTTTTCGTTATTGCGGTGTGCGGTTTTGTTATGGTTTTTCGCTGTTTGGTTGTCTGGAGTTTCTCAGCGACCGAACCGAACGTTGGCAGTGTTGACGATCACTTTCCGCAACTAATCAATTTTCACCAACAATTGCGGCCTTTTCCATACCGTTCATTCAATGCCAGCAATTATTATGTCAAAGAGCCAAAGTGTTTACTTGACTGTTGTCACTAAATTATTTCATTTATTTTCGCGACACTGGCCTTTCGATTTATTATTTATTATTGTTGTATTGCAAGCTTAGCGTTTCGTTTCATGCGGCATGCATGGCGCGCGTTCATGCACGGCAGCTGAGTCTGACGAGCGGACTCTGGGCAGATCTTGCGCTATGCTGTGCGTCTGTCCGTCCGTCGTGGAGCGGTGATGGTGGTGGAGTAGAAGACTTTATAATTACGCCGTGACACCGCGGCACAAAGCGCACACTTCGAATAGAAAATTAAAACTGTTTTGGCTGGCCGCTAGCATTTGCGGATACGCAGATACAGATACGACGGCAGTGCTGCGACTTGTGATATGATGGTTTGAGTCGAAAGTGAGTAACATTTTTCGAGTGACGCACTCACCAATGCCATACAATAAATTTAACATGTGTATGTGTGTGTGTGTGTGTGTGTTTGACAGAGAGCACCCAACGCCACTGAGTGCTCAAGTCCAGCTTAACGTCAATGCATACATACAAACACACATACATTCATCCATACATACATTTCTATGTGAATAGAATTGTTTGCATCTGCAACTCAGTGCAGAGTTTGTCACGGAAGTATTAAACCCAGGGATGGGTTAATGTTTATGTATCGGCCGAAAGAACTCAAAAACTCAGCTTTCGACCAGTTTTTGAGTTGCATTATCACTCAAGGTTTGCATGATTCGGCTAATCTTTACATGACTTTGTTGTAGTTGAGCCTTTTTGACTACTTGGGGATGCCAGAAAAGGAGTTTCTACAGATACAACTTCAAAATCGAAATTGTTGCCATCTGTTGTAGATGAAAACTTATCTGAAATTGTTTCTCAGGCGATGCCACGTAATGCAAGTTTCGACAAGGTTTGCTGAGTCATTAACAAATAAAGTGTGGGCGATTGAATGTTGAGGAAATGCCTTCAAATGTTATAAGAACGAAAAAGATTATAAGAACGAAAGAAAGAACTAAAAATATCAGTGATTTGACTCTCTGATTCTCTGGGCTTAGATTGAGTTGGTGTGCTAGATTTGTAATAGAAAAAACTTGCTTAAGCCTAGAAAGACCATTGCAGTCATTTTTACGGTATTTGATTTTTAAATATCTGTATTTTCTTTAGGCATTCTATCAACTTTTTTGCTTTGATGACTTTTATTTTTTCATTGTGAAAAATATGATATTTTTTTAATTTATCTTGTGAAAAATTTGCCAAAACCGATGTGTACTTTTCGAGATATCAGCGGATATAATATGTTGCCTTTGTAGGTATGGAGATTTTGCGGTCTTTCTAGCACTTTGATAAGACGCGAATCTCACTTAACGGTGCTGGAAATCTCGAGGATTCCAATGTGAAAGTCACCTTCGCTTTGATAGCTAAAGTCATTAAGACTGGTGTAAAGCATGATTAATCCTGCTTAGCCAACCATACATTATATACCTTGAAGCCAATGTTCTCCGATTCGACTAACATAGTTTTAAGATCTATTTTAAGAAGTTCGTTCGTTTAAAAATCATAACTTTTGCATGCAATAATGAAAATGACTTTTATATTGCGACTTAAAAAATAAAAGTCACTGAATGCCTTTATTGATGACTTTTATACAAAAAGTCACTGAATGATTTTTATTGATGACTTTTATAAATAAAAAACACTTACAGATTTTTATTGATGACTTTCATAAATTAAAGTCACTGAATGATTTTTATTGATGATTAAAAAAATTAAAGTCATTAAATGATTTTTATTGATGACTTTTATAAATAAAAAACACACAGATTTTATTGATGACTTTTATAAATTAAAGTCCCTGAATTATTTTTATTGACGACTTTTATAAATAAAAGTCACTGAATTTTTTTTTTATGATTTTTATACAAAAAGTCACCGAATGATTTTTATTGAAGACTTTAAAAAAAAGTAATATAACTGACGCATATACTATAGCAGCCGCCGTGGCTCAGTTGGTTAGTGCGTTGGACCGCGAGTCGCAGGCAGCAACCTCAGGTTCAAATACTGCCTGTAATAACACCTAAAAAAAATAACGGGAAAACTCGTTTTCTCTTTCGGTGGCTGTCCTCTCAGCTGGAAATGGCAAACCTCTGAGAGTAAAAATTGCTTATGAAAAGCTCCCAACCTGCCGTTCGGAACCGGCATAAAACTGTAGGTCCCTCCAACCCGTGTACAAATTTACACGCACAACACGGGTAGTTGCGGGAAGCTAGGCCTTAGTCTCGCGTAAGCGGGCTGTCGTGCCAGTCAATTATTATTATTAATATAACTGACTCATTTTTATTGATGACTTTTTTAAATAAACGTCACCAATAATTGTTATCATAGGACAACTAAAATAAAACTCGAAAAAATGTTTTTTTTTGGACTAATATGAAACAAATCAAAAATAGTTATTATTAAAGGATTTTTAAAATACTACTCTAACCACAAATAATTCGTACCCTTCACTTTTCTCCTACATCATAATCTTTTCCGATTTTTTGCAAGCTGGTAAAATGACTCCTTAAAAAAAGTTATATATTTTCAATTCGTTATTAAATCCACTTTTTATAAAAAATATTAAAAATAAGATTTAGTTGTTGAGGAAAAAAAATCTGTACTTTATTCAAATGTACTCAGAAGCATATGAAGACAACAGTGACCATTTTTAATTCGTACAGTAGAAAAAAACGAACTAATATATTATTTGTTAAAATTTAAACAAATTTAAAATTTGTTAAATATGAAAATACTCTGATATTTTTAGTTAAAGTTTTGAAAACAAACATTTTTGTGTGCTTGTTTCATGAGATCGAACCGTATTACAACAATGACAGTCGAAATGACAAACATTGGCTAAGCAGGGTTAAGATTTTAACACTAGAAAGGCCATTGTGGTCATTTTGACGTGTTTTCTTTTTTAAATATCTGCATTTTCCTTAGTATTTTTATAAACTTTTGCTTTGGTCACTTTAATTTTTTATCGTAAAAAATTTTATAATTTAAAAAAATTTATTTTGTGAAAAAATGAGCCAAATCCAATGTATAGTTTTCGAGATATCAGCGAATATGATAAGTAGTTTTTGTAGGTATGGAGATATTGCGGTCTTTCTAGCAGGCGCGGATCCAGAAAAATATTTCGGGGGGGGTTTTAAAAAGTAATTCCTTAAAATTTATGAAATGTCTTTTAATTTGTATGTAGTTTTATAGTCGATCCACATATTTCGGGGGGGTTTCAACCCCCAAAACCCCCCCTGGATCCGCCACTGCTTTCTAGTGTTAAAAACTCTAGATACGAGTTGCAAGATTAGTTAGGCTAGTAAAAACAAGGTTAGGATTCTCACAATACATTTTAATTAAACATTTTAAGCTACGAATGGGACAAACGACAAGACCCAAGCGGATCAATTAGGGAAGCGAAAGAGAAGTTTAGGAGTTTTCAGATAAGTTTTTGTGCGAAATATTGAAAATATCTCCAACAGAAAAAGTGATTTCTAAACTCATTACTGTACAAACACAGTTCATTCTATTTATGCAGATAATTTAAATTAAAAGTAGCATATCTCCGCCCACATTCGTAGATATTGAAAGCTATATGAAAGCTAAATAATGTTATAGAATTTTCAGTGAGAGATGGAGCACACAAATTCAATCAAAACATAGTGAAATGACATATTTATTCACTGAACATGCAATCCACTGAAACCCGAAAGTTAAACCAATATAACATATAGAATAATATCATCTTAAAAAGTTTGTTTTTGTAATGGAATTTTGATAATTTTGTTCATTTCTGGGATTTTTATCAATTTATATTTCTCAAAGTGCTTCATTAGCATAAAACCAACATTTCGAGCATTCAGCGGACGGTTATCTCAGTGGTACACACAGGAGGAGGGGGGTTAGGGGTTCAAACTTCCTCCCAAATACAAAAATTGCTGGTGCAAACTCTGGTTTCAAATGGAATTGAGCTAAAAAGTTGTACGCAAACCAATTGAAGCCCCAAAATGAAATCCTGTGTGTGCCACTGGATGGTCTAATCATCTCCCGAGTTTTTTTTTTGTTTTCCTTGTTCACTCCTCTCTGGAGCATAGGGCCACTGGATGGTCTAATCATCTCCCGAGTTAACCTATCTTAAATTATAGATAAGAAACGTCCATTTTAGCTCAACCAATTATTGATCACAGTGAAATAGGTAAAAGTCGAATCGTCTACCGAGTAAACTGAATCCAATTAACAATTAAGAAACCCTCATGTCAGCTCATCTAATCATTGATTTGACTTGCATACTGAATGCCAGCCTGTATACTCCAGAGGCCCTAGGTTCGATTCCTAGCTTGAGCTGGTGAAACACTCGTCTACTTCTATCGTTATCCACATGAAGCAGATGAGAATTACAAGAATCGCGCAAGAAGTGAGCTCTTGGAAAAATCAAAGTGTAGATATAACAAAAATTGCCGAAACCGCCGTTCAGATTCAACGCTAAACTGTAGGTCCCTTCCAACCTCCTCTTCACCATCGGTTTGAAATGTGTGTTGTAAGACCTTTTGGAAACGCCTTTCGGAACAAATGCTGTATAGCGAACCCTCATGAAAAAAAAAACTGAAAATTGGGTCATATGGAGCATATTTTTGTGAATCTAACTAAAAATTTTGCTGGGTCAAAGTTCAAAGTTTTTATAAAAAAAAACTCAATTAATCTCCAACTGATTTACACGATATGGGTATCAAACGAAAGGTCTTTATCATACCTTTCTATTAATGTACAACATTTGAAAACGTTTTTTAATACGGCAGGTAATTTGTACAACCCCCTAAAGCCCTCATTGTCCGAAAGTGATGGCGAAGATGACTACGAAATTACTTTGGACCAAAGGTGAAGTTAGAAAAAATTAAAAATATATATAGTGAAAAACAATAAAAGTATACATTTTTATATTTCATTGTAAAGGGAATTTCACAGGCTATAACATGGTAACAAACTTACTGCACCTTTATTATGGATTTTTTCGCGAAAAAAATCCGTTTTTAAAAAATGTTTATAAAATTTTTTTTTTTTGCTTAAAACTTTTTATTAGTGCATTTTTTGTGTCTAATATTGTACATTAGTAGAAAGGTATGAAAAAGACATTTCGTTTGATACCCACATCGTGTAAATCAGTTGGAGATTAATTGAGTTTTTTGTGATAAAAACTTTGAACTTTGACCCCGAGCCACGCCTTTTGTGTGCGTTTCCCCACCAAAATTTTTAGTTTGTTAGATTCAGGAGTCAACCCTCTATATAAAAGCATACTTATTTATTTTGTTCACGAGGGTTTGCTATACTGCATTTATGGCCGCCTTTCAAAGGCCTAAATGTCTTCCATACAGAGGCAGCCACTACAATCTACCTAGTTACCTACCTACATACTGAGTTCCTCCTCTTAAGAATATTTTCTTCCTTAAGTTGCTCTATAAATTTACTTAGTCTTTTGATTATTTTCTCGCAACATGGCAGCTCTAGACGTTCATCTGCAACCACTTTTCTCAAGCTTCTGCAGTTCTTTACATATACATATACACACCACTGTATAGTACCTGAAGTCGAAGAAAATTCCTGGAAAGGCATAATAAGTGAATACACCACTTTGCTTGAGACCTCAACGCACCTACAAGCAAAGTTCTTCGAGAACAACGTTGTGTGTACGAGTATGTCGAGTGCTTGACAATACTTACGCTGACAAATTGTCCGCAGACCCATAATTGTAGGCATATAGCAACGAATATTAAAAGCAAAATCTTGTAAGACACGTACAGTACATGCAATAAGTACTCGTACATAAAGCAAGAACAACAACAAAAATAGCAGTGCAATGTTTTAACTTTTTACAGCTGACTAGCGGGAAAGGTGTCTTCGGTGTCCGGAGAACGCGTGAAGCCCCAACAAACGATAAGACATGAACTATCTTCAGTTGGGTGACGCTTTCTCCAAAGCAACAAAGCGGCAGTCACAGCAAGTTCTGGGCTACATTGTTTTATGGCAACGTGAAGCGCTGCGTTGATAATTTCTATTTACAATTACAAAACCGTATTTACGCGCTTACAATGCACTTTACTGCCTACGGGCCACTTTACCTGGCCAGCTGTATGTATGTATGTGTATGTGTGTGTGTGTGTGTGCATGAATGATCGTCGTTTGTGGCTGTGCGGATCAGCTTGAGGCGCATAAATAAGTACCTGCAGTTGCACTATCAGTCATTTGCTTTATGAGCATATTGGCATGCAGCTATATATGTATAGATGTATGTTTGTATGTATTCAGTCGGCGACTATTCGAGTTGACAGCCTTTTCGTTTCGAAATATCTTTGCTCGGCTGGCGACGCCGATCAGTTTACATTATGAAAGCCAATACTTGTACCTACAACATACATACAGACATACCTACATACATACATACATACACATTTACAAAGGTGTTGGCTATGTTTTATGTGTAAGGAGGGCAAACGTCGTTGTAATATAAATTACAATAACAAAAGTACATACAACTGAGGTGTCAGAATGTGGTTTTTTGATTACTGTGCGCAATAATCCATAAACTTCTGTGGCGTTGGTTCGACTGCTGGTCGGCAACCTAACTTTGTTTTGGTTGATATGAGTAATTTGAGGAAATTGTTATTGGGATTTCAAAGGTTATTTTTTTTAATAAATTGTTAAACATTTTTATGATTTTTTTATAAAAACTAACCATTTTTTTTTGGACAATTTTTTTTAGTTATGTTAAACAAAAAAGAAATAACAAACTAATTATTTTAACAAAAAATTGCTAACATTTTTATGATTTTTAATAAAAAAAACTCAAAGATGTTTTCTATAATATGTTTAACGGTTGTTTATGTTTAACGTGTTTTAGATTAAGATTAAAAAAAATAACAGACTAATAATTTTAATACAAAATTAAAAGAGTTATAAGTCCATGTGGGCCATCCCTTTGAGTTGTTCCATTCATCGGAAATGAATGATCCAATATTTTGTCTTAAGGTTAGCTATTGCCAAAAGGTTAGGTTAGGTAAACTGGCTGGCCAAGTGGGCCACACATAGACCCACGGTTGCCACTTTCTTCTTTTTTTGTGGGTCAAAACGTGGACCAAAATCCAAAATTATGTATTAAAAAAATGTCTTTGGAATACAAAAACCAATTATAAAATGACTTCATTTTTGTCTTTTATTCAGATTTTTTTAGGTTTTTTAGTTTTTATGCTTTTAAGACAAAATTTAACAAAACTAGAACAATCCACTTACATATAACACCATGCGACAGTATTTTTGACCCATCCAAAAGATTATATAAGTGTGAAACTTGAGATCATCCTTAGTAATCGGTCATACTCAGTTTATCATTTTCGGATCCGATGTCCTTTTAAAAGGACTTTACAATTTTAAAAACATACACATTTCATTTTTTTCATATTTTTTCAAAATATTTGCGGCTATCCAATTTTTAAGTTGTTCATATCAAACAAAAGAGGAAACATGTCGCTTTTTGACTCAATTTTCTATTTTGAACATTCAGGACAAAAATAATTAATTAATTTAACTTTATAGTTAGACAAAAATTATTGCGTATTCGATGGATGGAAACTTATTTTTTTGCTTTCACATAAACCAATAAAATTAGAAGAATACAATTTTGAGATATTACACTACACACCGAGATCCAAAACGTATATTTTTTCAAAAAGATTCGTTAAAAACTTCAAGGATATCGAAGGATACATATCTGAATGGATCTTACTGACATATTTTGGTTCTGAAAGTTTAAAAGAGAATATTTAAGAAAAAGGTGATAATTCTATTCTTTCATTTCATATCCATAGTCGTGTCATTGCATAGCCACAAATATAAAAAAAAACAATTCTTTGAAATGTATATTTCCTCAAACTTTTAAAATCCTTTTAAAAGGACATCGAAACAGAAAATTAAAAACAAAATATGCATTGTTACTATGAAAGACCTCTTGTTTCACGTCTGTATCATCTTTTGGATGGGTCTTGAAAAAACTGGGTTTTTGTTGCACAGTGTAATTAAACATAATAAATATGAAACAAAACTGTAGAATTGAAGCCACAATTTTACTTTACGTAAAATAGTAAAAACATCTACAAAATCTGAAAGTTATATACCAATGTACCAAATAAATGAACCAAATTTGGTACATTTCGGCCATTTCGGTCTCTTGGGGTCCTTGGGGTTCGTTACCAGTAAATCGTTGACGTAAAGATTTTCTAGCGAAATTCAACAGCAACCTACTTTGGGACCCCATCTAACACAAAAAAAACGGGGTCTCTAAGCAAGTAAGAAGCGGTCTTCAGATAGTCGGACAGAAGTAAGGAAGGTGCTCCAAGGTTTCCCTGACTCGGTGATGCTCATCTTTTGCCAGTATTTCTGTGACAGTGTCCCAGTTAGAGAATTGTAAATATTATGAGTTATACACAAAAATTAATTAATTTTTTTTTCAATCTTAGCTACTGATCTCAGAAACAAATTAATTGAAATTAATTAAAAAAATATGTTCGCTGTTTCATAAGACTTGGATCAAAGGTTTTCTCTAGTACAAAGAAGAAAAAAAAAAATGTTCAATGTTTAGTTAAAACAAAATTCAAAATTACAGTCTCAGAATTTAACGATTTTAATGTGATTTAAAAAGTATAACTCCAACTAAGAAAACCCCAAAAAATCTGTTTAAAAATTTCATTAGTGTGTGTGCGAAAACTGGTAAAAATAGAACTTCTTTTTACAAAAAAATTTCAATACCCGGTTGTATGGAGTCGGTTGTAAGTAAAAACAATAATAATAAAAAACTTTACTCAAAATATTTCTCTAAACTCTCTAAACTCGACTCGACCTTTAAAAAAACCTTGACAAATTACAAATTGAACTTCATTCTAATATATTTTTTTTGTATGCTGAAATAAATCAATAAATCAAATCAAATCAAATAAGAAAATGCAAACACCAAAACGTTTTCTTGAGTCCGCAGAAAGAACAAAAATCGAATGGAGCTTACAAAAATATTTGTAATTGTCCACATTTCCTGTCCAGTCTGAGCAGCTCAGGTAGCTCAGGTGCCTCGCTAGGCTTGCTGCCTAATTTCATTCTTATCAACAGCTGTCCAGGCAGTGGCAATCGTAGTACATGTTGTCCGTCATCCATCCGTCATTCGATCCCAGCCGCCAACTAATCTTATCGAGCACTTCAAACGTGACGCCTAAGTGGCAGCGTTGGGCCACAATCCCGCATGCTAATAACCATTCGCGCTCTCCAGGAATCCATAAGCAATCATTTCTAATTTCAGTAATCGCAGAGAAACTCGCGCCGAATCGCTGAGCGTCTTGTTGGCTTATCAAACAAACAGCTGTGCAGCGGACTTAATAAGTTCGCCATACAATTTTTGCTTTCCAGGTATTTGCACAATTACCAACTTGCAATTGGTCGTTACCACGTCGCGTCAGTGCCAAGTAACCAAAAAGAAAAATCGAATGTCAGATCGAAGGAGTGTGTTGTGGCGCAAGTGAACGCAACTAATTTGGTCTCACATCAATAAAATACGTCAGCGTAGTACTTAAGGCTTATTGCAGGCTTATGTAGACATATGTAAAGTGGGTACTTGTAAATTACACACCCAGTTACTCAGTTTGATCGCTTGAAGTTTTATCAGGTCGCGCTTATCAACAAATTTTATGCTGCACGCAAATGAAAGCTGCGTTTGTTTCGGTCATCAGGCGCTCAGTGCGCTTATCAGCACAGATCATTTGGAATGTCAACATTTGATGTATAACAACAACAATAACAACAACAACAACAGTCTGTAGCACACACACACACACAGACACACAAACAAGGCTGCCAAGCTGAAAGTCGAGCAATCGCAATTTCAAAATTCATCAGCATCCAGTCGCGTACACAACACTTTTGTTTTCAATGCGACTCGATTTCGCTTTTAACAAATTAACTTTTGGCGTTATGTGCACGCGCAACAAGTTGCCAGCAAAGCAACAACAACAACAACAACTTGCTCAATCATGTTGCCGTCAGCAAATTGAAAGTGTTCAATCCCGCCGAATGCGGTCGACAAGATGTCATTCGATACATTGGTGCAACTTTGTACACTTGGCTGCATGTCGGAATGGCGCCGCTATGGAAGCAATTTTTTTTGTCAAAATTCTTGCCGAAAACCAACAACCAACACTCAACTCGGGTTGCAACCAAAAAGCTGTTGCTGGTTAATTTTTATGAAGGAACACAATTCTGGCTCTTTTCAAAGAAATATTTAACCCATTGTTGTTCTCTTTGATGAACGACTTGTAAGAGAATTATTCATGGAAATGTTTTCTTTAAAATATTTCAAAAACTTTTCCATGAACAATTTTAGTACCTACAAATTTCTACGTGAAAAAAGACGAAATAGTCTTTCAAGAGGTTAGTCAAGTAGGTTTAGGGGGTCAATTAGACCCATAAACTTAATTGAGATGTCAGCTGAGAAGAAGAAAAAGTATGTTTTCTTTGCGTTAATCAGTTAGAAATTTTAACTTGGAACTGTTAGTGAAGCTAAGTACGCGGTATACTGTTCTCGTTGTTGTTGTTGTTTTCGCCAGGTCATCCAGAGACTTCAAAGAAGTAGGCCCCTAGTTAACGTTTCGTCTAGAAGCGAGCATGGAGCAGGTACACAGGAGGTGCTGGATAGTTTTTAAGCTCCTCCTCGTTTTCTAGAAAAATTATTAGTTTCATGTATCTATCATTTATTTCAACAACTTTTCCATGAACAATTTTAATACGAGTACAAGTCTCTACGGGAAAAAAACGACAGAGTCTTTCAAGGGGTTTGGTTTTAAATTTTGCTTAATTCTTTAATCAAAACTATTCGATTTGAGTTGGAGACATAATTCTCTTTCTTTTGATACCAATATTGTTAGACAAGGATGAGTTGGACCATTTAAATTAATTTTTTTAATTAGGCTGTAGCTTCTAACTTCAAGACCCTGTAAAACCCAAACTGGAGGTGACTCGAAAAAAATAATTACATATTCGTGATCAGCGACTCCGAAAATATAAGGAACAGTTGAGAAACTCCGCGGGTTTTTTGGAAATCGCAAAATTGTTGTACTGTGTTATTAACAAACAAATGGTCACTGCAATGGTAATTGAAAAGTAAAAATTATAAAGAATTCAGTTATGGCTCCACGGACATGCGCACAGTGCTTCAAAAAATTAAAAATTTGGTATAAAAATTTCCAGACTTCGTATGGTCAATGCTACAGGAACCATTCAGGCACTCAAAGACAATTTTGAACCTTTTATTGGCGAAATGCAGCCATCAATATGCAAACAATTGATGACAAATTCCAAAGAATGATTGAGTGATTGATGGAATGATTGATAAGAAGAGTCAAGGCGATCTTTTGACAGATTTACGTTTAGTTCGTTCCATTAGCTTCATCAGCTTTTATTGTCAAAGAAGTCCATCTGGTAGCGTTAGGGACCCAACAGGGTCCATGCGTGACCAATTCGTCAACCTAACTTAGGTAGGTACGAGAGTTACCTCAAGAGGAGCACACTTAGGCCATGAAGGCCCAATGTGATACCACATGCGGTCAAGCAATAAACCACTCACTCATTCAATTGGAGCTTCTAACGAACCTTAGTAGACACCGAATGGTCTTATCAGCTAGATTCCCTAGACTATCCAAGAAGAAGTTGCCCAAATAGGTCATCCTTCTTCTGGACAAAGCAGAACAGGTGCATAGTAGGTGAGTTATATTTTCCTCCTCTTTCTCGTCCATTCAGATTCAACCGAAATCATTAGAAAACAAACCCAACCGTCTAGCATGGGTGCCAATTGAGCAGTGACCCGTTAGAACACCAATCGTGGTTCTAGTCTGGGCTCCGTTTAGTGAGAGAAGTTCTTTGAAACGTCGAAGGTTTAAATTTGACGTGCAAAGAAACCTGTGATCCCTTCAGCCCATCTTAAATTTGTGTCGCGTATGGAGCTCGTATGGGTGCAAAGCTTACAGGATAACAAAGCCACACCAAGCGCTGTCATACCTTGACATAACGGCTCAGTTGTACCATGCCTAGCAAGTTCATCTGCTCTACAGTTTCCTGGAAAGTCCCTATGTTCTGTGACCCAGCATAAGCGATTTCCGAGCTACTTGGCAGTGTCGTTGAGAGATTTGCTGCAGCTGAGGACAGTCTTAGATGTTATTGTGACTGCATTCAGAGCCTTAAAAGCGTATTTGCTGTCCGATAGTATCAGAATATCTCTAGTCGGTGTCCCGTTTATCCTGAGGCAATGAGAGGCTGTGCATATTGCTGTGACCTCGGCTACAGTTATCTGGCAGCCGGAGAAGTAATTTTGGGTTTAATACCTCAGAGTAGATACCACAACCCACCATACCTTACCTAACTTTAAAGTTTGTACTTTGTGTTATTATTTTTAAAATTCTAAACAAAAACGGACAAACAAAAACAAAAAAGACTGTTTTTGTTGAAGCACTTTTTATTTTATGTAGAATCATTTTATTTATTTATTTATTTCATTTTTCATATTTTATTTATATTTTTTATTTTATTTTTTATTTATTCATTTCATTTTTCATATTTTTTTTATTTCATATTTTATTTATATTTTTTATTTTTTTTTATTTATTTATTTTATTTTCTTTATTTTTTTTTAATCAAATAATTTTTTTATCAAAACACTTAAGAAATCATACAACTGATTCCAGGAAACAGCAGACAAATCTCTGCGCTTTTGTTAAGTTTTCTTCAATTTTCCACTGAGCAGCTATTACTGTCTAGAAAGTAATTGTTTAACCCTTCGTTGCATAATGCAATTTCCGTGAACAAAAAAAAAATTTGTCAGTTTAAAAAAAAATTTTCTTCTTGTTGTTCTGATGGTAAACATGAAATTTTGTTGATTTTCTGTATCTATGGAAGAAGTTTTGTGGACATTTTCTGCAGATATATTTTAGTGTTGGCTACTACGGGGATTCGAACCTAGGCCGGTCATCACTGTAAACTCGTAATCCAACGCACTTAACAGCTGAGCGACTGCGACTCCCGGAAACAGCAGCCAGATTTTAAACTTTTGTTAAAATTTCTTCAATTTTCCACTGAGCAGCTTTTACTGTCGAAAAAGTAGTTCCTTAACCCTTTGTTGCATGATTTAATTTTCGTGAAAACAGCAAAATTGTTTCTAATAATTCTTGTTGCTTGTTAATATTTGATGGTAAAAATAAAATGTTGTTGTTTCTGTATCTATGGAAGAAGTTTTGCGAAAATTGTCTAAACTAAACGGCAACCACCACATTACCAACACCATCAATTACCAAAATTATTTCACCAAATCGAAATACTTTTAGTTTTTTCGACGCTTTCAATGTTATTTGCAAAATTCCATTACTAATAAAATGTTTTAATATAGAAGACACAACTGATGAATGGACAACTGTAAATTTATCAATAAAATAGTTTCCAAATCTATGAAATGGTAACATTGCCATGAAATGAAATGCCATGCAGCGAAGGGTTAATTTAGTGTTTTTTGAGTTGAGGTTTGAAACTAACTTTTTAAACTAAACTAACTTTTTACCCTAAAAATATTTCAAGTCAAAATCAATTTGTCTAATTTGAAGCTTTAAATTCGATTCGATCGATTCGATCCATATTTTCAAAACCAACCATCCGAATTGCATCACACAGTGCAATATGAACACTTATCACTACTAAAATTCAATAGTAAGGTTTTCAAAGCGTACAAAATCTATTTACACAGCCAGTAAACAAATCCAAATGCACTCATTAAAAAATTCTATAAAATTCATTTCAACCGCAGGCACCGATGACAAACCACAATTCAACGCCATCGTCACTTTGCTGGCTTTTGTTGTGTATTAAACTTGGGGACACATTAAGCTTCGTTGGTTTAATAAAATATTAACAATGACCTTCACTCGTGTATCGGGTGACAAGGAAAAAATTTCGCCCAAAAAATATGAACAAATTCACTAAGCGGCGATAATTTTTTTTTCGTACGAACAACGACAGACGATCGACGCTCATATTTGCACAACATTTTGTGCGTTGTTTGAGCAATTTTCAATTTAAATAAATTCCTCAACAGCTCCTACTGGACTTGTGGCGAGTGACAGTGAATTTTAGTGGGCGATACAATTTGTTGACATTTAAATTAAAAGCTCAGTTCAAATGTCAAATGTTTACTTTGGGCCTAAAGATTTTCCTTGACAACTTTTTATTGATAGGTTTTATGCAGAAATCTTCAAATTGTTAACAAATGCAAAATTACCGGTGTTTTCTAAGGCAGCATTCTGTGTATTGCTTACTTACTTACTTGCATACTTTCGTATAAACGAAATGTAAACAAATTCCATGCACGATTAGTAACATTAATAACTTAATTGTACACAATGACAACGGTAACAATGAAAATGAAAAGTGCTAAGTATCGTTAAATTATCACAAGAATTCTGTTTACTTAGCACTTGGCCTAATTGTAAACTTCAATACAGCGGTGAGAGTGTTAAATTACGAGCAATTTTACGATTTAATCGACTTACACTGAATTGAAGCTAAAGAAGAAACGGTATTCACACTTTTCAGGGGCTTTTGTCGATAGCTGAATTTAATGCGATAAGAATTTCATGCAAGCTTTCTTAAGGTTTAGTGAAGAGTTAGATTAAAAAATTAAATACATTTTTTTATCAACACTTCAGTAACAAAGCATATTCAAGATTAGTTTTAGTCAAAGTGTTACATTTTTTGTTGAATTTAGCATTAAAAATTAGTAAAAGTTGGTTGTAGTGTTCGACCGAATATTCGTTTTCTTCTTCGATATTTGGTTATTCGGCCAAATTTATATCTTCTACTTTAGTCACAATAGCCAAATACTTTAGACAAAGGTTTTAGCTTGTAATTCAAGTTAATTTGATCTGTTTTGAAGTATTTTATTAAAAATCGGTTAAGCTGAATAAGCTGAATTTTTTAGTTTATAAAGTTTTTAAATTTTAATTAATATTTTATGCTGTACCTGGCAATTGAATTGTTAAACCTTTCCCTATTTCGTTGCCATATGGCAACATGCTTTTTTGTGAACGTCTGATTCCTCTATGGTTGAAAGAATACATTTTTTTGTTGGTCCTTAGAATAGTTTGCAGTTTTAGAAATAATACAAAATTAAAAAACTGAATATTTCAATTTTCAAGAACAGAAATATGCACTTTTTTAAATGTTATATCTTTACATAGTAAAGAAAGAAGAAGCAGAAAAATATAAGAAACATTTTTCAATTTACTTCTTACTTCAATTGAGAAATATTTTTAAATAATTTTAGCTTAAAAAAAATTAAAAAACTTAAAAAATTTAAAAAATTATGCGTGAAAAATTGTATGTTTAAATAATTATCACAGCCACAACGATACGGTTGCTCCTATCTAAGAACACTCTAAAAAACAGGACTCAATTGCAAAAATAAAAAAAATTATTAATAAAAATTAAATTATTAAAATTTAAGATAAAAAAAATTATTATGAAATATTTTTTATATATCCACAGAGAAGACTTAAACGAAAAATTCAAATTTTAACCTTTCCCCAGTAAAAATCTGTAGCGAAAGGTATTTTGTTTTGTTTAGAAATATAATATATATATTAATATTTTTTTTACTAAAATATATATACATATATTCCTTGATTAATTCTCAAGTGAAACAAACAAATGAATTAAGGAAGATCGGTTAAATTTAATCAGTTTGTTTCCTTAAAATAATTTTTCTTAGTACTCAACTTCAGCTTCGGCCTTTGGCTGAATATTTTAGTTATGCAGAATATTCTGCTTCGGCTTCGGCCAAAAATCCACGTCCGGTCTGACACTAATAGGTAGGTAGGCTAAATAGCATGGTTGCATTTTGCAAGTAGCAGTTTTTAGTATTGTTTTTCAGTATCTTTGGCAAATTTTCGATTACAAAAATTAACTTTTTGATACTTCTGACACCATGGCGATCTACTTTTTGATCCTAAATTCAAACAGCAGCACATCACCCTGTTCAATGAGAACATTTGACGACAACTGTCATTTCTCGAACGTCAATTTGTGTTGCTCCACGTACTTATGACATTTGCCTATCGAAAAGTGTATGCATGTTTTTTTCTGCACAAGTTGACTAACACCATTTCATCAATCATCTTTTATAACTGATTTTTTTAACAAAATATCTAAATATAAAGTTGTATTAATTTACAACATAGTTAGGCAACTAAGCGATATTCAAAACTAGACGAAGGGCCGCCTGTTTAACCCATCAGGCCCCATATTAAATCAATTCTATAATCAAAAATATATATACTCAAGTATGGCTTTCTATTGATTTTTATATTTTTACTGAGTTTTTGCTTTGTTTTATGAAACAAAATTTTCAAGTGACAAATAAGTTTCTGATAATTGCAAATTAAATATGGTCAACTTTGATCAAATTTACCACACAAAATTTACTTACACATTATATGCCAACTTTTTAGTTTCTACTACTCAACTTGTTCCTTTAAAAGATACTAAAATTATTGATATTGTTGCTATTCTTTTATCAATTTTTGTCCACTGCCAGATCATTGTGTGACATTTGAAATGCGCGCTGAATCTTAAATTTATTTTTGCTTCATTTGCTCATTGTTTCCGCCAAAATTTTATCAACATTGGTTACTTAAAAGGGATTGTTTGTCTATGGCTGTCGCTTGTGTGGTGCTGTTTTCTTTAGAATTGCACAGACACGCAGTAAAATTATTAATAAAATAATTCAAAACATTCAAACAAACTCACTCATAGTATTTTACTTCGAGTCTATTGTTTACTCAGTGAATTATCACTGCCTGCTCATCATCTGTGAATGACGCTAGGTGCCTTAAAAGCGAGACAACGCATCAGTTGGCACAATCAGCCACGAGTAAATATCTATTTAGATATCAGAGCACAACCGTGTCACCGTCAACTAGAATATTAGCCCAAAAAGAAAACTTATTATATTACTTATCTATCACTTGGCATTAGATATTCTTTTCGGTGAGTGGTTTCTGAGGCAACAGTGGCGGAAATGTATTTAAAGCATGTGGTGAATAGGGTCAATGAAAATTTGAAATTATTTTACAGTAAGTAAAATGTATTTTTAAAGTTCAAAACTTCAGTTTTACATTGTTAAAGAATTTTTAAAAATTAGAATTAAAAATTAGAATAGAGTCGATCGATTTCCTACTTATAGCAGGTCTTAACTACTTCCTAACTACTTCTGATGTAAGTAGGAAACTTAACTACTCCATTCTACATCTACCTTACTCTATTCTTTCTGTTCTATTAATGAAATAAAAGCTTAGAACTGCATTATCTGTTCTTCTTTCCCATACTTCGATGAAGTGCCACACTGAATACAAAACAATCACAACTCAAAATGTTCCTAAAACAATTTCCAAATTAGTCAAAAGCTTCATTCTTATTACTGTCTTCTTTGACCCATTTCGTACCGATATATTGAGAAAAATTTTATTTAAAAAGTTTTGTTATAGAAATGCACTGAAAATAAATTTGAGTAAGATCGATGATGTCATTTGTTTGTAATTGCAAATTAAAATATGATTATTTTTCTTAACACTTTCGCGACTTCTGTGGCCATCTGAACAGATCTAAACTTATTTTATTGTAATACAAAATTACTAATTTTGTCTTTCCAGTCATTGTGTTTGGATTTTACACAAATCTGGTAATATTTAGTAATAATTTTAATTAATAATTGACTGGCACGACAGCCCGCTTACGCGAGACTAAGGCCTAGCTTCCCGCAACTACCCGTGTTGTGCGTGTGAATTTGTACGCGGGTTGAAGGGACCTACAGTTTTATGCCGGTTCCGAACGGCAGGTTGGGAGCTCTTTCATAAGCAATTTTTACTCTCAGAGGTTTGCCATTTCCAGCTGAGAGGACAGCCATCGAAAGAGAAAACGAGTTTTCCCGTTATTTTTTTAGGTGTTATTACAGGCAGTATTTGAACCTGAGGTTGCTGCCTGCGACTCGCGGTCCAACGCACTAACCAACTGAGCCACGGCGGCTGCCATAATATATAATATTATGTAATATTTAGTACTTTTGAAAAAATTTAAAAAAAGTCCAAGTGTGAGTTGTTTTTAATTAATAGAGAAAGGGAGGCATGACAAGAAAATGTATTAGAAAGCCAATGGATTTAAGTATAATAAAAAAAATATAATAGAAGAAAAATAGAAAAATAGAAATTAGATAACACAGGTTCATAGTTATAAAAAAACTATAAACATTACTAACGTCCATGATGGGTTAACAGAATTAAAAAAATTTTATTAAAATACAAAATTTATCCGACATTTTTCCAATCATTCGGTGTCGGTTTTGTACAAATCTGATTATGTTTAATATTATTAAAGAATTGAGGAAACAAGTCTATATATGAGATTTTCTCAAAGCCTGCCCAGCTCTAATAGGGAGGGCATGGCTTGGCAAAAAAAAATTGTATTAGATAGCTAATAGATTTAGGTATAATATAAAAAACATAAACTTTAGATTACACAGTTTTATGGTAATAAAAAAATTGCAAATAGTACTAATTTCTATGATTCGTTAACGAAACATAAGTACCAAATGGGTGAACAGATTTAAACGTATTTTATTAAAATACAAAATTTGCGTGGCACTTTTCCAATCGTTTCCTGTCAGCTTTGTACAAATCTGGTTATTTTTAGTATTTTTAAAGAATTTAAGAAAAAAGTCTATAATTTAGTTTTTTTCAATGCCCGCCCAGTTTTAATAGGGAAGGCGTGGCATGGCAAAAACTATTTTATTAGAAAGCCAATAGATCTAAAAATAATATAAAAAATATAATCTTTAGATTACACAGGTTAATCGTAATAAAAAAACTGCAAATATTACTAATTTCTATGATTCGTTAACGAATCATAAGTACCAAAAAGGGTGAACAGATTTAAACGTATTTTATTAAAATACAAAATTTGTGCGGCACTTTTCCAATCGTTTCCTGTCAGCTTTGTACAAATGTGGTTATTTTTAGTATTTTTAAAGAATTTAAGAAAAAATCTATAAATTTGATTTTTTCAATGAACGCCTAGTTTTAATAGGGAAGGCGTGGCATGGCGAAAAATATTTTATTAGAAAGCCAATAGATCTAAAAATAATATAAAAAACATAATCTTCAGATTACACAGGTTAATCCTAATAAAAAAAAACTGCAAATATTACTAATTTCTATGATTCGTTAACGAATCAACGGTACCAAATGGGTTAACAGATTTAAACGAATTTTATTGAAATACAAAATTTATGTGGCATTTTTCCAATCATTTGGTGTCAGGTTTGTACAAATCTGATTATGGTTAATATTTTTAAAGAATTGAGGAAAAAAGTTAATATATGAGATTTTGTCAATGCCCGCCCAGTTTTAATAGGGAAGGCGTGGCATGGCGAAAAAATATTTTATTAGAAAGCCAATAGATCTAAGAATAATATAAAAAACATAATCTTTAGATTACACTGGTTTTTCGTAAAAAAAAAAACTAAAAAAAATATTACTGACTTCTACGAGTATTATTAGTTTTTATTTTTGTATTTTTTTTACGTTCGAAATGGATTAAAAGATTTAAACGAATTCTATTAAAATACAAAATTTGTGTGGCATTTTTCACATTATTCGGTGTCGGTTTTGAGGAAAACTGGTTATTTCTAATTTCTGGAAAAATACTCAATGTCTGTTTTTAAATTAATTTCGTTGCTTCTGCAGTTTTAACAGTTTTTTGCTTCTCCTAAAAATTAAGAATTTTCAGTTGCAACTCTTTTATATCCAGTGTGCGATATGTTACGCCCACAGTGTCTTAAAACGAATCTAAAAGCCAAACAAAGTGTTAACTAAGTAAACGACTTTAGAACCAAACCTTCAGTCTAGTTTTTCTAATTAGAACTCCTGCATCTATTGGAATCACAACTGAACCTTATTCATGTTGACTGAATGAATTGATCACAAAGCGGACATTGATGTTCAATTTTGAAACAATTTTTCATTTCAAAAAATGTTTCTTCATATTTATTGAACTGTCACTGCAACTAAATTAAAGTCTGAGCTCAACTATGAATGGAAACCGCCAAAGTTATCATAGATTCCGCCTACCAACAGTCGACGGCACTGTTGGTTAATTACACACCTACAAACATTTCTTATCGCTGTCATTGCAAGTCTCACGTGGGCGCCTGTCTAATGTCGACCGCGCACCGACATCCTTTCGCAATCTGCCGGCACTTTTGTTGCTGTCAATAAGTGCTCGAAAACAAAACAAAGCCAACAACATTGCCTTGCATTAAGTTTGTATTAACAGTCAACTACACACGGCGCACAGAATTTGGAAATTTAATTAATTCTCGGACACCGACTGCAACAATTAAAAATTCAAGTATTCTCAGAAAATGACGGCTATAATATTTGTATTTATAGCTGCTTATGAGCAGACAAAATTAACAGAAATAAATCCACAAATAATTGCTTACAGCTTTGGCTTATCATTCAAGTTTTTGGTTGGTACGTCATATAAATAAAACAATACAGCGGCAAGGAAGATTGTGGGCAGTGTTGTTGGCAGCAATTCCCCGAAACTGTCAAGTAACATTATTGGCATCTTAAACTTTGCACAGCAAACAAGACGTATTAGCTGATAATGCTGTCATATTACAAAAACTTGTACGTAATCTTTATGTGACTAACTTGAGGACTTCGTAGTAATGGCTCATCTTTTTTATGAGTAATAACACAAAAACAAGTTTTTTGGAATGCTGCATTACAGTTTGATTTTCGTGATAAAAATGTGCATTTAAATTGCTTATAGAAGTGTCTCTAGTTATGTGAATAGAGTGAAATTGTGCCATCGATTGAGATGACTTTTCCTAGTCAATTATTTAGTAGTTAAGAAATAATGATTTTTTTGGCATGCAAAATAGTATAAGATCATATATTCTCTATTAGTAATTTTATGATTTCATTGAAATAATCTGTACTCACTTTCTGATTTTATTTAATGTTAGGTTATGTTTCGTCATATACACTTCTAACACATTTTTACCTCGCCTGATGTTGGTTTTTGAACACAGAAGTAAATGCATTGACTTATTTTTAATTTTAAATAGTTTCTCCTAAGTCTAAAATCAATATACCCAATAAATCAAGTTTCTCTTAACCCTTTGTTGACTACGTAAGATTTTGATGAAATATAATTGTCAAATTATTTATCATTTTAAATGCTTTCACTATCTTTGAAGTCAATAGGACATTTAAATCATTCAAACAAATTGTTAACCCATTGTTGACTCCGTCAGATTTTGATTTTCAAAAAAGTGAAAAACCCATGCCAAATTATTTTTCATTTCAAGCACTTTCACCAAATTTAAAAACAACATGCTCATTAATTCTTGCATTCTCACAGTTCTCATAAACAAACTTTTAACCCAATTATATTTTCTTCAATTTAGTTATAATTATAATCTGATTATATTAAATTTGAAATGTTTTCATCAATCTTGAAATAAATCTATCGTGTCAATCGGTTCATGTTTTTTTCATAGTCTTTCCGTATATGAAATTTAACCCATTGTCGACCCCGTTAAATTTTGGTTTTCGAAAATTGAAATATACTTGTCTCATTATTTCTCACATGCAGTGCTTTCACAAAGACTGAAGTCGAAAACCCCATTAAATCATGTTTTTCCATGCAAACTTTTAATCCTTTGTTGACCCATTTAAATATCAATTTAAAAAAAAAAAATTAAAACACGTGTCGAATTATTTTTTTATTTCAAGTATTTTGACCAAATTTTGAAATCAACGTTTTTCATGTTTTCATGTTTTTTTCATAGTCTTTCCGTATATGAAACTTAACCCATTGTTGACCACGTTAAATTTTAATTTTCGAAACACTGATAAAAACGTGTCGCATTATTTCTCACTTGAAATGATTTTACTTAGTCTGAAGTCGAGAAATCCATTAAATCATGTTTCTCCCATTGGTGACCCAGTTAATAACTAATTTTTGAAAATTTGAAAAATTCGTATCGAATTATTTTTGATTTTAAATGTTTTCACCAAATTTTAAATCAATGGGCCCATCGGTTTATGACTTCTTCATAGTTTTTCCATATATAAAACTTAACCCATTAAACTTAATCCATTGAAAAACTGAAAAATACGTGTTTGAAATTGAAAAACCCATTAAATCGTGATTCTTCAAAACAAACTTTTAACCCATTGTTGTCCCGGTTAATTTTGGTTTTTTTACATTAAATCATGTTTCTTTATACCACACCTTACCCCTGTTTGATTTTAAAAAATTGAAAATTTCCTGTCGAATTATTTTTGATTTGGAGTATTTTTATGAAATCCATTAAAAAATGTTTCTTCATACCACACCTTAACCCATGTTTGATTTTAAAAAATTGAAAATTTCGTGTCGAATTATTTTTATTTTGGAGTATTTTTATGAAGTTTGAAATCCATTAAAACATGTTTCTTCATACAACATTTTAACCCATGTTTGATTTTAAAAATTTTCAAAAATCGTTTTGAATAATTTTTTGATTTGGAGTATTTTTATGAAGTTTGAAATCCATTAAAACATGTTTCTTCATACAACATTTTAACCTAAGTTTGATTTTAAAAATTCAAAACTTCGTGTCGAATTTTATTTGATTTGGAGTATTTTTATGAAGTTTGAAATCCATTAAAACATGTTTCTTCATACAACATTTTAACCCATGTTTCTTCATACAACACCTTAACCCATGTTTGATTTTAAAAAATTGAAAATTTCGTGTCGAATTATTTTTAATTTGGAGTATTTTTATGAAGTTTGAAATCCATTAAAACATGTTTCTTCATACAACATTTTAACCAATGTTTGATTTTAAAAAATTTTCAAAAATCGTTTTGAATTATTTTTTGATTTGGAGTATTTTTATGAAGTTTGAAATCCATTAAAACATGTTTCTTCATACAACATTTTAACCCATGTTTCTTCATACAACACCTTAACCCATGTTTGATTTTAAAAAATTGAAAATTTCGTGTCGAATTATTTTTAATTTGGAGTATTTTTATGAAGTTTGAAATCCATTAAAGCATGTTTCTTCCTACAACATTTTAACCCACGTTTGATTTTAAAAAATTTTCAAAAATCGTTTTGAATTATTTTTTGATTTGGAGTATTTTTATGAAATTTGAAATCCATTAAAGCATGTTTCTTCGTACAACATTTTAACCTATGTTTGATTTTGAAAATTTAAAATTTCGTGTCGAATTTTACTTGATTTGGAGTATTTTTATGAAGTTTGAAATCTATTAAATTACGTTTCTTCATACAACATTTGAACCCATGTTTGAGTTTTGAAAAATTAAAATTTTCGTGTCGAATTATTTTTAATTTGGAGTTCTTTTATCAAGTTTGAAATCAATAGGTACATTAAATAACATTTCTTTATAGAACATCTTAATCCATGTATTTCTCTTTTAGACCCCGAAATCCCCACTTTCGCCCGAGTATAAGTCTACATTAATGTCTGTTTCAATTTCTGATCCCCATAATTTTTAATGCACATTGTTGTAGCTAACCTGAATGCTTTCCCCCAAAGTCACATAAACTCTGACATAAATAAATCCAACCAGTAAAAAAAATCTGCTTCCAATTTCTATAAATATGCAACACTAAACACTATTTTCGTCTGCAATATTTTCAGTGTCAATGCATTGAAGTGAATTAATGCTTTGAGTGATTTATTGAGTTCAAAATGTTTTGTTTTTTTTTTTTGTAAGTGAGTAGAATCTGAACAAAGTTCATGTACTTAGGTGCCATACGTAAGTCTATCAAATTGCATGCAAGCACAATTTCAGCCAAGTCTCAACCAACTGCCAACTAACTGATTTTAATTGCATTTTGAGGCAACAATTTCTACTCAAAACCGTGTTTTATTATCTTATCAGTTGGCGCGAAGAGAAACAATTCTGTGATATCACAACAAGTCTTGAGTTATGAATGCGTCGACAAAGTGTGTCAGCGCCGCTTCAGCCATTTCAGTATTATGGCAACATAAGCGAAATGTGGAAGGCTTTCGCAACGACGCCAAAACAGTACAACTCTAAATTTTGTGACACACATCGACACCTCCGACTCGCGTTAACGTTCAGTGCACTAAGCGATTTCATGCAGTGAATTCAATATGTTGAGCACATTCAGCGCGGTGACACCGTTCGTCAAGTTCAATCCGAAGAGTGTAGTAATCGACAATCTCATCTTCAAGCTGCACTACCGCTGGTCCTTCATTCTGCTCATAGTGGCCACAATTATGGTGACGGCGCGCCAGTACATTGGCGAGCACATCAAATGCATATCGGACACGATACCGGTGCATGTCATAAACACGTATTGCTTCTTCACGCCCACGTTTACGTTGGTAAGTGAACTCCAAGCCGGCAGTTATTCAAATAAATAAAATTATTCTCATCACTTGTGAATTGGATGCGTGCTTGCAGGTGCGACACCTGAACAACACAGCCCTGTCGGCGGGGATCATCTTCCAACCCGGCATTGGGCCCGAGCAGGTCGAGGAAGAGGAAATTAAGCGCCATGCCTACTACCAGTGGGTGCCGTTCATACTGTTCGGCCAGGCGCTCTGCTTCTACTTTCCGCACTGCCTCTGGAAATCGTTCGAAGGTGAGTTAGCGACACTCTCCATGATTTGTCATGTCGTAGATATCTTATCGTCTTATCACATAAACAAAGCGATCGACAATCACTATTTTCTACCCGAGTTTTTTTTAAATTTTAATTTGTTTAATGCGAGGCATTGCGTTGGTTCTGGAAGGATATATAGATTACGCGATAGGGTTTAAACTGAAGTGGTTATGAACTCTTGTCTTGAACCCCACAAGATCATAGATGCTGGGAAAACTATCTGCAGGGAGACCATTCCACAATCGCGCAGTGTGGGCTAGGAACGAACTGTCTCTGTAATGGAACATCGTTTCAACGTGGCATGCATGGGTACCAGTGTTCGAACGGGTAGCCACGGGGAAAAACCCGGAGTGATGGCATCAGACTGCTGATCTCCTCGGAACAATTACCGAAAAAGTATCGGTAAAGTAAGGCCACACAAGGCACGTTTCGACAATGTTCCAAGGAGTCAATAGAGCTGGATACCCTACTGTCTCCTATAAGCTTAATCAGACGGTTTTGCACAGGGTTCCGGAGCCCAAAATAGGGTTTCGAAGCCTCCGCTTAAACTCCATTTTTGGTCGTTGCGAAGATCAGACGAAGTGAAATATTGTTTTGTACCGCTTCAGAAAGCTGCTTCTTTCGACACGCCAAAAATATGATCGCTCCATCAAAGATCGTCCATAACGGACATGCCCAGAACTTTAAGAGCCGCTGATTCCGCAATAGTCAGACCACCCATAGTCATGGATACATTAGGATGAGGGGAGACTGGTTTGTGGGATAATGTTGCCTGATTAGGTCTTGCGAGGATTGAAATCGACCCTGTTCGGTTGACCTCACTTGGAGATTCTTTGTAAGTCGCTGTTAAGTGTGTCATTCATACGGCGCCGTTCTCTCTAAATTTCCACGGAGGTGGGGCCCAGTGTTTGTAAGTTTCTTTATGCAGTCAAAACATTTGCGTATTCATCAGCGAAGCATTCCAACACAAAGATAATTTGAGCATAAATCTTTGGCTGGAACTTTATTATAATCAAAGAATATCCAAGTTTTATTTCGCTTGGTATAGGTTAGGTTAGGTGGGACAGCTTGCTGGCTTCTTAGAAAATACACTCGAAGCCCTTTAAAGGCCCATTGTGATGCTCGAAGAATGTTTGTTGGAATCCATATCAAATTTTACTCTAACCAGAGTTCCTATTTGATCACTTATGTATAGATCATTGTGGCTTTCGCCTCTAATGAGATTGAGAAAAAGTGTTTGACAAGAGCGGTGGCTTGATGCCACTCGGTCCACATTCACAGCAACTGACGGAAATTGCATTCCCTCGCAGTTTCTCATTGCACCTCCTCCATGCCGAGTCCTAAAAGAGGTCAGTGGTTACTATATTACAACCTGCCCCAAGCGCTGCAAATCCCGCAGATGTCGGACTAAGCGGGTATAAACTCCAAGATCTACAAGATCTCCCTCTCGGGTGGAACGGCTTTAGCAATTCTTAAACCCAAAATGTCATGCTCGTACAGTTTAGTTGCCGGAACAACGAGCGGTTGACTGCCCTCACCCTCTCGAAGAGCAAACCGACATCCTCGATCGGTTCCCTTGTTTTTCTCGAGCCCTGCGAATAGTTGCATATGCTCCAAAAATCCCCCCACACTTGGCCAATTTTATGTAATCTCATACTCCTCCAACGGTAACCGAACCGAACCCCACCGTGTATTTATTTCCCCCGCTCCGCCGACGTTTAAACACATTGAATTTGGTTTCTTACACTTTCATTTTTTTTAACTTGTTCACTCCTCTCGAGAGCATAGGGCCTCCACAAGACTCATCCATCTTACACGATTCTGGACTTTCATGATTGTGTACAAAAAATAAAAAATCTAAAACATAATAAAAGAAATTACCGATCAGAGTAACGATCGTGTCAGGGACTGGTTGATACTCGAAAAAGATTGTGTGATAAAAAGCCAAATTACCGATTACTGGTTCTGTTGCTAAACAAAACTTTACATAGAACCCAGCGAGAGGAAAACCTGGAGGGGTTCCTAAATTAAGACAGATTTAGTCACTCAATAGATCAATAAGCAAGGAATACTTACATATATATACGTGCACCGTAAAACAAGATGCACTCCTGCACTCAAATTAGATCTAATCTGAATGGCTTTACAAAACTCAAAGTAAATGGATGTTGGTACTTTTAAGTTAAAATATTCAGACTCTTCCATACAATTCTTGCGGCCCTCTTAGCAGGAAATCAAAGCAGGCACATCTTTCAAAGTAAAATTGCCTATGGAAAATCTACTAAATCCTCGTTCAGATGCGTCATAGGACATAAGGACACAATGCAGATAATTGCGAGAGAAACCACGCGTTAGTCCCATTACCGCATCAGCTATTTATGTTTGTCTGTCAGTCAGTTATTTATTTAAGTTTCATTAGCCGACCTCGATTATTCAGCGAGTAGCGCGTTGGTTTCTCATACCAGAGGCCCTAGGTTCGATTCCTAGCTGGGGCTGATAAAACACTCACCTACTTCTATCGCTTTTTAGATGAAGAAGATGAGAATTACAAGAATCGCACAAGAAGTGGGCTCTTAGCAAAATCTCCAGGTGTGAAAGGGAAATTGCCAAAACCATCGTTCTGATTCGGCGTTAAATTGTAGGTCCCTTCCCCCGCCCCTCCATATACCCATTCCCTTATATTGTGCGTTGTAACACATGTTGGAAAAAACGGTTGAAATAGGTTTTATCACAATGGGCTTCTTAGGCCTCCGAGTGTGTGTCTTTTACAGAGGCAACCACCATAACCTAACCTAACCTAGTCTCATTATTGTGTAAGTTATTTTTACATGTCCTAATAACTTAAGTGTTACTCACACTTCCTTACAACAAATATTTTTGCAACACTTTTCACACTGTTTCACTGAAACTTTCTTTCAGGCGGTCGAATCAAGGCTCTGGTATTCGGACTGCGCATGGTCGGCCTGTCGCAGTATTTAAAAACGAAGAGCCTGCAAATTGGCAAACTAAACATACCCTCCATCGAGGAGACGGAATTGCGCGTAAAGAACATTCGCCGCGCCATGATCGATCGTATGCGCATCAACCAATCGTGGGGCGCACATCTGGCGCTCGCTGAAGTTCTCAACTTTCTCAACATTCTGCTGCAGATCTATTTTACAAATCGCTTCTTGGGCGGCGCTTTTCTTACACTGGGCATCAAAGTGCTGCAAGAGCGCTGGACCGAGAAAATGGACGTACTGGACGTGGTCTTTCCCAAGGTGACAAAGTGTCACTTTAGGAAATTCGGTGCTTCCGGCTCGCTGCAAATGCACGACACGCTGTGCGTGATGGCACTAAACATCATCAACGAGAAGATTTACACGATTTTGTGGTTCTGGTTTCTGTTTGTGCTAATCATGACTGTGCTGGGTCTGATCTGGCGCGTCTTTACGCTCTTCTTCTACAAAAAGTAAGTTGTGCAGTGTGTTTGTTGCTTCACCAATTAATGCTTAATTTATTGATTTTTTCATTCAGCTTGAAATTCACAAAGTATGTGTTGTACTTTGCCAAAGTTGGGCGTTTCGATGAGCGCGAACTGGAGGCCGTCATTGAGAAATGCAACTTTTCGAATTGGATGTTTCTGTTCTTTTTGCGCAGCAATCTGTCCGAGTATCTCTTCAAGCGCGTAATTTATCATCTGGCCAGCGAAATGTCCGATCCGGTGAAGGACAACAGCATCAATGCGCAGCTGGATCGCGAGCAGGCGGGCAGCAGTCGTGTGCCCGCAACGGCTCTGGACACAGTTGACATGCCGTTGCTCAACAAAGCCGGCGACAAGCTGGAATAGTCGGCGTCCTATTTATGAATTTAGTTTATAGTTATGTTTATTGTGTACTTAAGTTTACCTTTTATAAAAATATCTTTAATTTTTTGTATTTACTAAAATTGTTTTTAACGAATTTTTACACATTGCAAAACATTCGACCAACACAAGTTAGTAGCTGACATTAGCTGCCACTCGCAATTCTATGCAACTTAATTTGATTTCATGAAGCACGTTTTAAAGAATCATTAATTTTAAAACCTGCCCAGTCACTGATCTGTCATTTTGACAGATTATTGTGTGCTTGTGTGCGTTGTGTTTGGCTGCGGCCGGCTAGCGTTTTCTTTACTTTGTATTCATTACGCGCTCATTGTGTTGTAGGCGCGTTGTGTTGGCATGAATGAAAGCAAACCAGTTTCTGGCCATTGATTCATTGAGTGAGCGTTCGGAATTGACAACTGCTGCACGAGTCCAGCTGCATACTATATGTTAATATGACAGCTTGACTGACTGAATGACTGCTCGACGCGCACTACAGAATAGAATGAACTGATACAATATGCAAGTGGAGCGCAAAATTAGATACTGCACCGGCCCCCAGCCAGCACGGAAAGCTGTATTTATGAAGACTTGTGCAATCGCGCAATAATTGACTCCAAGTTGCCACTTTGTGGATATATTTAAGTGGAATTATGGCAAAAACTGGTTACTTACTCGTGTTTGAAATATTTTAGTCAGGTTTTGTGGGTGTGTCCAAAAAAATTATGCGGAGATAAAGTTACAGTTTTGAGAAGCTGTTAACCCTTCGCTGCATGGCATTCCTTATATGCAATGTTAATTTTCATAGTTTTGGAAACTATTTTATTGATAATTTTATAGTTGTCCATTCATCAGTTGTGTCTTTTATTTTAAAACATTTGATTACTAACGGAATTTTGCGAATAACATTGAAAATACGTATAGTCGAAAAACAAGAAGTATATTAATTTGGTGAAATAAATTTTGGTTATTGATGGCTTTGGTATTATGACGGCCGCAGTCGCTCAACTGCTAAGTGCGTTGGATTGCGAGTATACAGTGACGACCGACCTAGGTTCGAATCCCCGTAGTAGGCAACACTAAAATATAAAATAACTAAATATTTAAAATAAAACCGATTTTCCTTTCGGCGGAAGCGTTCTCAGCAGGATGTGGAAAATTTCCACAAAACTTTTTCCATAGAAAAGGAATTCAAGAAAATTTCATTTTTACCATCAGAACTTAACAAGTAACAAGAATAATATGTGTGGCCTGGTACCCAAGTCCGAGTGATGTTGTACTCACACCCTAGCTCATTGAGCAGGGATCGGCAGAGAGAGACCACTTTTGATGTGGTGAACCCTTCTTGAGGGCTTTGATTGCTGCCTGACTGTCCGTGAAAATCCTAACGGTATCACCAGGTAGGTTGTGCTGTTTTAGCAGAGACAGGGCTTTAAAAATTGCTAGTACTTCCGCTTGGAAGACACTGCAGAAGTTTGGAAGGCGCAAACAGTCTTACATGGGAGGGTCAACACACAAAACACCACCCTCCACCCTGCCATCCAACTTGGAGCCGTCTGTGTAGAAACATACTCCAGTTCTAGACACCGTATCTTGTACCCATTCCAATCTTTGGGGTATGTGGGTTGAGAATTTGGAGTCAGATAGGTATGACGGTAGGGAGTGATCTATGTTGTTGGGAATGTCGGTTACTTTACCTAAGATACGGCAATGACCGAAATCAGTACGCGCCCATCCCCAGATAGTGTTCAATCTTACTGCGGAGAGGGTTGCAGCTTGTTTCCCATAGAGATCAACGGGGAGAAGGTGGAGCTGGGTATAGAGCCCCTTGGATGGTGTTGATCGCATGGCGCCGGATATAATGAGCGCCGCCGACCTTTGAACCGAGTCCAATGGCTTCTGATAGACCCTCTTGTCTGGGGCTGTCCACCAGACTACCGCTCCATAGAAGATAATAAGCCTGATCACTGAAATAAAGATCCAGTACATTATTAGTGGTTTCAGGTCCCATTTTTTTTAGGTTAGCTAGGGAAAGATCGCACTTCCACTTGGAGGCCGAAATGGTCAGGGACGGATTCAAAAAAATTTTTGAGGGGATTTTCAAAAAGTAATTCTTTAATATTTTTTAAAAACCATTCAAAAAACACAAATGCCTTTTAATTTGTATGTAGTTTTAAAGAGGTCCCTAATATTTCGGAGGGGTTGCTAGAATGATTTCTAGATTTCAAGCCAGGTCCATCAGGAATCCTGACCTCAAGGTACGAAGTCAGCGTTTCTGCAGAGGCGGGCAGTAGTGCAGGAATTGTTTTAGGTTAGGTTAGGTTTGGTAGGGAAGGCTGTGTGCGGCACAGATCGCACTTCCACTTGGAGGCCGAAATGGCCCATTGTAAACAATGCTTTCTTATATTTCTCTGGATCCAACCAACAGTCTTAATTCGGAGCAAACCAGTTCGATCTCTGAATAAATGTTGACCTCAAGGTACGAAGTCAGCGTTGCTGCAATAGTTGAACCATCTTAAAATAATGTTTAAGGTGTAATAAGTGTACAAGTGTATAAGTGTTAATAAATTCACTATTTTTCCAGTAAATAGCTTTAGCAATGTCTATATCGCGTTGTGTAAGTGCGATCAAGTAACGCTAGATGGCGTTGCAAAGATAAGATTTCGTACTAAAATAAATTCTCAGACAGTTTTTGATTGCTTGACTTAGTTTTGTTTGAACTTGTGTCAAAAATGCAAACCAGCAAGGAGAAAAAGGGGACCTATAGTTTAACACAGAATCCGAACGGCGGTTGGCAGTTTTTTCTTTCACACTTGGAGGTGGATTGCGATAGAATTAGACAAGTGTTTCACCAGCCCGAGTCGGCCTCGATAGCTCAGCGGGTAGCGCGCTGGCTTCTCATACCGAGCGCCCCGGGTTCGATTCCTGGCTAGGGCTGGAAAAACACTCATCTACTTCTGTCGCTATCCACATGAAGGGAATGAGAATTACAAGAATCGCACAAGTGCGCTCTTGGCAGGCAATGGTAAAACCTCCAAGTGTGAAAGAAAAAACTGCCCATCGCCGTTCGGATTCGGCGTTAAACTGTAGGTCCCCTCCCCTCCCTTTCCCCATCCGTTTGAAATGTGTGTTATATCACATGTTGAAAAAAACAGTGTTGCATACGCATTTCAAACGGTGGAATCCTGTGGTATCACAACGGGCCCGTTAAGAGGCCTAAGTGTGTCTCATACAGAGGCAGCCACTTCAACCTAACCTAACCTTCACCAGCCCGAGCTAGGAATCGAACCTAGAGCCTTTGGTATGCGAACCCAGCGCCCTACCCGCTGGACTATCGAGGCCAGTCTGAGGCTAGTTAGAAGACAAAAATGTGAATAGTGAATAGTTCATGGTTCTAATACTGCATCAGCCAATCATGCGAAACTTTGGTTTCGTCGAATCCTTTTTAATAATTTTGATGTGAAAAATGCATCACGCTCTGAAAAGTCAATTGTCGATAAAACTATGAAAAACGTCCAGTTCAATCATCATGTAAGCACTGCCAAAAGACCGTTAGGAATCATTGGAATATGGCTGGATACAAAAAAAGTTTGATGTATGGGTGCCACACGAGTTAACCCAAAAAACCTCATAGACCGCATCTGCAAATTTTTATCTGTGAATCGTTGATGAATAGCAAAAAAATCTGCTTATTTCTGAATGGTAATGAAATGCGGATCACTTACGACAATGTCAAGCAAAAACGGGCACAATTGAATTGCGGTGAGCCGACAGAAACGATGGTCAAGCCAGGATTGACGATCAAGAAGGGTTTGCTCTATGTTTGATGGAATTGGCAGGGAATCACTTACTAAGAGCTACTCCCCTACAGCCAAACTGTTAATTCTGAACTGTATTAGTAAGAATTAGAAGGAAACAGTCGCCCAGTTTTGACCAATAGGAGAGGAATTGTGTGCCAATTGTTAACGCAAAAACCTATCAGACCAAATTTAACATAATAATGATAAATAACAACAAAATCTATTCATTACTGAATGGTAATGAAAAGCGGATAACTTACGACAATGGCAAGCAAAAACGGGCGTAATTGAATTGCGGAGAGCCGACACAAACGGTTGTCAAGCCAGGATTGACGATCAAGAAGGGTTTGCTCTATGTTTGATGGAATTTGCAGGGAACAGCCAAACTCTTAATTCTGAACTGTATTAGAAAGAACTGGACCGTCTGAAGGAAGCAATCGCCCAGCTTTGACCAATAGGAGAGGAATTGTGTGCCAATTGTTAACGCAAAAACCTATCAGACCAAATTTCCATCTGTAAATCGTTGATAAATAACAACAAAATCTATTCATTACTGAATGGTAATGAAAAGCGGATAACTTACTATACGACAATGTCAAGCAAAAACGGTCGTGATGGAATCGCTGTGAGTTGCCGCAACCGATGGAATCATTTACTAAAAGCTGCTCTCCTACAGCCAAACTCTTAATTCTGAACTGTATTAGAATGAATTGGATCGTCTGAAGGAAACAATCGCTCAGCTTTGACCAATAGGAGAGGAATTGTGTTCCATCAGGACAATGCCAGGCCACACACACATTGATAGCGATGCGCCTGAAGTTCCAGCAGTTTATTTGGAAGATTCCTATGAATCCACCTTATAGTTCAAACCATTCACCAAGTGATTGGGAAACATTTGTCTCAAGAGAAGTTTGTAAAAATCGACTGCCCAAATTGTTTGCCAACAGGGATGGGGGTTTCTATGAGAGAATCATAATGAAATTACCTTCAAAATCGCAACAAGTTATTGAACAAAACAGAGCATATTTGCCAAATCGAATCATTTTAACTTTGCTAAATAAAACCTTAAATTTTATGGGAAAAACTATGCAATTCTTTTTATATAAAAATACATTCATCGTTCATTCGCTTCTTTGATAATTTACAATATATAAAAAATTAATAATAACAATTTTTAAAATCACACAAATTAAAATAAAACAATTATTAATTTCGAAAGTAATTTTCAAATCGAAACTGTGCGCGCGTGTCTCGTGTTACTTGTCATCAGCTGACAGTTAGTGTCTGGCACTTTTGCGGTCAATGACAACTTGTACAGGTATTTCCACTCAGCCCAAACACAATCGCCTCTAGCCAACAGACTTCTAAAAAAAAAAAATAAATAAATAAAGTCGAAACACACACAAAAAATAAAACAAATAATTAACTTTGCAAAAACCAACGCTTATGCATAAATTTAGAAAGCAAATATAAATATTTGCAAAAGCGCGCTGTGTACAGTTTCAGGCAAATATTAGACAAATTCAAAGCCACAAAGCGGCTCTTGCAGCCAACTTGGGAAGTGTCAGCACAGCGTTTCCATTACTTGGCGACTGTGTGACATGCCGCCAGAAATACGAAAATTGTGTAACTCTATTCAGCGCACGCGCAGCAACACTGTGCTCACAATTTTGATTTTCATCATGCCGAGTCGAAATTTCAAATTTCAATGAGCTCAAAAAAACTGTCACATCATCAACAACGCAACTTACACGTTTCGGCTGCTTTTAATTCGCCTCTGCATACCGAAACTATGCGGCAATCTTTGGCGCGGCGACGTTTAGCGCAGAATTAGAAGTGAATGACCGAAATGGCTGAAAAAATGGCTAACAAAAGCAGCTTAGACAAGTCGGCTTTTATGGGGACTTTCGGCGTGGATTCTATGCCCGAAAACATTTGTGGTAACATTTTTGATTTGATATTTTATGGCCGACTAATGAATGACATTAACCCATTAAAACCGGATATGAATGTTAACATTATTGTTATAGTTTCATAGTTATAGGAACAAGTTGGAGATATCACTTTGATATCTGCTTCACAATTAATATTAAGAAAATAATTTACAATAACCCGATAGTGATTTTTCTTAAGCTCAAAGATGCAAGATTTTCAAAAGTAAAAAACAAGTAAGAAAAAAGATTTAGATTCAAAATTTTTAAGAATAAAATTTTAGTTTAAAGTTTAGTCTTGTAGAATATTTTGAAAAAAGAGTAAAATCTCGAATACAATTTGTCTGTAGTTTGTTGTTGTTGTTCTATTCATACTCATAAAGGCTCTAGAAAAGAAACTAAATAGTTAGTTAATAGTGAGGATGGGCTTAAGGCGACACAGGATTCTCTGCGCGCCAAATTTGGCCAACCTTAAACTTTCGTGTTCTTAGAGAACTTCTCTCACTAAAAAAGGATCAAGGATGAGGATTCAGGAATGTCCAAAAACGGTATTGTAAAATGAAAAATTTATTGTACTACTTAACACTAGAAAGACCGCAAGTATTCCATACCTACAAAGACTGCATATTATATCCGCTGATATCTCGAGAAGTGCATATCGGATTTGGCTCAATTTTAATAAAATAATTTTTTTTTAAATACACAATTTTTCACGATAACAAAAATAAAAGGCACCAAAGCAAAAGTTCATAGAAACACTAAAGAAAATACAGATATTTCAAAAGGAAAATTACCGCAATGGTCTTTCCAGCTTTCAATAAAATCGAAGGAAGGTTTACTATGTAATCCAATTTGAAGATATTTAGATATGTTTACATTAATTTGAATGGGGTTTCGACAATACATTTTGATTATTGCTTCGTAGAAACGCAAAAGTTGACAACCTCACAATTCCGATTATATGGGAGACGCCCTCTGGTGGTGAATTTCTGAACCTTAGCAAATTTTGTATTTTTTGTACTCAAAAATTTTGTTTGTCGCTGCACAAATCAATCAACTCGGCTAAGTAGTTTCCGAGATACGATGTTGTGTCGCTTACTTTACTACAACAAGTGGGCAGCCAATTCTATAGAAAATGGCCAGCTTTGTATGGCAGCCCGCTTAAGAGTTGGAGATAGCGGTTAGGTGTGTATAGAAAAAACATTCGGAAAGAAAAAACAATAAGGGTCAATCTTATATTTGATACGTCTGGGACCAACCTGGGATCAGTTGGAGCCTATTTTATAAAAACTATAATTTTGTATGTGAGCCCCATTAAGGAGTGGAAATAGGGTACAAATATGTTTGAAAGAAATGTTAAGAAGGGAAAACTAGTGGGGGTCAGTCATAGAGTTTAACCCTCTAAGAGCAGCTTCGGAGCAGCTATAGAGCAATTTGCCGATTTTCCCAATTTTTTTTGTGAACTATATACTTTTTCTGCTACTATTTACTTCTTCTTTCTACTACTAGTACTTTTTACCAAACCGCAAAAAGTGAGAGGTTCTTTAGCATCGAGAACCCATTATTAAGAATCCTCACACAACACTAAATCATATCTAATGCACAGTTCTCTAAAACTAATTTTGCATATACAAAAAAAAAGGTTTAGACTTGCATAAAAATCCAACAGATTAAAACCACCATTTGTTATACTGTCAGAAAAGATGTACTTGCCAAAGTAACCCACAAAGGGAGTCTCCTTTCGTCCCCTTTTCGTGTTTAGGTATTCGTAGATCGGCCGTAATTAATGTCTTTGAACTTATTAATGCGTAGAATTATCTTTCTTAGATTTTTGTGTTTTACGATTCTAAAATAATCATCTTTCATAGTTAATATCCCAGACTGTGGAATCTTTGATCCGTCAATGTTAAATATGGACACATTATATAAAAGTAGAAAAAAGCAGTTATCTCATAATCCTCTAAGCTTAGTACACATATGTATTATAACGTCTTAAGCAATGTTTAGCCATCACTGAAATCTTCTAAAGTTTCCCTGCACTATAGTTAAACAAATCTGCCATCTTAGACCTCTCCAATTTAGACTAAGAACCTTCTGGGCTTCATTGTGTAATAGTTTCTTTAAAGCCCATCGCGATTATCTGCAGATCTTAGAGCCTACTAAGCAGATAAGAGAAGGACACCGGTTTTTCCGAAAAATGAAGGGATTCACAATGGACCCAACAGGGTCTCCGAGTGGAAGTGCTTTGCCGCACACACCCCTTCCGTAACCTAACCTAACCTAGAGCCTACCAACTTTTCGTAATGTTTCCAATTGTCGAGCAGATCTTTGATTCTTGATCTGCTTGGTCCCGTCTCCCAAAACTAATACAAAGTCTCTCTTAGTACATCTCTGCCTTCCTTAGTTCTCTGTCATCTCTTAGTTTTCTCTGCCTCAACATGTCTTCTAATACGCAACAGAGTCACCACGAACATATCTCTTGAGCTAATGGACGCACTCCAAGGCAAGTCCTAACTATTTTTTAAGAAGTTGGAGTTGGTTAAGTTTTTCAATACCCATCCTAGATGTGGCGAAAGTCATAAACTCGAAATCTGGCATAGTAACTTTTAAAGTCTTTTGAGTTTCTTGACAAACTCTATTCAGCTACATCCCAGTGGAAGCATTAATGGGTTAAATAATGTGCTTGAATAGGCAAAACGAAGCGTTACGTGAAGATGTTGTGCCCGCATAATTGTAACCGCGGCGCGTTAATTGCTTCGTTCAACTTTGAACTTTCGAATTAAAGCGGCCACAACTTTGGACAACAACAGCTATGCATTAGTGGTCAGCAATAAAATGTTGCTAACATTTTTTGTAATGAATGAAATTTCAATTAGACTCGCCGATATTTTGCTTAATTTTTCGCATAAGTAAACTGACATACAAATATCACCGTGACGCTCAATTAATGCTGCAGATTGTGCAACTTCTAACGAGAAAAGCTGCAGCCATTGCACACATGCTTGCATATGTATTTATGTCTGTATATAAATATGTACATCTTTGCATGTAGGCATTCGTGTCTGACTGTGCCACAAGGTGCACAAGTTGTGCACGTTGCACATGTGCCGTCCACATGCAAATCTGCCACTCAGCCCAATTAGCTATGCAGATTAGCAACGCTGGTGGGAGTGCAAAAATTCTTCATATCGGCTTTATTGTAATTTATTGCAATTTATCATCAATTTATAGTTTTTTAAGTGCGCTAATTGTCCTCAATTGTGGCAATATTTCTATTTGTAGGTTACAACACATTAGGCCCACTGTGTAGTGAATTTTTTTGAGGTTAATTTCTTCAGCCAACTTGACCCTAACTTATTTGTACTATTTATAAGTTAAAACAGTTGAAATTTGGTTCACTGTAAGCAAAATATTTTCTAATGCGCACAACATACAAACTTACAACGACGCACTTTGAAAACAACGTCACAAAACACACATTCATCCACATTGGGGCCCAGCGTCAATTCATTCAACTCAAAATATTTCCATTTCAGTGAAAACGTTAATGAAATTTTCTTCACGGAGAGTTTCTGAGGGCAGAAATGGCATTTTTGAAAACGCATTTTATTTTTTGTCTGACGTCGTTTCAAGCGCAAAACCTACCCTTATTTGCTTGTCGGCCCAGCGAATGTTTCTTTGGTCTGAACTAAAAAAAAAAAGACAGCATCATCAGCACCAACGAAAGGAAATGGGGGGAAAATGCGACGTTACGCCCTCATCCAAGTGGCATTTCTATAGGTATGTCCATATATATACATCGTATTTATGTACATACATATGTATGTATAAATGTATGTTTGGTTTAAAACGCAGGCAGCTCAAATACTCACAGTTCGAAAACGTGTCGCAAGACCCAGTAAGAAATTTTATCACTTTACATAATCGGTGAGAAAATATGTAAAGTAAATTAGATTTACTTTATTTAAAGTCACGTCAGTCAACAGTAATAAATCTTTCGTAACAAATAACCTCTAATAGTCATTTGAATAGTAAGTCATATAACACTAAAATTACCCATAATAATAAATTTTTTTTTGCCAATTTATAAATTACTTGAAATTATACAAAGTACACTACTCGACACGAAAAATGCTTCCAAAAAGTAAAGTATTTTTAGACTTATCTTCGGCTGCTGAACACGAAACTGAAAATCAAAACATTTTCTTAAGAAGCGTGTTCGAAAAATCTTCGACAAACACGTTTTCTTCCTCTTATTTCAGTTATGAGCACATATCTCGTAAACCAGCCATCCGACTAAGACAAGTGGCCCTTCAGAAGGTAATTAACCTTATTAACCCAATGATATATAGATTGTCCAAATCAGATGAGATTTGGGGAAGTTACTGACGATGAAAATTGTAAAAAGGTGAATTTTTCGACCAATTTCAAAAATCCTAAATTTTCGAATACTTTTTTTATAGATAAAATAAATGATCTCCTCTGGTTTTAAAATCTAAGATGAAAGATATATTATTTGAGCAAATACTAAGCCTAACATCAATTGAATCGAAAGAAAAATGACAAAGTTATAAAGCACGGAGTGAAAACACCAACTTTTCATTTATTACACCGTGCGAACAAATTTTTTTATTTTTTCGAGACCCATCCAAATGTTGATATAGACATGAAACTAGAGGTAATTTATAGTATCCTGGCGTAGTCAGTTCTTCATTTTCTAACTCAAAGTCCTTTTTAAAGGACTTAAAAATTTTAAGGACATACATATTTCAAATATTTTTTCAAATATTTGCGGTTGTGCAATGATGAAGATATGGGTACCAGATGACAGAGGAAAATTTTCTCCTTTTTACTAAATTTTCTATTTTGAACTTTCAGGACCAAAATATGTCAGGTATGGAAAACATAAATGTATTGGATCTCAGTCTGTAGATTCATACATCTAAAGTTTTTTCAAATTTCAAAGTTGTAAACGATTTACTTTGAGACTATGGAAAATATTAGAAGTTTTCTTTGCAGAGGGTTTATTGGAAACAATTATTTTTTAAAAATTTATTTATTGTGAGTTTTATTTAAAATGGCGGCGGAAGCGTCTGGCATCACCGCGGTGAGTATTGATAAACGACGTAAAAAAATATTGGTAAGATGAATTTTAATTGAACATTTGGCTATCGAAATACGTCATCTCATCGATAGACACATGTGACTGATTTTTTGACTAAAAGTAGCAATTGAACCACTGACCACTGCCCGTTTTTACCCGATGTGGTACCGTGCGACTTTCATCTTTTCAAAAAAAATGCATTTTCCGATGAAACAAAGGCGTTTTGAGGTCGTAGAAGCCATCCAATAGGCTTGTATCGACATACTGAAGAACATTCCGGCCACATTCTAAAACTCTCATTAGACATTCTTTTAGATTATGTATAATATATCGCTGTACTGAGCCTGAAGAGCACTTTAACCCTTTCGGTTATTCTATGCCATATGGCATAGTCTCTTTTCAGTGCCCGTTTTAGGTAAAAAAACTTGTGGATACTATATTTTTGTTGTTCCTTAGAATAGTTTGAAGTTTTAAGAAAAATACGAAATTAATAAACCGAATAATTAAGTTGAGAGAAGAGAAGTATACACGTTTTTTTAATGGTATATCTTGAGATAGTGAAGGAAGAAGAAGCAGACAAAATTAGATAACTTTTTTAATTTGACGTTTTCTTTCAATTTAGATACTTTTTTTAAAAAAATTTTGGCTGAAGTATATGAAGAAATATTCAAATTTTCGTTATGCATAAAAAGTTTTATGTTTAAGTAATTATTACAGCCACAACGATGTGGTTGCTCTCATAGAAAAACACTCCAAAAGACAGGGTCCGAGTATAAAAATTTCTAAATTTCTTATGGAATGTTGCTAACATAACCACATAGAAGCCTAAAACCTAAAATTTAAAATTTTAACTTTCCCCAGTAAAAAGAAGTTCCGAAAGGGTTAAAAAAAAAACAAATAAATTTTTCCAGAATAAAAGTGTTTTTATTATTTTTTTAAATGCTTAAAGGTGAAAAGACAGGGTTGTATTCCAATTCCAAATAGCTAGATGGTTGTTTTTTGATAGCAAATTTAACTATAAGTGATCTGTATTTCTTGCTAAGAAAAAAACAGCCTCCAAAAACAAGTTAAAAGAAGTTTGTTAAAGAATTTTCGTTTGACTACAGCAAAGATTTGACCTGGATTCGAGCATCGCCTTAGACTAGCACTCCAAAACACTAATCAGCTCAGCCACGGTAGACCGCAATGTACGTACTCACAAATATGGCGACCAGTGGCGCAAACAAGGGGGAAAATCATGTGTGCGTCACTGATGGCAACCTTACTTAAAAGTTAGCTCCTATGCCAATAAGTCAAGAGTCATCAGTTTCCAGTTAGTTATAAAGAACCACATTTGGTTTCAATATTTGAACAAATGAAAGAAGAAAATATGGTTTCAGCTCGTATAAAGCAGACAATTTTTGTGCGAACCCTCAACAAAATTAACCCTGTGCGTGTCCCTGATATCTCTGTCCAAGCAAGTCTCTCACGACGCTAATTGATGTAATATGAGTGAGTTCAGTGGCGCACGTAAGGTTTTATTCGATCCCAAAACTATTCAAAACCATATGTGTCACCTACAATTTTTGTAAACAAAATTATATTTGGGGGTTTGAATCGTCAAAACAATTTTTGTAAAAAAATTATACAGTCCATTTCACAACTATATCACCACCTCATTTTTGCAAGTGTTTTGTAAAAGAAATCATTTCCAGTAAAATTGCATATTGTGTTTTATTAGTTATCTGAAATTACGTATATGTAAAATTAAAAAAAAAAAAACAAGGCTGTTACATAGATAATTATTGACAAGTTTATTTTTCTACTATTTCATAACTATATCACCACTTGCAATATTTGATTTTAATTAAGAGTAAACAATTAACGAACTGCAAAGTTGTTAACTCAGTAGCTGGTTGGGCCACCCCTGTTTTCCAGCAACGCGGCCAGTCTATTTGGCATGCTGTCGACCAGCTTCTGGAGCGTTTCCTGTGGAATATCAACCCAAGCAATTTCTATTGCAGCTTGTAGATCTTGCACGTTACTAAACTGCCGGTTATTAGCATAAACCTTCCGTACTAATATTCCCCAGAGGTTTTCCATTGGGTTTTGATCTGGTGAACATGCAGGCCAGTCAAGAACATCAATTTCGCGGTCAGAAAACCACTCCCTTGATACTCTGCTCACGTGAATAGCGGCGTTATCCTGCTGGAAAACCCATTCCCCCTCACTGCGGCTCTCTAAAAAGGGCAGGAGATTATTCGCAAGGACTCCGACGTACTCTTCACTGTTCATCCTAGTTGACGGAAAGGCTAATGGCAGTGTTCCACACGATGAAAACCCACCCCACACCATTAGACTTCCTCCGCCAAAATTCCGTTTCGAGAAGTATAGTGGATCCTTGCGAAGATCTCGCCAGTAGAACTGGAAACCATCTGGACCATCCAAATTAAATTTTTTCTCATCTGAAAAAATTACCTGAAAGAAAGCGGTGATAAAATTACACGAAATTAAGAACATGTTTCTCGATTACGTACCTTGTTCCAGTTACGGGTCAAGTTTCTTCGTGCAAATCCTAGACGAGCGTCGATATGACGTTTGGTGAGTCTTGGCGTGCTCTTCATTTTTTCATTTTGAAGGTGCGGGCACCTTTGAAGTGCGCGAAAAACCGTGGGCAGTGACACATTTAACTTCAATTCATTCCGCAACTGTCTTAAGCTTTTGGTAGAATTGCTTGCTGCTCTGGCAATTCGACGCTCGTCTCGTGGTAATAATTTTTTTTTGGGGCCGCCCGTTTTCTTTGTGCCATAACTATCGGTATTTTTCAAAAAATTTGCGATTGTCACGTGATTACGCCCCAATTTCCGTCCAATTTCGCGTAAGGATAACCCAACTTCACGAAATGCCTTAATTTTGCCAATTTCCTCGACCGTTAAATATTTTCCGCGCGGCATTTCGTGTAACGAATGAATAAGTATAATTTACAGCATTACAATGTCGAAAAAAATTGTTTTGACAGCAAGAAAAATGAGTATTTGATTAGTGGTGATATAGTTATGAAAAAGTAAAAAAAATATTTTGTTGGCATTTATGTAATAATGGCATATATGTAATAGTAGTTTTTTTATTTAAAAAATTACAAATATACGTTACTTTTAATAACAAACAAAAAACAATTGGCAAATTTTTTGCAAGTGCTTCCTTTTGCAAAGGAGTTATAAAAATAAGATGGTGATATAGTTATGAAATGGACTGTATTTGGTGGTTTGAATCGTCAAATCGCGTACTACTAATGCTAATAGAACCAGTAAAAAAATCTTTAAAACTCTGATGGAAAGCGTTCTTTATATAAATTGTAGAAGACGATACGAACTACTGGACATAAACACGAAAGCAAGGAATCATAAAATCTGGGAAAAACATTTTGGAAAATCTAAATTCAACTAGGACTGTCGACCTAACAGTGATGATGATGATTATATAGACGGTAATACAGTTGAATCGGCTGCTCTTAATATTCTGGATACTCGCCAGAAACACAAAGACTCACTTAAGTAAGGTCGCAGTGCACTATAGCCTATTTAATAATAATAATAATAATAATAAGTAAGGTCTTCTTTGCCAATCTTGGCGATCTAACCGATACAACCATTCGTAGTCAACTTAGCTTCACCAGAAATACGAACCAGGGGATATGAGTCCAACTAGTGGTACCACAATGGGATTCTTTGGACTATGTGTGCCTTCTACCTACCTACTCAATATATTAGACATGTTTATAATAAATGATATTCCCTGGAACTAAAACACCGTGTCCAAAGAAGCAACTTCAATTCATTTTAAATGTTACCTACTTATATCAAATATGTTATACCTATTCACCTAAAAGATTAGTTTAATTCAAATCTAGGTGTGGACTGGTGTTTTCCCATTTAGAACCCTTGGATCGCTTATAAACACCGTACTTATAGCTTACGAATGCCAAAAGTGGTTAGGTTAGGTGGGTTAGGTAAGGAAGGGCCATTTGTTAAACAAAGATCCAATGGTGCAGTGTCCAATGATGACTCCAACGAGCTGTCTAATAGAGGTTCGACTCAAAGACAGTACAAATCACGTTTTCCTCAAGAAAAGGGAAGGTCATAGTGCCCGGTAGGTGCTACAGTCCGTCCTGCTGTGCCATGAGGACTCGATATTCTTTTTGCTCAACCTGTCAATGTACATATACAGTGCAGAGTTATCTACTTCAGTAGTAGGCAAGGCGACCTACTTTCTTGCCATCTCGCCTGCTGCTTTGTTCCCTGCTACTCCAGAGTGGCCCGGAACTCAGCAGAAAGTAACTCGGTGATACCTTTGAACTCACCACTGATTCCAGATTGTGACGTCTGTGGGGTATAATCCACTGTTACGGATTAGTTCAGTAGCTTTCCAGATTGCAAAGATCTCAGAATGAAAGATACTACAGAGGTCCGGAAGTCTGAATGGCCTTTGGGTCCGTAGTACGTTTGAGTGGAGATCAGCTCCTGTTTCTTCATTCATCTTAGAGCCGTCACTGAAAACGATGATGGAATCGTCTTTCGTCACACCCGTAGTTCCCCATTTCTCCCTTGTGGGATAGGAAATAAGTACTCGCGTATTAAAATCCAGATATGGGATCACATAGTCCGTGCTGGATTCTAGCTGATATCCAGATTGGGTTGGTTTGGTTGGATTGGTTTGGACCCAAAAAATATTCATTTTGCAATTCAAAACATCGTTGAACACATTTCCTATTGTCCTCACTGCGTAGCTTCGATGCTGCAATATAGAAAGATCTGAGTTCGGCATTAGCTGTTGTTGACACTGTGGCGCATCACAAAACGACAGTTTGTTGATGTTTAGGAAATCTGTGTTATTTTTATACACTTTCCCTCGCTCATTCAACACCAAAAGCATTTCTATATAAACACATACATACCTACATACATATGTACATGTATGGTAGACGAATATATCATTTTATGGCAGCAGGAAACTGCACTTTTTCCAGCCTATAGACAACACATTTGACTCAAAAGCAAAAATACTGGACTATTTTTAATGTTTTTAGGAAAAACCGCGGCATTTATGTGGCCGTTGCTGCCTCTGAAAGTATGGACAGACAGGCTGTTTAACTGACTGGCTGGCAGCCACACACATTCCGTTGCATAGAGCGGCGCGTGCTGGCAATGACCTTGAACAGGCAACTGCAACCAAGAGAATTGTTCAGTTTTCTACTAAATATGTGCTTACTATATGTGTGTGTATGGTACGTATGTCTGCAGTGCGCTGGAAATGCGTCGACTTCAAAGTAATGTCGAGTTAAATCATTTCGTAGTTGTCGCCATGGCAAATGAATCCAGAGCTCTTTACAAGAACCGTCTTGATTTATTGTCTTATTTTTTAATTGAATTTTTTTATTTTCTATATAAAATACTGTGTTCTAAGACTGTTGTAACCAACTGAATATTCCTCCAAGTGTTGTCTACAATTCGAATTAAATTCGAACATTCTTGACCTCAAGTGTCAAGAACTATTCGAGTTGCCTTGATTAGCACAAATAATTACAATAATGCGCGTTCGCTGCTGCACAATTTGTATGTGTGTAAGTTGTACTCGTTTAGCATTTTTATTTGGTTGCGTAATTAGGAAACACATTGCTTTCTTTACATAAGAAAAAAAGTATTGATTTACATTTTAATGTATTTAGCTGTTGGTTAATTTTTCAAACATGTACAAGTTTATTTAATGAAATATTTTTATTATAATGTACGTATGTACATGTTTACATACATAATATTTTATAAATAAACAAGCAAAAGTATTGACAGCAATAATCATAAATCGCCGAATCCACAACCATTCAGTCATAAAAAATCCAATGCCACAAGTCCAACACATCTCGTCACCAGCGTCTTTCGCTGAATTATCACACATCACAATCGGCATAATTACTTCAAGTGCGGCTTGAATTTACGCACAGTGGATTCACTTCAAAATTGCGGCATTAATTTTGAAAACAAATGTCTCTTTCACTTTTGAAATACAACTAAAAAACGAAATTTATTTCGAACAAAAAACAAACAGTTGTTTATTTTATTTCAAGACTAGCAGGAATAGCAAACAATCAAGTTCTTCTTAACCCTTTGCTGACTTGGAGGATTTTTAATGAAAAAATACTTATTTAATTATTCCTCATTTGAATTGCTTTCAACATATTTGAAGTCAATTGGCGCATTAAATCATGTTTCCCCATACAAACTTTTAACCCATTGTTGATGCCGTCAAATTTCGATTCTCAAAAAAGTGAAAAACACGTATTGAATTATTTTCTACTAAGAGTACTTTCACCAAGTTTGAAGTCAGAAGGCATAAAATATCATGGTCCTTCATATAAACTTTTAACCCGTCGTTCATTACGACATATTCTGATTTTCGAAAAAATTCAAAACATGTATCGAATTATTTCACATGTTTAGTGCTTTCACTAAGTTTGAAGTCAAAAGCCCCATAAAATCTAGCTTCTCCATACAAACTCTTAACCCATTGTTTATCTTGTTTGATTTTGATTTGCGAAAAAATAAAAAACATGTATCGAATTATTTTACATTTGAAGTACTTTCAAAAAGTTTGAAGTGTTGAGACGTAAAAAATTATATTTCTTCATACAAACTTTTAACCCTTGGTTCACCTTTTTAAATTTTGATTTTCCACAAAATGAGAAACACGTGTTAAATTATTTTGGATTTTAAGTGTTTTTGCCAACTTTGAAGTCAATGGGCTCATTAATTCATGTTTTTTCACAGTTTCTTCATATAAACGTTTAACCCATCGTTCATTACGACAGATTCTGATTTTCGAAAAAATTCAAAACATGTATCGAATTATTTCACATGTTTAGTGCTTTCACTAAGTTTTAACTCAAAAGCCTCATAAAATCTTGTTTTTCCATACAAACTCTTAACCCATTGTTGATCTTGGTTGATTTTGATTTTCGAAAAAATTAAAAAAATGTATCGAATTATTTTACATTTGAAGTACTTTCACCAAGTTTGAAGTCAAAAGACTTAAAAAATTATATTTCTTCATACAAACTTTTAACCCTTGGTTCACCTTTTTAAGTTCCGATTTAAAAAAAAATGAGAAACATGTGTCAAATTATTTTTGATTTCAAGTGTTTTCACCAACTTTGAAGTCAATAGGCCTCAATTGTCTTTCCGGTACGTGTACCTTAACCCTTGGTTCATTCTGTTAAATTTTGAGTTTTGAAACATTAAAAAAATACATGTCAAATTATTTTCGGTTAGGTGTATTTGCATCAAGTTTTAAATCAATTGGGCTATTATATCAAGTTTCTTCATACAACACCTTAACCCATGTTTGGCCCCTTTAGACCTCGAATTTCAAAAATCCTGCCTTTACGGAGGTTCATTCTTCAGAATCTACCTACAGTTTAAATTTTATATGTGTAGCTTTAGCTTTTCGGGCTGGGCGATGATGAATTATTCAGTCAGTCTCAGTCACTCAGTCTGTCAATCACTCACTCAGTGAGTCAGACAGTCAGGACAAACAATTATATGTATAGAAATTAATTGTTATGTAGTTACTGTTCAGACAGCCAAATAAATTGAGGCAATTTAGTTCTTAATTGAGTTTATCGCTTTTGTTGTTCACACACCTCAATTTAGCTGTCATCAAAAAAGTTATTGAACATGTTTTTGTTTTCATGGAAGAAAGTTTTTCTCTGTTCAAGTATGAAAAACCTTCTTAACCCTTTATTAAATATCTAGAAATATTTTTTCAATATCCCTACTAATGCGCACAATTTTTAAACGAAATTTCCCAGCTTCAAACTTTAATTTCAAACTTCTTTTTGTCAGTCAAACTTATTGTCAGTTTCTCAATTTAATTTTGTTTTCATCAATTGTGAATGAATTTGTTTATTGATAATAGCGCGACAAAGTGTTGTGTGCCAAATCGAGCTCAATTTATGCTCAATTTAGCGCTAATTGCAATTAGCTAAATTGAGATTTTTTTTAGAGAAATGAGAATTTATTGAGTAAATGTCTTAATTACGTAATTTGGCTGGCTGTCTGAAAAGGGTATTAGTTATGTTGTTTTGGTGAAATAAATTGTTAATTTTTTGTTTAGTTTTGTGTCACAAAAAGCATCAAAAGTCTTTCAACGTTTCGCCTGAGAAGTTTTATTGACAATGACAAAGCATGTGCGCAAAAGTTGTTGAACAAGTAAAAACCTTGAAATATTAGATATATGAAATTAAATTAAATTTTCAATTACTATAAAAAATCCTTAAATGATTTGGCAAAAATTTGTTTACACAAAATGAAATGGATTTGACCGAAAAATCACAACAAAAGATACACGCAAAGTTTGCTAATAATAATATGTATTTACAAGCATGTATGGGTACATATGTACTTGTATATAAGTACACTACATACTACATACATAAATGTGTACACAGTGTTACATTCAAATCCGCAGTGTCGACTATTACGAAGTAATCTCTCAACTATTGACAACCAAACAACAATTCAATTCGTCTGTATGCCAATATTTTTTTTTTTACAATATTTTTTCTTGTTGTTGCTTTCTTGCAATTGTATTATATATAATCCGTATGGCTTGAATATGGCTCAAGGCATTTTTAATTTATACGTTTTTCTTGTTGTTGTATTTATTACTCAAAGCGACATCATCCCGTCAGTCGCTGACTTTTGATTGGTTTCAAACCGAATTGCTTAAAGCTGGCCGGCGTGCAATATCAAAAATGACGTTAAACGGTAATCAGTGCTTAATTATACATTACTGGTTAGCGCCGGTTAATTCTCTCACAACGGTTATTTTATAATTAATTGATCGGTGTGATTAGGGGTGTGAATTATGCAAATAGCTAACGCCACCTAATGATGACTCGATGTGGTTCTATCAATTAAAATGAAAGCAATTAAGTACGTGAGGCCTTGTTTTAATCGATTGGCATATTATTGAAATTAATGCCACAAATTTATGGTATTCGAAACAATATGAACGGCATTTGCATTCATTCAACTTGGCAAAACCGATAAAAACGTCTATGAAATCGGTGGCGTTATCAGTCAAGTGTGAAAAATTTGACAAATGTGGCATGTGAAGCAACGATTTTCACGCTCCTAATACATACTTACATATGTTTGTATGTATGTATGTATGTAGACTTACATGAATATGTGTCAATATTTTTGTATAGTAACAGCTAAGCAAATGCCATGACTCGATAAACGTCGTGGACTTTCTGAATGGTTAGAAAAATATTTAAACTATTCGAATGAATCTTTATTTGCTGTAGTAATGCACAATTCAGCTGCAAGCAACCAACGCTGCTCTGTGCATTTGTGCTCAATAAATTCGTTCACCTTCTACGGTTTGCATTTTTCCAGCCACGTTTGGCGTCTCGATAGCTTCGAGTTTGCAGCTTCACATGAGAACCTCAACAGCTATCGCCCACCAACTCAAAGTGTGTCAGAGACCTCACCGCACAAGCTGCGAGCCAATCAATCAGACACACCAACACACACACACACACACATACACACGCAGAGCAGCGTGTCGCACCGTCATCAACCTCAATGCGAATTGGAGTGAATTGAGCTGAAATGTCATTGTGACTGTTGATCGCTTGATCGTTTTACATGATCGAATTCGGACTGACAGCGTACGAGTGTTGTTGTTGTGTGTTATTGTTGTCATTTCTAGGGGGTTTTCACTACTTCTAAGCCTCTTTTTTTAGCCATTGTTAAGCGTTGTTAAGCACATTCTACAATTTCGCGATTGATTGCTTGCGGATGAGGAAAATGCCACAATTTAAATGGGATTTTATTGTGGCGTATTTGTTGAACAATAAATTGTTCAGTTTGTTCAGTTATTTATAGATAAAAGGGAACTTTAGTTAACAAGCGCGCTGTGGTTTTAGTTTGACTTTCGGCCTTTTTGATGTCACAAAGTCAATGCAGTAATTGTGAAGAAAATAAAAGTCTACAGCAAAAAATTAATTTTTTTTTTAATAGTTATAACAAACTTCAAATTTGTGTTTCTAAAAATTTTTCCATACTGTCATCATCGCTGAATAAATTCGTTTTGTAAAAAAAATCCCATCGAATCGTGTGCATACATTTGCATAAAAAGTAGCAGATTAACCAAAATTTTTTAATCAGAATCAAGTTTGTTCGAACCGGTCGCGGTTGAATGTTGATTTGAATATCTTTGTCGCTATTCGGCAGAATATTAGTTTATATAATAAATGGCCAACCAAATTATTTATGCAAATCTCTTTGCAAATGTTGGTTAGATAAAAAACTTATCAATAAAAATTTATGATAATTATTAAATTATGTATTTTTTTGGCGAATTACAATAACGGGTGAAGAGATGAAAATGATAATCGGCTTAGAAGTCAACTCAATGCTGGGTTAAAAATGGTTACATAGTTAGATGAAGTAAAGTAGCATTGGAAGGGCAAAACTAGAAACAATCGATGATTGAAGGATGTATAAATCATATCAAAATCTAAGTCAAAGGCCACAGCCGGATGTTTGTTACAACATTTGTTGTTTACACATTTGTACCGCACACAACCTAAAAAAATTGTTATTTAATTTAATTGTTTTTAGGTATCACACAGGTAGAGAAACAATCTAGCAAAAAAATATATATTCTAATTTATATATAAGAAATATATAGACAAGAATTGGTAATTTTACGGCAAACATAACCTAAAAAAAATTGTTTAAATTATATTTTATTATTTATTTTTTTTATTTTTTTAATTTTTTTATTATTATTTAGGTACCACGGAGGTGGAAAAAAATTTGGAAATATATATGTTTTTAAGCATTATATGAGACATACATATATAAAAAAAGTTGGTGATTGTACTACACACATAACCTAAAAAAACCAAAAAATTACAGTTTATTAAAAAAAAAACTAAAAAATTCCATTTTATTTTTTTTTATGTTACGCAGGTAGAAAAAATATGGGAAAAATTTATGTTGTAAAATATTATATGAGAAATATATAAACGAACATACAAAAAATTAAAACATTACATTTTAGTTTTTTTTTAAATTAAAACATTATATTTTATTTTTTAGGTGTCGCGCAGGTGGAAAAAATATATGTTGTTAAAAATTATATGAGAAATACATATATAAAGAAAAATTTGGTGATTGTACCGCACACATAACTTAAAAAAAATAAAACATTGCATTTTTTTAGGTGTTGCGCAGATGCAAAAAATGTGAAAAAAAGTATATGTTGTTAAACATTGTATGAGAAATATTAAAAAAAAAATTGGTGATTGTACCAAAATTCTAACTTGATAAACAAATTTTTCTTAAAATAAAATAAAAAATTTTTTATAAAAAAGTGTTCACTTCATATTTATATTATATTCTCTTTATCTTCACTTTTGAGTTCCACCGGCAAAGGAACTACTGGCAATGTGTCTAAGTGATATCTATATTATTTCTTGATATCATCTAAATCGGATGACTATTTAGAAAGTTATTAACTTTTGTTTTTATTTACTACATTAATTCTGGTAGATCGGGGATTAACTATTATGGACTAAAACTCTGGGAAATGGTTACCTATATTAAAAAAATTGAACAATCAAAATTGGGCGGGGGGGGGGGGGGGGGCACTTTGCCCTTCCTTATCCGACTATGGCCTTAGGAGCATTTAAAAAATTATAACAAAAATGATTGTAATGAAATGTTGATGAATAAATATCACATTCAAATCATAAATAAGCCAAGCAAGTTTATTTTAACTACTTCATTTTTTTTCATATAGGCTACTCTGTGCCGTTTGTGTTTAATTGGGTCAAAGTTGAATAAAAAGCTTTAAAATATTTGAAAAACAAAAATTTTTGCCCGTATTTCGTAACATGGAAAGAATAAGAAAGAATATTTTGGAACATGATTCCTTATGAACATGGAAAATATAAGCCAGGCATTTTAGTGTTAAAAGATTTTTCAATTTATGTTTTCACAGCCCCAACATTAACCCTATCACTACAGGTTTTTAATGGGGAAAGTTAAAATTTTAAAATTACCGATTTAGTTATACCAACCACATCACTTAGATACTAATTTTTTTTTATTTTTGTTGCCGGACCCTGTTTTTTAGAGCGTTGTCATATGGCAGCAATCATATCTTTCTGGCTATAAGAATCGCTTAAAAATATAATTTTTTTCATTACATTAAGCCGAAATTATTTTAAAAATGTATCTGAATTGAAGAAAAGAGTCACAATAAAAATTTATCTTATTTTTCTGCTTCTTCTTTCTTTTCTATGTAAGGATATGACATTTAAAAAACATGTATACATGTATTTTTTAAACTTGAATATACAGTTTATTAATTTTGTATTATTTCTAAAACTTCAAACAATTTTAAAGACCAACAAAATAATGTATTCTTGAAACCATAGAGGGTTCAGATATTCACAAAGTAGCATGTTGCCATATGGCAACAAAATAGCAAAAGGGTTAACCAAATGTACACCTGCGCTCAAGGCTTCAAGTTGAGCTCATCCGATACTGTTGTAGGTTATATGCGTTGTTGATGAATGATAAAATTTCTTATATGTAAAAATTGTATGGTATTGAAGAACTTAAATTTATATTCCAGGATTAAAGTTGAAACCTCTCTGCCGCGACTACAAAATTGTCCCTGTGATACTTTCAGTTGATTTGATGTTGCCATATGATAAAAAAATTTGTGATTCCTAAAATAAAAACTGTACTAAACTATTTTAAAACTTTCAATCGTGATAATTAGTGACCGACCAAAAGTGGACTTTTGGCCGAAGCCGAAGCAGACTATTCGGCATAAATAAAGTAATAGGCCGAAGGCCGAAGCCGAATACTAATAAAAATTTTTTTTACGAAAAAACTGATCAAATTTAGCCGTTCTTCCAATATGAATTTCTTTGTTCCACTTAACCCTTTCGGTTATTCTATGCCATATGGCATAGTCTCTTTTCAGTGCCTGTTTTAGGTCAAAAAACTTGTGAATTTTTGTTGTTCCTTAGAATAGTTTGAAGTTTTAGGAAAAATACGAAATTAATAAACTGAATAATTAAGTTGAGAGAAGAGAAGTATACACGTTTTTTTAATGGTATATCTTGAGATAGTGAAGGAAGAAGAAGCAGACAAAATTAGAAAACTTTTTTAATTTGACGTTTTCTTTCAAATTAAAATACTTTTTTTTTTTTAATTTTGGCTGAAGTATATGAAGAAATATTCAAATTTTCGTTATGCATAAAAAGTTTTATGTTTAAGTAATTATTACAGCCACAACGATGTGGTTGCTCTCATAGAAAAACACTCCAAAATACAGGGTCCGAGTATAAAAATTTCAAAATTTCTTATGGAATGTTGCTAACATAACCACATAGAAGCCTAAAACGTAAAATTTAAAATTTTAACTTTCCCCAGTAAAAAGCTGTACCGAAAGGGTTAAGAATTAATAAAAGAATATATTTATATATTTTAGTAAATACATGAAAAACAGTCTTAGAGTTCTGTTTCTAACAAAAAAACATATAACAATTCAGTTGACATAAATAGCTAAATAGAGATAATTTGTATTGATCGAAATGTTGAGTCTGAAATATCTATAAAACCCGATATTTAATAAAATACTTCGAAACAGAGCAAATTGACTTGCATTACAGGGCGAAAACCTTCGGCTCAAGTATTTGGCTATTTTGGTCGAAGCCGAAGTAGAAGATTTAATATTGGCCGAATAAGCCGAATGCCGAAGCCAAAAACGAATCGGACACTACTGTTTAAGGTGAAGCCCGAAATCGGCTGGAAAACGTCCAAAAGGAAGAACAAGAGTACTAGGGCCGGGGAGGGGGGATTTTTTGAAATTCTGGGTGTTGTATGAAAAAACGTGATTTAATGGGCCTATTTATTTCAAATTCGATGAAAAGACTCAAAATAAAAAATAATTCGACACGTATTTTTCAGTTTTTCGAAAATCAAAATTAAAACGGGAGAACCAAGAGAAAGATTGGCCTATTGACTTCAAAGTTGGTGAAAACACTTGAAATCAAAAATAATTTTAAAGGTGTTTTTAATTTTTTTGAAAATAAAACTTAAAGGGGTGAAGCAAGGGTTAAAAGTTTCTATGAAAAAACATGATTTTTTACGGCTTTTGACTTCAAAGTTGGTGAAAGTACTCAAAATATGAAAAAAATTCGATACGAGTTTTTCATTTTTTCTAAAATCGAAATTTGACGGAGTCAACGACGGGTTAAGAGTTCGTATGAAGAAACTGAAAAACATGAATTAATGGACCTATCGACTCCAAAACTTAGTGAGAGCACATAACATGTGAAATAATTCGACACATGTTTTTCTCTTCTTTGAAAATCCAAATCTGAGGGGTCAACGATGAGTTAAGAGTTTGTATGGAAAAACATGTTTAAATGGGCCTATTAACTTCAAATCTGGTGAAAGCATTCCAAATGACAAATAACACTGCACAACAAAATCAAATTTTTTTTAAATAACAAGGTTCTGACAACGGATTCTGGTAGAGAAGACCAAAAAAAAAATACACGGGTATCGGCGCTTTGAAAGTTTACGTCTGAATTTTTTTTAGGGGGGGGGTCAAAGTTTTCTCCTTTTTGCACATTCTTATGGTGAATCGGCATACGAAAACCATGTAACATCACATTTTAGGTATATAATGTGTTCAGCAATTTGATGTAAAATACTACGAAGAACATTTTTGTGGAGCATTTTAACCCTGTAGATCCTATTTGTATGGGTCAATTTTACCCTTTTTTTCTAAAATGCCAAAAATGTCCTGTAAAACAGGACTTTTTAAGGAAAAAATGTACCACGAAAATATTCACCATAAAATTCTACTGTAGGTCTCTGAATACATCAAAGCTCAGAAATTAACTTGAACGCCAGAATTAAGCCGAAACTGAAAATGTGTTTAAGTGTTTATTTTGTACTTATTCAAAATTGGTTCTAAAATCTCCTACAAAACCTTTTTTTGGCCCCCTCTACCAGAATCCGTTGTCAGAACCTTGTTATTTTGTTTGTGTTGTACAGTGTAATTTGACAAGTATTTTTTCATAAAATCAGACGGGATCAACAAAACGTCGCTTCTAGTAATAAGTATGCAAGAAAATTTAAGGAATGATCTGCACGGCAGCCGCCGTGGCTCAGTTGGTTAGTGCGTTGGATCGCGAGTCGAAGGCAGCAGGTTCAAATACTGCCTGTAATAACACCTAAACAAAAATAACGGGAAAACTCGTTTTCTCTTTCGGTGGCTGTCTTCTCAGCTGGAAATGGCAAACCTCTGAGAGTAAAAATTGCTTATGAAAAAGCTCCCAACCTGCCGTTCGGAACCGGCATAAAACTGTAGGTCCCTTCAACCCGCGTACAAATTCACATGCACAACACGGGTGGTTGCGGGAGGCTAGGCCTTAGTCTCGCGTAAGCGGGCTGTCGTGCCAGTCAATTAAAAAATCTGCACATGAATGATCCATTACAAACTCTCCTTCAAAGACTTTAGATGTAAATTTCCATGCTCTGAACTTTTCTGCAATTCGTGGAGAGACAACATTACATCTAAAAACCCCAAAGTCACCTTCAAAAATATCACTTGTATTGTCAACGCGCTCACAACAACCAAATCGATCGACGCCCTGCCATGTTTGAGCTTAAGTGCTTCAAAACAATATTACAGATTACTTGCTGGAGAACAGCTGGCATTACAGAACAGATTGAACACCAACACCAACATGAACGGAGAGCGTAAACCTTCACCAACACAGTGACAGCTGCAGTTTTAGCCAAGCACGCTGGTTCGCTCGTCAGGCCCGGCTCTCCGTTCACACATTCGCAACGTCATTAAGCCGCCGCGACTGAGAGTCGCACCGTTCCAATGACTCAATTGATGACAAAAACAAATTAAGGTGTGTATAGCAAAAACACGGCTGGCCGAAAAGATAATGAAACAGCGCTTAATTGGTGGTTGGAGTTGAAGTCTGGCTTTAATTTTATAAAATAGTACAATTTGTTCGCAACTAAGTAGCAGGGAAGGCACTTTACGTCATGAGATTGCAATTAAACAAAAACGAGCCACTAAACTAAGGTTAAATCTAGGCGCTGCGGTCGTTAGAGCCAACGCGCTGCGGCCAATAGCAGCGACAGCGGCAACGCCAGCATCAACGTCAGCGCATGCATTCGCAGCTGGCCGGCACCGTTGCAGCCGTCCGTGCTGCAGGTGTAGATGCACGAGCGGTAGTCCATGCGATCGCCCTTGTTGCGCACATAATCACAGTAGTCGCCCAGATCTTTGGAGGAGCAGAAACGCTTCGCACCGATGCCGCCCTCGAAGCGGCCCACATGCTTTATGCAGAATTTGGCGTCGTGCACATTGGAGCAGTTCTGCGGCTGTATGTCCGGGTCGTCGAAGCGCTCGAAATACTCGCCGCACTGGAAGGGTTTCACCGTGTCGGACGCGGCGCAGACGTAGCAGTTGATGGCGTTCGCTGTGCCGCTGAGGGCCCAACAAGCGATTAGCGCTTGCAGCAGCAATGCCCGGCCAGACATTTTTCGTGGCGCTGCTACAGCAAATGCCTTTTGTTATTGCTTTTGTTATGGTTTAATGGTTATGTGACAGCGAAAATTGCGCAAAACACAGCGCAACGTTAAAAGCGACCACACGAAGCGACAACAAACAAGCACGAAGCACCGAAACAACGCGTCGACTGAAAAACACACCGAAGTAACCGAACTAAAGCAAAACACTCAAATGTCAAGTCTGTACTGACGTTTCAAGTTGTGTTTTGTTTTTCTGGTCCGGCTCGACACTTGATAACAAGCCGTCGCTCACATGGGTGACTGCTGTGTTTGGATGTGTGTGTGTGTGTGTGTGTGTGTGTGTGTGTGGATGAGGTCTCCCTCTCTTGGACACGTTCCAAGCGTTGGCTCTCCCTAGGGCCAACTTAATAACGCTCTGACACGAATCGATGCCATACTGGGCCAATGTGTCTGTGTGTGTGTGTGAGTTTAACACAAACATATGCACTGCCAAGCCAGCGCACCAATGGTGACCATAACAACGCTGGATTTGTTCTACCATGTGTTCTGTGTTCTGAACTGTTCGACTGGTTGAGTGAAGCCGTTGCAGTGGACAGAGCGACAGTATGTAAAGTGTGGTAAGAATTTGTTGGCTGCCTTTCTTGGTAGTACTGGAAATTAATAGTGGAATTAGTGAGTACTGCTGCAACTTCCTTGCAAACAAGGCAAGTTGGTTGCTGGCAGTTGGCAGTGTTGGTGTGTGTCTCTGGCAAACGACGATGATGTGCGGAAATCCTTGAAGGACTGTTACGAGTATGTCAGACAGTTGACTGGTTGATTAGTGTCCAACCGAAGGTGGATTTTTGGCCGAAGCCGAAGCCGACGCAGAATATTCGGCATAACTAAAATATCAGACTAATACTAACAAAAATTCTTTTAAAGAAAAAACTGATCAAATTAACCGTTCTTTCTCTATTTATTTCTTTACTACTGAACAATTTATAAAAGAAAAAAATATTTACATATACCTATATATTTACAATTAAGTAAAAGAAAAACCAAAAACAGTCTTAGAGTTCCGTATCTAACAAAAACAAAAAAAGAACTAACAATTAAATTGACATAAATAGCTGATTAACCCATTGCTGCCGGGTACCAGTTCTGCCGATACGATTTTGATAAAATTTCATACACGACCTAGAAGTGACACAAAACAAAATTTCAGCTTTATATCTCTGCACGTTGCTGAGATATTCATTAGGTATTTTGTACCCATTACGCAGCAATGGTAACTTTTTTCCATACTTTGTGAAGTGATCAGCTGAACACGTGAACAAAAGTTGTATTTTTTATAGGTGAGTTAGGAGGCAGATTTTTATGAAGTTCTAAGGCCACTACGTTTCGCCACATTTTCCACCTCCGGAAAATCCACGATTTTTGGAGTCTAGCTAGATGGCGGAATTTTAGGGTGACCTTCACTAGGTTAAGGTAGTTCCATCTTTACCATAACTATCCCTATCAATGGTTTTGAGAGATCTCAAACATTGACTTTTTTGGTGATTTTTTTAAAAAATCAATTTTCATGGGTAAAATTTTACCCATTAGGCAGCAATGGGTTAACTAGAAATATTTTTTATTTATCGCAATCTTGAGTCCGAAATATCTATAAAACCCTATATATGATAAAATACTTCGAAACTAAGCAAATTGACTTGCCTTACAGGGCGAAAAACTTCGGCTAAAATATTCGGCTATTTTGGCCGAAGCCGAAGATTTAAAATTGGCCGAATACAGAAGCTAAAACGGTTGGACACTAACAGATACTAATGAACTCGTATCCGCCAGCTGGATGGATTTTTACTGAAAGGAATCACCCCTGGTTGAAGGAGTTATCAAGGCTCAGTACCCATTGAATTCTATTCCTATATCTCTATACATATATTTGTTTATCCCGACTGACTGACTGACTGATTCATCATCGCCCAGCCCAAACCGCTAAAGCTAGAAATATGAAATTTAAACTGTAGATACATCTTGAAAAATAATCCTCCGTTAAGACGGGATTTTTCGAAATTCGGAGTCTAAAAGGGCAAAACATGGGTTAAGGTTTTGTATGAAGATTTAATGTGTCGCGATTTAATGTGTCTCTTGATTTCAAACTTGGTGAAAATACTTCAAATTAAAAATAATTCCACACGTAATTTTCAATTTTTTTAAAATCAAAATTTAACGGGCTGAACTAAGGGTTAAGGTGCATGTACGGGAAGACAACAAATTGACCCGATTGGCCTATTGACTTCAGAGTTAGTGAAACCACTTGAAATCAAAAATAATTTGATACGTGTTTCTAATTTTTTTGAAAATCAAAACTTAAAGGGGTGAACCAAGGGTTAAAATTTTTTATGAAGAAACATGATTTTTTGCGCCTTTTGTCTTAAAACTTGGTGAAAGTACTCTTAGTGGGAAATAATTCAACGCCTGTATTTCGCCTGTATTTCACTTCACTGTATTTCGAAAATCGAAATCTGATGGAGCCAACGACGGGTTAAGGGTTTGTATAGAGAAATTGTGAAAAACATGAATTAATGGACCTATTCAAACTTGGTGAATGTCGTTTTGGTGAGAAAAAGTTTGACACGTATTTTTTTCTTTTTTCGAAAATCGAAATCTAATGTGGTCAACAATGGGTTAAAAGTTTGTATGAAGAAGCATGATTTTTTGCGCCTTTTGCCTTAAAACTTGGTGAAAGTACTCTTAGTGGGAAATAATTTGACACCTGTATTTGACTTTTTCGAAAATCGAAATCTGACGGATCCAACGACGGGTTAAGGGTTTGTATAGAGAAACTGTGAAAAACATGAATTAATGGCCCTATTCAAACTTGGTGAAAGTCGTTTTAGTGAGAAAAAATTTGACACATATTTTTTTCTTTTTTCGAAAATCGAAATCTAACGGGGTGAACTAAGGGTTTAAAGTTTGTATGAACAAATACGATTTCAAACTTGGTAAAAGTACTTAAAATGTGAAATAATTCGATACTTGTTTTTTTATTTTTTCTAAAAACGAAATTTGACTGAGCCAAAGACGGATTAAGAATTTGTATGAAGAAACTGTGAAAAAACATGAATTAATGGACCTATTGACTTCACACTTAGTGGAAACACTCTTAGTGAGACAAAATTCTACACGTTTTCATGTTTTTTGAAAATAAAAATTTGGTAGGGTCATCAATGGGTTAAGAGTTTGTATGGGAAAACATGACTTAATGCGCCAATTGACTTCAAACGTGGTGCAAGCATCTCAAATGAGAAATAATTAGATGAGTATCCAACGGGATCAACAAAGGGTTAAGAAGAACTTGATTTATTGGTCCTGTTGACTTTAAACTTGCATGCAAAGCTGAGGGGCCATGCTAATTTATTTTTTTATTTCTTACGGCTGCATAAAGCCTAATTCTGTGCATATAACAGTACAATGCATATAAAATATTAATGGTAATAATAAAATATAATAAAATTACCTCATATCAATTTGTTATACAAAAATTATAGAGTTTCCTTTTAAATAGTGTTTTATCGCAATTTTTCATTTCTTCTGGTAGCTCATTAAAACATTTTAGGCTTTTGTGAAACAGATTATTATGATACAAAAAGCTTTTCACTTTTCCAATTCTTTTACCTTTGTTCCTTCAAATGAACTTTTAGTTTTTTAGAAATGTAATACAAAAAGTTTTCAACTCTTGGATTAAAAAATTTTTTTAAAATTTTTTTATCATTTTAAGACAATTTTATAGTTCATAGGACTTGTTTTTTCCATTTAACACAGCAACTAAAATAAAAAATTTTTTTTTAATTCATAAACATTTTTTTTTAATTTTAAAGCATAAACTTAATAGTAGTTCATATAAAACTTTCATGATGAAAACTTTAACAAAACTATTTATGCCATTTTTAAGTTGAATTTCTAAAAAATTACAAAAAGCATAAATGGCTATTTTGTGCCACTTTGAGATGACAGCAACTTTGTTACATTATTTGTATGGCAAAAATGCCATAAATAACACAGGTTTCTATATGCAATTATAGCCATAACTTCGAACCATATTAACCAAAGCTGCGACACCGAAACGCGCCATTTGTGGATGCCACCACTAGTTGGCAATATTTGGCAACTTGTTGCTGCTACTAGAGTCTAGTTTTTTAGTTGTTTTGCCATATGCAGTGCAATGTTTGTTCTTGCACAGTGTACACATGTATGTTTGTATGTATTTAGTTAGGAGTGCTGCAGTGCCATTGGCCGCCAGCCACGCTGAGCGTTTTCCACGCGGCCATCAAACCGGCAGTTGGCCACGTACGCGACTGCAGTCTGCAGTGACCAGTGCAGAACAGACGCAACAATTCACAACACAACTGTTGAATGTTTTTGTTTTGATTGCTGCCTGTTTTCTGCGCTGCTATGCTGCGCTCAAGTCAACGGATTCAACACACATGGCGGGACACAGGCTGCGACAAGACAGCAACAAATACGCAAGGAATCCAGTTGGGGCGTGAGGCAACGATTGCAGTGCCATCACTCATTCGAGCGCACAACTCAAGACTGCCTACGACAGTGACAGGCGGCGCTGACTTAACGATGGCCGCGTCGCCTTGTCACTTTTGTTTATCGGCATTTGTTCACAAATTGACAGCGGCCACTGTTTTGCCAAAACCAATTCGCTTGAAGTGTGTTTTCCATTAGTTTTGTAGCTGTTTCGTGCAATCACAGTTTTTGAGATTTCTCGACAGCGGCCGTGGGGCAATAAACTGTAAAAGAAAACAGCAGTGAAAGCTGCCATTTGCCGTCAACTCGGCAGAATTTCTCGAACAGGCATTGCGCTCAACTTGTGAATGCATCGATTTCGGCTGCTGCTGCTTTGCCTCGATTCAATCTTGTTTTTCCTGTTTCTCTGTTTTTTTCCCCTATTACAACGGAACACAGTGACGTGGCTGCCAGCAGCAGCAAACTGCCGAGTTTCCACCAAATTGTTCAGCAACGCCACTGCACTCGGAAAACGCAAACATAATAATTGCTTTTATGATGCCATATATGGCATGGGTTTGTGTGTGTGTGTGTGTGTGTGCCTGCAAGTGAGTACTGAAATTCACCCTCGGGGTTCATGGAAGTTATGTTGCGTGCAGCGGTCGCATCGTTCTCGCCGTCCGCCGCCGCCATTGTCATCGCTGCTGTGTCGCTCGTCTGGTTCGGCGTCTGTGCCGCTTGCCACCGCATCGCATGACGCGCTGTACGAGTATCGGTTCGCGTTGCCAGCGCTTCTCGTAATTTCCTGCAGAGCCCACATGCCTCCCCGCCAGCCGGCCAGCAAATATTAGATGCATATGTACGTACGCCGCCAGTGTCAGAGTGTATGCCACATGTGCCAGCATCTGCACAACCAAACATAAATATGTATGTACATAGGTACATACCCAAGTTGTTTTTTTTTTATTGAAAAAGCAACAAACGGGTCGCTCGAACTCAATTTTGAGTGAAGCAACTTTCCACTGTGACCTTCGATTTTGAGATATTTTCAGTTCGTAGCTACTCATGTCCGAAGAGTCTTTCTAAAACTACAATCTGATGTTTGTTACTTGGTCAATGATGAAATTTATTATTTTTACACAAAATATGCAAAATTTAAAAATTTCGCCCTTTTTTGTATGAAAGTCTAAACAGGTTTTTATTGAAACTATTCGAACATAATTTGACACTGCTTTCAATTGTGAGAAACGAATGTAAACGATTAAAAATTAATTATTAATTAATTTCAACAAAAGTTACACACATTCGAAGCTAGTTGCCTTAACTTATTTTATTTTGAATTATTTTACTTTTACATAGTTTATATTAAAACTAAAAGTTCATATATTGCGACTACTTTCAATATAAACGATTTGTAAAACTATACATAAATTTAAAAAAAAATCCAAATTAATAATAATTACTTTTACTTAATAATTTTCATTAAAAATTTAATATAATTTAATTATAATAATAATAATAATTAATAATAATAATTTAACTTTTCATTAAAACTAAAAGTTCATTTATTGTGACTATTTTGAAAATAAACGATTTAGAAAAATATACAAAAATTTTTTAATAAATCCAAATTATTTTTAACAATATTAACACACATTCGAGCTAGTCGACTGAACTTAATTTAGTAGTTTTACATTTCATTAAAACTAAAAATTCATATATTGTGGCTATTTTGGATATAAACGATGTGTAAAAAAAAAATTTTGATTTAATCCAAATTAATTTCAACAAAAACATAACTTTTTATAATTTATAATTTACTTTTAAACTAAAAAAAATTAAAACTAAAAGTTCAAGATACATAAATTTTCTAATAAATCCAAATTATTTTTAACAATATCAACACAGATTCGAAACTAGTCGACTGAACTTATTTTAGTTTGAACAATTTCGTTTATATTAAAACTAAAAGTCCATATATCAAGTCACAGTAGTCACACTCTGACTTGTTAAGAGTGAATATAAACAATTTATAAAAATCTTTAACAATTTTTAATAAGTCCAAACTTGTTAAAACAAAACCCACTCACATTGGGATCTAGAAGCATCGACCTTTTTGTAATTAAATCATTTTGCTTTACATTTATCATTTCTTTTTTGCAACGTTAGGCCATCAGCATACCGAAAAAGGTTCTAAGTTCTAGGACTCAAGCAGTGGCGCACACAGAATTTCATTTTAGGGGGTTTCGCGTACAACTTTTGAGTCGAATACCATTTGAAACCACATTTTGTAACAGCAATTTTTGCATTGATTGCTATATATATTATTATTATTAAATTATCAATTTTTGCATTTGGGGGGTTTGAACCCCCAAAACCTTCTCTGTATGCGCTACTGGACTCAAGACTAAAAGACTCTAAAAGCACTCATATTCTAATAGAACACTATTAAGTACAACTCATAAACCGATATCAATTTGGAAGCGCTAAGAGCCCAATCTGGCCCCCTAGTTATACCTTTTTATATAAAATTTTTTATTATTTTTTTATTAAAGTATCACTAGAAAAACTACAAGGAAATCGGACAGAAGTATCGATGTTTTTTACAAAAAATCCCAGTACACTACAGTGCAGCAAAGGACCGGCTAAAAGACATCCAAAGTCTCTGGGAAACTTGATGTCAAGGGCTGATTATTGAAGCCCCTAGAATACCTAACAATGGGGCTGGCCAGATCTAATTCGATTCGAGGAACTTGCTGGACAGCAGTGTTCACGTGCCTGTGTCCATGGACACTTTCAACAATAAATAATAATAACAATAATACAGTGCAGTGTTTTCCAAATATTTGAAGACTCTATGACTATCCATTACACACTTTGTATGTCAAATATCTAAGCATTACAACTACTAATTCAGTTGACCACAACTCCCTCTCTAGCTTTCAGCCTTTCGTATAACCACTCATGTCATTACAACAAGTGATAAAAAGCTTCGGTTTGGCCCTTCAACCCATAGTTCCAAGGACACACCCAGAACTTGGACAAAAGATGGAGAAAGAGAAGAGAGTTTAAAGACAAATTTTAGTAATAAGAGAAAATTGTTTGACCATTGTAAGAGATCCCAAGTTCTAAGTAAGAAGCTATACAATGCATAATCAACAATTTTGTCATTATTCAACATCCAATTGAACACCTTATAAGCTACAAGAATCATACAACCCAGAATAAAACCCAGAAACTTCCTTGTTTAAAACCAAAATTTCGGAATATATTCATTTGAATTTCTGATGATGAAAGCACTTACTTCAGAAAGAAAAAAATTTAACACCATTCTTTCAAAACTTTCTTTTTCGGAAAAAAATGTATCGGATACCTTGAAGCATCTTTACAATAATAAATATTTTGGGAAATATTTTGATGATGTTTTTGTTACTGACGCGTATTAGAAGCACTTCCTTCAGAGAGAAAAATATTTAGCAACATTCATTAGAAAACAATTTTCCTTAAAACATCTTTAGAATCACTAATATTTTGGGAGAATTTTTAATAAAGTTTTCTCTTTGGGGAATGTGTTTCTTTCGATAAGTGAAGCGTGTTGAAAGCACTTCCTTCAGGAAGAAAAACATTTCTTTTTCAAAAATAATATTTTTGATACCTTGAAGCATTTTTAGAATGACTAATATTTTTAGAGAATTTTTAATGATGTTTTTTCTTTGGGAAATGTGTCTGGTTCAATTACTGACGCGTGTTGGAAGCACTTCCTTTAGAAAGAAAAAAATAAAACACCACGCTCTCATAATTTTCGTTTTCAGAAAATAATATTTTTGGTACCTTGAAGCATATTCAGAATAACTAATATTTTGAGAGAACATTTTAATATTTTTTCTTTGGGGAATGTGTCTCTTTCGATTACTGGCGGGTGTCAGAAGCACTTTCTTCAGAGAGAAACATTTTTAACACCATTCATTAAAAAAATTTGTTTTTAAATAATATTTCGGATATATTGAAGCAACTTTAGAATCACTAATATTTTGGGAGAATTTTTAATGATTTTTTTCTTTGACGAATGTATTCCGGTCGATAAATTACGGGTGTTGACAGCATCTCCTTCAGAGAGAAAAATTTTTAACAGAGAAAAAAATATTTTAAAAAAATATTAAAAATACCATTCTCTCATCATTTTCTTTTTTAGAAAAAAAAATTGGAAAACCTGTCTCTAGAATAATTTCAATTCTGACACAATTTCTATTGGTGTTTTTTCTTCAAGCAATGGAAACCGGCTGATGACTAACGGGTATTGGAAGCGCTTCTTTCAGAAAGAAAAATATTTAAAATATTTTTTTTAGAAGAAAAAAATTCGAAAACGTTCAAGCATCTTTAGAATAAGTTATATTATTGGAGAAATTTTATTTATGTTTTTATTTTTAGAGGTCGATGACTGAAGGCTTTGGCAACTCTTCCTTTAGAAAAAATTAAAATAACTGTACCCGTAAATGTGAATAATATTAACATTGTTAATTAATATTAATAATATCTCTTTTCTGCGTTTGATTCTACTTGGCTGAACAGATCTCAAAAAGGACTAACAAAAACAGATTGCATAGCTCTATCGCTTTTGTCAAACATCACAAAGTAAAAACATCAAAACATAAACAAATGAAAACTGCGGAAAAGTAAAATGCGTAAGTCGTAAAGTCATAAATTGGAAAAACGACACGATCTGCCAATATCCTTGCGGTGCGTGTTTGTGGAAATGCGAACGAGTACGTGCGCCACTACACGTGGCCGTCGTCAGACACACACGAACAGCGATACGTGGCTTAGTGCGTGTCGGCTAGTGAAATGCTGGCAGCCATGTGAAAGGCGAAACGAACCAGCATTTCCTTGGCTCAATAACAATAACAACTACAACAACAATTGTAATGACAATGCAGACACAACAAGCTCTTCGTGATCCGATCTCACAGACCAAAGCCAAACGCGCTGAAATGGGTTTACACTTTGACATAAGTAACTGTAATTCGAAACCTGACTCGAAGGGTTTTATTTGTGGTAAGACAGAAAAACTGCGGTTTCGAGGCAGAAGAGATGACAAAAAACGCCACGAAAAACACGAAATACGAAAAGCAAAGCCCGAAAAGACCAACAAAGAATGGTCAAAAGTAATTCGAGCTGCACACGTACGCCAAGCCGGTTTGGCCACGAAAATCGGGACATGTCATAGAAAGAAAGACTCGACAAGGCAATGGAATAGTTGGAATGCTTGGCCTGAAGACCATAAATTAAAGTTGAGCACATAAATTTGCGCTAATGGACGGTGCGCGACGGTGTGACTAATGGGCGCTGGAGCCATGCGCATTTAATAGCTTTAGAAAAAATTTGATAGACTAGTGAAATGGTTTTCGGAAATTATGCTCGGTGGTATTTTCAAAAACCACTCAATACTCGAGCTCACTCACTCACTCACTCAAACGACACACAGCTGCAAACAATGAGAAATACTCAACCACACACACACACACACACACACACACGGCGCACTCAAAGCACCAACGGAAGCCAGGACAGATAGCTGCCACGAACGAACGGACAGACAGCCGGCCAAACGGCGCTTGTAGTGTGCTGGCAATAGCGTCAGATGGCGACCAGCTGCTGGGCTCTGACTCTGTTTTGAGCGCTCCGTCGTCGATGTGTGCGTGTTGAGAGACGCGCACGCCCCGAAGCCGCACTCCAGCCCGCATGGAGCGTGTGTTCGCTGAGCGCTTCTCGTCGCGGCGAGTACGTTTCCAGGTTGGTGTGACTTTTTGTGTGCGCTGCGCTGCGCTGTTGTTGTTGTGCGCTCGTGTATTTGAGGCGTTCTGCTTGAATTTCGTTTCGTTGCGAGCTTCTTGAGCGGCGGCCACTGTACGGGCAAATTAGTGTAGTATTTGTGTTGCACAGTATCCAGCTACGAATACTGGACGGCGCGCGTGATTACCGACCGCGTACACTCCGTACGATTTTTTCCCATAAAATCGGCGGTTTTTCGCCACAACACAAACCGATATTTGGCATTTTTTCGACTACTGCTTCATACAAATGCGCGCGACTTTCGAAAATTTATATATTTTAGCATCACAAAAACAAAACTAACAAAAGCTAATTTACAAAGTGTTCGAACGCGCGCTTCAAACCCACAACCTGTGTCCGCTCAAACGCTGAACAGATTTTGTTGGCGGTAACAAAAACGTCAAACATTCAACATCGACAGCCACAACAAAAACAACAACAACAGTGAGAGCAGGAAATTGCGCCTTTTCTGGGAGCCAGCGTAATCCTTATCAGCGCCACTTGTGTCCGTTGCATACAGCGTACGGAATTTTTTCATGCGCTGACAGCAGCCCAACAAACGTTGTGTTGACGGTTTGGCTACGGAGAGCATGAGGAATTCAGCTGACAGTTGGCGTGTCTGAGCCTCGTCTATAGCAACTGGCATCTGTGTAAGTATGCGCGGCACAACGTCAAAGCGTTGGCCATCACCTCAAAACAGTTCACGATGCTATCGGCTCTAAAGCGTACAGGGTGATTCAAAAGTGACAACAGTTCTAGGAGGGATTAGAATTTCTCACTCATCTGAAGAGAGAATATGAGGAGGAGAATATCTTTGACTATCAAGATGAGCTGAAAGACAGTGAACTGGTTATTAACAAGAAGCTCCAAGAAGCTTCTAAATGTTTGGATTTCAATAGTTGGATCTAAGTAGTTTGTATTTAAATCTTTTCCGAGTCCATAGAAGTACTAGTGGATGGATGGATGGATGTGAGGGGAAGCCGAGGAAATAACCTAAGGAAGGGCATTACCTCAAGCACTCAGGCTTTATAGCCCATTGTACTTAAGGCTCAGGAAAAAGGTTGATAGAGGAGATTGGAATGGGAAAGAGAAAAGAGAAAGTGGGTGGAAATGGAGAAAGGGCTATGAGGTCTCATGTGCAAATTTCCCGGACTCATTAATGAATCTCAGGAGATCACACAGGGTGAGAGAATGAACTTCGTCCATTCTCATTACATCTGAACCCAGCGTGCGCAATCTCGTTCAAGAGAAGGCAGGACATGCACAGAAAAAGTGCTCTGTACTATCTAACTCCTCCAGGCAAGACATGCAAGTCGGATCCTCGATGATGCCCATGTTGGCCATATGTCGCCCTCATGGATTGTGTCCTGTGATTAACCCGACCATTCGACGGAGGTCTTTCCTTCTCAGCTTCAGGAGGAAATTCCCTGCTTTCCTGTTCGGGCTTTTCACAAAACACTTGGCAGTTTTACAGCTTCTCAAGCTAGACCAACGTTCTCTATGTAGGTTTTTTACAGAGGACTTGATCCAGTCCAGGGTTCCTGCTAGACTGGCGCCGATTATTGGTTCTGGTCCCATGGGTGTACACCCTGATCCACAGTTAGCCAGTTCATCGGCAGTTTCGTTACCTCGAACACCGCAGGGTCCCGGAATCCAGATAAGTTGGAGCTTATTACGTCTCGCGACTGATTTTAGCTTCATCTTACATTCATGGACAATCTTAGAGGTAACACGCGCATTCTCCAGGGCCTTAAGTACTAGTGGATAGTAATAGAAGTACTAGAGGATACCTGGGCAGCAGGTGCGGATTCAGAAAAACATTTTGGGAGGAGTTTCAAAAAATAATTCCTTAATATTCATAAATGTTTATGTTGTTTTGAAAGTCGACCCTAATAATTTGGGGGTTTCAACCCTCAAACGCCCCTCCCCCCTGAATCCGCCACTGCTGGGCGGTAGTCGAAGGTTGTGTATAGTAAAACCTTTTTTTTTTGCTTCACATGGTGTCTTCTGTTGGCTTCTCGTTCTTTAATATCTTTGATACTTTGGTAGTTTAACCCACCTTGCACTCATTATTAATGAAAACACGTTCGTATCATTATATGTAAATATATTTCTAAACTACAGGCTACTATTATATCGTATACAGCGTTAGACATCACCACTACGTATACGAATGGCTTTGAGTTTTATATATCTTATGTTATCTTTTCTGTTGGAATTTGTTACAAATTGTATATTTATGAGCAAATAATTGATTGCAAAGCACAAAAAACTACTGGCTGTTGGTTGGAAAGCTGTAAGAAGTTGTAAGAAGAAGAAGAATGAAGAATCCCAAATCATTTGCCAAGTTTTCTACTTTTACTAGACTGAAAGTATCATCAGATGATAGTAAATTAATTAATTGACTGGCACGACAGCCCGCTTACGCGAGACTAAGGCCTAGCTTCCCGCAACCACCCGTGTTGTGCGTGTGAATTTGTACGCGGGTGGAAGGGACCTACAGTTTTATGCCGGTTCCGAACGGCAGGTTGGGAGCTTTTTCATAAGCAATTTTTACTCTCAGAGGTTTGCCATTTCCAGCTGAGAGGACAGCCACCGAAAGAGAAAACGAGTTTTCCCGTTATTTTTTTTAGGTGTTACAGGCAGTATTTGAACCTGAGGTTGCTGCCTTCGACTCGCGGTCCAACGCACTAACCAGTCAGCCAATCAGATGATAGTAAATTTATTATATATGGGAAGATCACTTTCTACAAAATTATGAACTAAACTCGCTCTGCCATTCTTGGCAAAAAGATTTAATATAAATAAATAAATTATAGATTTATTTGGAGGCAATGTGCTTGAATAATAATAACTTTGCTCCAAAGCAATTTAGAAGTTTTACTTTAAAAAAGAATGCAAAAGATGTGGAACTATGTCTTTGGTTTAGGAACCATGCTCGAGAGAAATTATTATATGTAGTCGATCTTTAGTCGATTTCTAAGCTTTGGGTCGAGATAGCAACATGATCGAACCTTTTTTGGAAAGCTAGAAAGTTCCACTATAGAAGCAAATAAGAATTTGGGGCAGCAAACTCTTCTGGTTTAGGAACCATACTCGAGAGAAATTCTGATATGTCGATGAGGCTGTTAGCAGCGCCCATGGAAACATGATTCTGTCAATTTTCTGAGCTTTTCGTGGAGATAATGGATTGACCCATTTTTGGAAAACTGCAGCATTCTACTTCAAGAACTAATGACGATTTGGGGCAGCTAATGCTTTCGTCTTTGGAACCACGCTCGAGAGAAATGCTGATACGTAGTGGATCAGGCTGTCAGAAGCGTCCTTGAAGACATGCTTTTGAAAAAAATAACTGGATTGCCCCATTTTTGGAAAGCTAGAAAGTTCCACTATAAAAACAAGTAAATTTGGAGAACATAATACTTCTGGTTTTGGAACCACGCTCGAGAGAAATACTGATACGTAGACGATCAGGCTGATAGCAGCGTCGATGAAGACATGCTTTTGTCAATATTCTGAGCTTTCCACCAAAATAATGGCTACATTGACCCTTTTTTGGAAAGCTAGAAACTTCCACTACAGAAACATTTTGAAAATTTGGACCAGCTAACCCTTCTGGTTTAAATTGTTTAAATTCTCAATATTCATTGGAGCTTAACACTAGAAAGACCGCAAGTTTTTCATACTTACAAAGATTACATATTATATCCGCTGATATCTCGAAAAGTACAAATCGGATCTGGCTTATTGTAATTGTAGAACTAATTGTAGAATTCGATACAAAAAATAAAAGTCATCAAAGCATTTAAAAATGAAAAACCATCAAAATGACGCAATGATCTTTTTAGTGTTAAACTTTGCACAATTGCCGACTCTAATATTTCATATTAATGGAGACTTGAAAGGACTTTGATGAAAGTTATTTAGTGCTTTTTTTTACTAAATTCTTAAGTTTAATTTCAAAGAATGTTCAATAGCATTGCTTAGACATGCTTTAAATTATTCAAATTAAGTTTTTTCATTCACAGAGATATTCAGTAGCATTGATAAGAGATTTTTCTAAGATGTTCTATTCTAGATTCTATAGATAACTTATTATCTATAATAACTTATTATCTATTATAAGTTATCCATAATTATGTCTCCTCATACGCTCTGCTTGGGAGCATAAATAAGGCCTCAACAAGAAATAATATACCTTGTCTGGGTTAAGTTAATCAATTGCAATTCAGCCAGAGTGGATCAAGAGTTTATCTCTATCAGTCCTAGAAGAGGGGGCTGCCATCTACTCTCCCTTAGAAGAGACACCGGCGTATGGTGAGATTTTTTTTCTAAGATACTCAAGTGCTCCACTTGGGAGCATAAGGCCTCAACAAGGGTATTTTGACCTTTCAATGGTTAGGTTAATCAATTGAAATTCTGTCAGAAGGGATCAATAGTTTATCTCTATTAGTCCTAGAAGAGGGGGCTTCCATCTATTGTTCTGATAGACCAGCATATGATATCCTGGTACACATATGGCTCCTTAACGGAGGAGGGTACCGGGATGGGCGTATACGGGACGAGGATAAGATACTCGGAACCTACGGGAAAACACACCACTATCATCCAGGCGGAAATATACGCCATTGAAAGGTGTGCTTATTTCAATCTGGCGAGAAGATACCGGAACCGAAAGATTGCTATCCTCTCCGACAGCCAAGCGGCAATCAAGGCTCTAAGATCCTACCAGGTGTCCTCGAAACTGGTTTTGGAGTGCCTTGAGAAGCTAAACGAACTTGGCCGTTACAACCAGGTCTGGGTACTTTGGGTTCCGAGCCACGATGGCATTGAAACGAACGGGCCGACGAACTGACAATGAAGGGAGCTTCCACACCTTTTGTCGGCCCTGAACCCTTTTGTGGTTTGGGAAAAGGAGCTTCTTCTATCCTAACGAGAAAGGACGAGATAACCAGAAGGAATCAATACTGGGAAAATCTACCGGGTCTAGAGCATTCCAAGATAGTTATCGGGTCCTACAATAGGAAAAAATTCGAGGATTGCATGACCCTATCAAAGAATAATCTAAGGATTATCACGGGAATGCTAACAGGGCACTGCAGATTGAATTGTCATCTAGCCAAACTAGGAATCACAACATGAAAACAAGTATTGCAGGTTCTGCTTACAGGAAAACGAGACTGCATTACATATACTAGGAGAGTGCCCTGTACTCATGCATAAAAGAAAGAAACACCTAGAGGACCATCTTATACCAGGTACGGATTGGGTATCCAGAAGTGTAGGAAGCATAGTAAAATTCCTCCTAGATACTGGACTCACCGACAGTCTGTGAATTCCAAGAAGGGGGCACAATAGATCTACAGGTCGCAGTGCATTATCCCCAACAATAATAATAAATAATAATAATTGTCTCTTAGGAGATACATACACCGGCGTATCGTAAGAATTTCTTGTCTAAAATACTCAAGTGCCCATTGAGTGTCCGTCTACAAGTTGTCCCTAATTTATATTAGTTAAAAAATTTTTTCCAAAACAACAAAGTAAGCGCCAAATCAAATAAGAGTCAAGCAGTCAAATGAGTTAATTAGTCAAATTTCAATACTGGTCACCAATGAATATTTTATAAACCTACTTTCATCTAGATTGTTGATAGTTAATCCATACTAAGTTTGCCTATGTTCCTTTTGGTGTAAATTAATTCAAAAATGTAAAAAATTACCTCGTCATAAACTGTCTTGACCGAATTGATTAAATGATCTTAAAATGTATCAAGCAGCTACTTCAAGCTCCATAAATCTTATATGTGTTCATACCTGAATCAAACCACAGCCATTTAAAACTAATTTTTGTTTTCATGTATGTATGTATGTATGTATATTGTTGGCTTTGGCACGTACACGATTAGCGCAAATAGTTTCAATCACTTAATAAGAAATGCTTCGTTGACTTTCGCATTCGCCGTTCAAGCTTATGCAATTGTTCTCCTAACTGATAAATGAGACCGGCTTTGCGGTTACTTTGTTGCTGCTGTTGACAACCAGGGGCGGGGGGGCATTTATTTGAGAATGTGCAATAAATGCAATGACAGAGACTTAGTTGCAAAATATTTGCAGTACTTGCAATGCCAATGTGAATTAAAATCTCACTAATTGCAAAACAATCGTGCAACAATCAACAAGAATATGTTGCTATATATGTATGGACATGCAACAAAAACTTATGACATATTTATCATCTTGTCGACAGCAAACTTATCGCCTTCGTCACTTGCGTGCTTGACGATGTTCAACTACCGACCAATGAACAACTGCTGCGCCAAGCTTGAGTCAGCAGCTGAACATCTGAACATTGCTTTATTTAATACCAATCTGAACAAATACGAGTACTGTGATTTTCATTGTTGTTTTTATTTGATTTACGATTCACTTGCAGCCACAATCCGTTCAACTCGCGCTTACTAATAGCAGCTAAAAATAGCACACGACTCTCTGGAGCGGCTTTCGAGCCTAGCAACAACACACTCCGAAGTATTTCGTCAGCGTCTCTCGGCTTTACAACCGAAATAATATTTCATAACATTCCATTCTTATTTCCAAAGCGCAAACAAAGGCCACAGTGGCTAACGCGCGTTTTGGCCATTAACTGGTGACCACCTCTAGCTTTCAATTAGGCTGCCCAATTCGACTGGGTAATGCCTCTAATGCAGCGTTGATATCGTCTTTGGCATTCATCCACAAACCATTTGGAGACCATTTGTTGCCCGATTTTCTCCACAGCCGCTCATTGTGCGCGCTCAACAATGGGCCACAAAACATTCGGGTTCCCCACGAACCGGCACAAGTGTTGCATTGTGAACTGCCGCCAGCCAGCGACAGCATCACCCGCTGCAACGGCAGCAACAGCAACAACAGCAGCTGCTGCCGCCGATGTGCCGCAGCATTTAGCAGCATCGTCTACCTTTTCAATTCAATTCACTTCCTCTACTCGGCCGGTCGATCGTTCAGTCGGTCGTTGTGTCTGCCACGTAGGGCCACATTTGTGGTCAATTATGAGTGCGTTTAAAAGCATATAAAACAAGCAACAAAGAACACAACAAATCGCATCACCGAGCGAACATAAAAAGCGTACAAAACCAACATGCAATGCACTTCCGTTTCATTTCATTTCATGCAACATTCTTGGCATTGTTGTTGTACGCGTCCAGGTGTGCTTGAAGATCACGAAATGTGTTTCTCAACGGAAATGGCAGATTGTAGTTGGAGGCAGGCAGACAATTTATTTATGAATTCAAAGTGTGTTGATGCTAATATTAAAGGTTGATCTAAAGAAGAATGAGGTCAAGAATGAGGTCTTGAAGTTATTGAGAATCACTGGAAGCTTGAGTCAAAGACAAAAGGACAGACAAAATGTTATTATTATGAAGAAAGGTAGCTTGAGACTGAGTATTTTGTAAAGCTTTTACAACTATTACATACTTAACCCTTTCGACCACCAAAGTTGCCTGAGAGCAACTTTACCTATTTGTCATCTTATAGCAAAAGCTACGATTGATTTAGGGATTTAATTTAAGTAGCCACCAATAAATTAATATTTTTAGAAGTGAATTCAAAGCAAATTACAAAAATTTTACTGTTATCCCCAAAATAATTTTCAATAATTTGCAGCAATATCAGGAAAAGTTTGTGTTCTAATTGAAGTCTACGAATTGGGCGCGTTTGATCAAAACCCTGTTTCTTGAATAATGCTTAAATAAAATTAAAAAGTGATAATTTTGTATTCTTCCATAAATATTAAATAATTTTTCTGTAATTAAAAAATATTGATACAAAATTTAGTAAACCCGTTTTAAGCTAAAATTACTAAAAATTAAACTATCTCTAGAACTCAAATAAAGAGGCGTGGCGACTTCAAATGTCGTGTGCACACTTCTTAGGCAAGTGTTTCATGATTTAAATACAAAAAAGTAATATCGAGACATAGGGTAAAATTCGGGGTTGAAAGGGTTAAAGCAAACACTATTCAAAGTCTTGCTTAGCTTTGGAAACTTCAATAGTTTGTTTTTGTACGAGTTAATCTATCGTGAGTATAGGTTAGGTTAGGTTAGGTTATGGTCCATAGTACACCAAGTCTGAACTATTTAAGTCCAATTTTATTGTCTTTGTAGCGTTTTCAAAAGATTACACCGTGCGACAGCATTTTTCACACCGGAAGAAATGCATACGTGCGTGAAACTAGAGAACAAATATAGTAATACTGCGTACTCAGTTTTTCATTTCTACATCCTCTGTCCTTTTAAAAGGACTTCAAAATTTTGAAGGGGATACAAAATAAAAAAATATAAAAATACTTAACCTCGTTAAAATATGGCGATATGTATATCAAATGAAAGAGGAAAGGCTCAAGAATTTAAATAAAATTAATTTTTTATCTATTTGTAAAAAAAGGATATGAAAAAGGTACTTTGAAAATTTTAATCCTTTATATCCTTAAAAATTTACATAGAAATTTCTTGAAAAGTAAGTATGTTCAACCCCAAATCTCCCTGAACACGTGTCAAAATTTCATTACTCTAACTTTATTAGTTCGAAAGTTATTAAAAAAAAAGGCGGAAGTTGCAATTCTAATAAAGTACAAAAGTTCTAATTTATTTGAGTATCAGTATTTTAAATAATAAAAAGATACAAAATCAATGAAGCGAGAAAGTATAACTAGGTCTTTCGAGGAGTTTCTGCCAAGTCGTACAATGAACCAATAAATTGCACTGTCCAAAATTTTCATTATGTATGTTGCAAAGGTTGGGCAGTGAAACAGAATGATCTTCCATCGCGTCTTCCTTCTCGGGTTCCAAATAGTGCTTGCTCAGCTAACCGCAGTCTCAAACACGTCTATTGGACAGTGAACTGTGGTCATACCTATCACCGATCGTTTGAACAGTCGAGAGCGACTATGGATATTATTGGTTTTGTTCATAGAGAAGTTGGGACAAACGATTTTATTGATCCCACAAGTTTAAAGTTCTTTTTATATTCTAGCTGCGTTATTATCCATTACACCTTTAAAGTGTTGTGAAAGGAAATACAGTAAATATGGATCTTCTTCTAGACTTGCTCTCCTTTGCTCTCTGGGAAAGCTGAAAACTTGTATTGAACTTGTAGTTGAAACGTGTATTTAAAAAGTTTTAGAATCAAACGTGCCAAGTTTTAGGCCTTCATCTTTTCTAGTTTAGGAGTTGATCTATTTTTCCAACTTTTCGTTGGGAAAGCGAAGAGGTCGTACCCATTTTGAAAAGCTTCAAACTTCTACTATCCAACGCGTCATACTTCAGACCTCTAGTTCGACATTTTAAAAGTTAAAGGGATCGAAAGTGCCAAACTTAAGGCTTCTACCCTTTCTAGTTTAGGATCTACGGGCACTTAAAGGTTATCTATTGACTTTTAGAACTTTTCATTGGGATAGCGATGAGGTCGGAATCATTTAGGAAGGCTGAAAACTTCTACTATCCAACGCACCATACTTCACCTCTAACTCGTACATTTCAGAGATTACAAGATGAAACGTGCCAAGTTTTAGACCTTTATCTGTTATAGTTTAGGCGCTACGTATAGTTTTACAACTATTTGTTGGGATAGTGAGCAGGTCAGACCCATTTTCGAAAGCTTAAAACTTCTACTATCCAAAGCGTCATACTTCAGACCTCTATTTTGACATATTAGAAGTTACAGGATCAAACGTGTCAAGGATCAAACTTTATCTTGGAAAGCTGAAAACTTCCACTATCCAAGGAAGTTACCAGAAGTAACCGGAGTTCAAAATTACTGTCTTTCGATTCCTGAAATGCCACCACGTGCTGGGACCCAAGAGAGACAGACGTGAGAATAAGTCTCAGCCCAATTATTGCTACATCAATCCGCAGTCGTTTTGTCGTTGTATTTGTTTTTCATCTTTTTTCATGAATATAGATTTTCTAAATTATCTTGACATCTATATATACATACATACATACATGTATGAATTTCAGCGATATAAGAAAAAGTTCCAGACTTTCAGCAAGTTTTCGAAAAAAAAGCAGAACTAAACATTTGGTGATCCAAATTCCACTCACATCTTCTAAACAATGTTGCATACACATTTCAAATATCTATATAACTTGTACATATGTACATACATGAATTGAACAGCCCCTAATCTCCAACAAGTTTTCAAAAAAACAGCCGAACTAAATATTTTGTGGTAAAAATTCCACTTTTATCTTCTCAAAGTACATACGATTTTATATTCTTACAGTTCTTCAGATTTTATAAATAAGTCTAGTTAAACTAAAAGGCTGAAACTAATAATTGACTTTGCATTTACTGATTAAAACAAACTTAACTCAGATTTTTAAAGCCTTGTTATTCCATAAAGAAAATTTAAGTTTTGCCACACAATTAAGTCGTAACACTAAAAACAAAATATCGTAAAATCATTTATATACCTCAGTCTTCTTCAGTGACTTTTAGAACATCCATATACATACATACATCTATACAAAAATATTTGTTTTGAGATTTTATTATTTAACTTTTTTTTTTTTTTCGTTTTAAACATTTCTTAGATCAAAGTATCGCCTTTTAAATCGATTTCTGTTGCTAAATTTTTTAAATATTTAAAGATGCAGTCAACTTGAATAAAATACTGAATACTTTAAAGTTTTCTTGTAATGTTCGTAAATGAAACCAGTGGTGCACACAGGAGGGTTTTGGGGTTCGAAACCCCAGAAAACGCTTTTGCAAAATATGGTTTCAAATGGAATCGAGCTCAAAATTGGTACGCAAAACCCCCCAAAATAAAATCTTAGGTGTGCCACTGTGTGAAACTAATCAAAATTAGTTGAATCAAGCAATTTTACATGCAGAAATATTGCAGTATTTTATTTTCATATTAATTTGTTATATATGTCCATTCGTTATTCACCTATCAGAGGTTAATGCTTTGAATAAACCACAAAACTCATTACACGCTTTCATTACAATCCATTTTCATTAATTCCAGCAGCGAGCATTTGAAGCCAATCACCAAACGTACATTTCCATACAAGAAACAACTCAATCATATTGAATTCGCATACGATTCATCTTAACAAAATTAAACTTTCACTTTACGTAAAATTGACTGCAATTTAATAGTAATTTAAAAAAAAATTAAATTCAAATTGAAAGACACACACACAAACATATAAACATAAAATTCATTCATTTGCTGACTGACAGCGCATCGAATTGTATTTACGTTTTAGTATTGAATTTGTAGTAAAGTTATGTGTGTCAGTATGTAAGACGAGGCAACAAACATTATTACTTTTTATTACATACAAACGTACATATGGCAAACATTCATATGTGAGTGCACTTAGCATATTCGCAGACATTTACAAATTGCATTTCCAATTGATTTCAATTAACCTTTAGGTGACTCACATAAAACGGCGCATTCCAAGTGCCACTTGCCGACTATCTACGTACGAGAAATACTGCTAGCGCACCTTGGCTGCTGTTTGGTTTGAAATATTTTCATATAATGTAATTGTGCAAAGCGATCTTTGCAATTTGTAACAATTGAATTTGATGTTTTCTCATTTTATTATGTCCATTGAATTGTTTTTTAAATGCTGTGCGGTCTATTTTATACGAGCGCCGTAGCTGGCCATGCAGCTGTGACGATTTCCCATACCTGCCTGCACATTGCATACTCGTACCTACATATCTACATATATATGTATGTACTGTGGTTTGGTGTTGTTTATCTTTTGTCGAGCATTGCATAACCTTGACATTGATCCTCCTAAACCAGTTCGCTTGTTTTTGTATCACACATAGTTGTAGTTGCAGTGTTAATAATCATTTCCTCGTTGTATTCATAACACATACATACATACATTTGTTATGTTTGTATGGTCTGCATGACATTTTAATTTTTCACGCCCGTGTAATTCCGTGTAATATGCAACCCCGGCACATGAACAACAATTCTGTGCTCCCACTGGCCGCATTGTTGGCCCAAGACTGCGCGATTCTCGCATGGGAGACAATTGTCGTATGTGGATTTTGGCGCATTGTATTCATGATTGTAACTACTACGGTACTTGTTGCTGTACTGCATATATATATGTATACATATGTATAGCTGTGGCCAGTGGCGGCGGTAAACAATTGAGGCGCCTTAGAACACCGACTGAGAGCGAGCAACAATCCATATTACAAGTGTCACTGTTCTTGAACGACTTTCCAGTTATCAAATGGCATCTCTCATCCAGTAATGTCTGCAGAAGATTCGGAGCTGAAGAAGTGGAAACAAAAAAAAATTTCCTGTGTCACTTCCTGACTCTTTAGCCTGGGGTCACGATTCCTTAGGGACCTGGCTGGATCTCCGCTCCTTCAATTCAGAGGTCGAGATGGTTTGTCCAGATTGCAACTGAAAAATGGATTCACAATTGACCTACCTATCCTAACCTTCCAGTGGTCTTAGACAGACATGTTAAAGTACAGGCAATACAGGACAGGTAGGACAAGAGGAAAGGATTAAACACTCAGAATACTGGTTTTACACCGAGTTTTATTTGGTGTTAATGAATCCAAATACAATTCGCTTTGCTTGGGTTAGTACAAAAATCGGCTCCGCATTATCACAGGTTTTCTAGCTGAGCCCAGGGGCGGATTCAGAAAAATATTTGGGGGGTGGTTTAAAAAGTAATTCTTTAACGTTCATAAAATGCCTTTTAATTTCTATGTATTTTTAAAGTCGATCCTAATAATCCTCTTGAATCCGCCACTGGCTGAGCCTAAAGGTATCTCAGTTCAATTTAGAGCTGGAGACTGCCTGCAGGTTCTGTGGACAACTTAATAAACTGCAAACCACATCATTCTTCAATTCCTCTGCAAACTATGAAACTTTAACTTATTTAGTAGCTTGAAAGACGTATTTCAACTAAATCCCTAAATTCCTAAGCCCCATAAGGTTCTAGTCCTATAACATCGTGCGACACTACTTTTGACCCATCCAAATGTTGATATAGGCGTGAAACTAGAAGTCATTCATAGTAACCTGGCATACTCAGTTTTTCATTTTCGAATCCAATGTTCTTTTAAAACGACTTTAAAATTTTCAGGACATACATATTTCAAAAACGGGTGAAATATGTGGTATCACAATTGTGAGACCATTACCCATTAATGGGCCTCACAATAGGCCTGCTATCCTAAACCTATCATACCTACATATTTCAAAGATTTTTTAATAATATTTACGGTTGTACAATGATGAAGATAAAAATATTAAATAAAAGAGAAAAATTTTCGCCTTTGAGTAAATTTTCTATTTTGAACTTTCAGGATCAAAATGTGTCAGTAAGGTTCTTTCAAATATGTATCCTTCGATATTCTTGAAGTTTTTTAACAAATCAGTTTGACGGAAATATATGTTTGAGAAAGAAACAAGCAAAATATGTTTTAGAACTCAGTCTCTATTATATTTAGTAATTAATTTTTAATTGACTGGCACGACAGCCCGCTTACGCGAGACTACGGCCTAGCTTCCCGCAACCACCAGTGTTGTGCGTGTGAATTTGTACGCGGGTGGAAGGGACCTACAGTTTTATGCCGGTTCCGAACGGCGAGTTGGGAGCTTTTTCATAAGCAATTTTTACTCTCAGAGGTTTTGCCATTTCCAACTGAGAGGACAGCCACCGAAAGAGAAAACGAGTTTTCCCGTTATTTTTTTTTAGGTGTTATTACAGGCAGTATTTGAACCTGCGGTTGCTGCCTTCGACTCGCGGTCCAACGCACTAACCAACTGAGCCACGGCGGCTGCTATATTATTATATTTAGTACTCAAAATTTTCTTCTTCTACCTTTAAACTAAACCCCAATATAATTTTTTGGAACGACATCTACACACAAAGATTTGTTCTGCTAAAGTTTAACGTTCACAGAACACACTGGGTCATGCAGACCCATAATTCAACAATATCTGTTCTAAACCCTATTTTTCCTACGAAGTTTTTTTTAAGTATGTTACAAACTTCGGAGATAACTAAAATATTTATGAGATGTTGAAACCATTTTCAAAGTACAACCACAGAACAAACAGTATACACCTAATTCTGTTTTTACACGGTAAATTGGTTCCAGGAAAAACCGTGTAAAAAAAACGAAAAAAAAAGACATTGATTTTATGCAAAAATAAGTAATTGGTTCCTTATCTCTAAAACCTATTAAAATTAGTGAAAAACAAGAATACATAAAATTTTTAACAAACATAAAAAATATAAATAACTGAATGAATATAAAATATTTTTTGCCTTACCTTTTATCTTAATGCGTTAAAATTAAAATAAATATAACGTTGGAAAAACTAATTTGCCTATAAAAAATTTCTTTACCAAACACGTCTGATTGCATTGATAGTTCACAAAATATTAACACATTTCAATTGCTCTGACAAGTAAAATTGCTTGTATCCACAAAAAGGAAATTTCCCTAAATTTGCGATATGAACATTTTTCGCAAAAATTAAATTTGACCCAAAAAAACTTGAACCAAAAGATTTTGAATCGTGCTAAATGGAATAAAATCGTGTAAAATAATTTAAAATTTGTTTATTTTCAAACCATGTTAAATCAAAACCGTGTAAAAAAAGACCGTGTAAAAACAGAATTAGGTGTACTGTTTATTCTGTGGTACAACCCAGAACTTTTTCGAATCAAAAAGTTCTTTAATTATGGAAAATGAACAGAATCTCGTTGACCCAAAGTGTTCTCGATGGTTGAAAAATAGATGTGTGTTTCGAAGGTTAAAGATAATTTTTTAAAATGGTTTCCTGATAGTAAATTGTGGAGATTGACCCAAAGGGTTCCAATGATTCAAAAATGTTCTCCGAAGGTTAATAGACCATTTTTTTAAGGGGTTTTCTGATAGCAAATTGTGGAGATTGCCCCAAAATTTTCCCCATGATTGAAAAATGTTCTCCGAAGGTTAAACGATTTTTTTGTAAGTGGTTTTCTGATAGTAAATTCTGGAAATTGAACCAAACTGTTTTAAATGATTGAAAAATGTTGCCGGAAGGTTAATAGACAATTTTTTTTAAAGTGGTTTTCTGTTAGTAAATTATGGAGATTGATCCAAAATGTCCTAAATGATTGAAAAATTGTCTCCGAAGGTTAATAGACCATTTTTTCTGATAGTAAATTGTGGAAATTGAACCAAAGTGTTCCCAATGATGGAAAAATGTTATCCGAGGGTTAATAGACCAGTTTTTCAAGTGGTTTTCTGATTGTAAATTATGGAGATTGATCCAAAATGTCCCAAAAGATTGAAAAATTGTCTCTGAAGGTTAAGAGATCATTTTTGGTAAGTCGTTTTCTGATAGTAAATTATGGACACTGACCCAAAATGTCCTAAATGATTGAAATATGTTCTTCGAAAGTTAACAGAGCATTTTTTTTAAGTGCAAGAGCAAAACAAACTTCTTTGTCAACTTTTTTTAACTTTTATTTAGTCATAACAAGTGCCACCCCTGTCGAAAATACTCATTCGCCACTGTCTTGAACTGTGCTGTCTCACAATTATCTCGTTGCCGATCCGCACGCTTTACGGTCTCTCGACTAAAAAAAAAGCGCTTAAGCTGTTTGTGGATTTTTTACATTACATTCTCAAACGTGACAGAAATCGCTATTCGTAAATTGCGAGAAATTTGAAAACCATTAGACAAACACACTTCATGCACATACAAACAGATGCACACTCGACTGCATATCTGCGTACTTAAGTTGTTAGTTGTCCATTTGCATAAGAAAAATGCTGCAGTTTGCAATATTTTAAATGCACACAGCAATGCATTCGATGCAGCTGGTTTTTGGCAGATATAAGCATATAGAATTGAACATATCAATGTATCAATTTGTAATTTTTGTTGTACACTGTTGACTATATCTAAAGTTATGTGAGATGATTCTCTCAAGTACTCAGTACTTGGCTCTTAAAAGTATCAACTCGTTCCATCACTAATGGAACCAAAAAACTCCAAATATTCAGTGGCATATTCAGCAAATCAATCGCCACTTCAACTGGCATTTTTTTATTTACAATAATTGTCACAACAAAACTTTGTGACATGCCTATCGTAATTCTGGGACTCCATTCATTATATATGTAAATATCTATCTTTCTTCTACAATATTAAACTTTTTTGAAACAAACTTCCAAAACAAACTTCCACTCGCTATTCTCCATCTCCATCTCCACTCCTCATCAATGTTCATGCATCATCTGGCAGTGTACTTAGGCAAATGTGTTGCGCTCGCACAAGTCTCATGCATGGCCAGCCAATTGTCACAGATAGCCAATGTGTGTCATTGTGTCAGTTGGTGGATAAATAACCAAAACATTTTCGATACGTTTATGTTGGCATGCCAAGCTCAGCGCTTGACTGTTGTTTGCCATTTGACAATTTTCACAGCCATTCGTAATTAGACGCATGTGTCAACATACATACATACAACAACAACAGATGCTTTTTCAAGTTAAATGTGCCGCAGTGATTTATGCTGCGAGCTTTGGCCCTAAAATGTTCAATTTATTGCGAAAATTTTAATTGCCAACCAAACACGCTGCTAATAAGAAAAGAACAAAGAGTTGAGAGAATGTAACTTTTTTTACACTGTACATCTTTGATCAAATCGCCGGACATTTGAAATGGTAATTGCTCAATCAGTGAATTGGTGAATGAGCCAGCAGCAGCAGCAACAGCACACCAGCCAAACGTGATCGCCAGCGGCAGCAAAGTTCATTGGACTTGACGCTGAACTCTGCCCGATTGCTGGACTGTCGAAAGTTGGACTTCAATTGATCCTCAATTTGCGTGCAGCACTCGACGGTCGCGCTGCCTTAACGAAGCACAATTGACTGCCATTTTGCGATATTGAGCCGTTCAATTGTTGTTGTATTTGATTGGCTGTCGAATTTCGCAAAACTATGTACATGTGCAACGAAACGGCAAAACATTTCGGGAATCTCGCGCTGAATCACTAATTAAAGTCATAGCGACTGACAGCAGGTGGCAGGCAATGGGCGACGAAAATAGTGCGTGTGAATTTTGTATGCCAAAAGTAATCAGAACTTTCGTTTGCGCAATAAAAAACTGGCATACGAATTTATTGAGGCGGCCAGTAACGAGGCGGGGAGGGGGGAGAGAAGTGCAAAAATATGCTAATGGGCGCTACAAATACCGTTAAATGGGAAGTTGTCACAGAAACAGTCACTCGTTGTGTCACAGACTGTGTTGCACAGTGTTGCGAGTTCATATAGCGGAGTGATAAAAATAGAAGCAGTGGTCGTACATAAAAGAAATTTGGTATACAGTTATTATATCAATAAAGAACTTACTGTGCAAGATTTTAATAAAATCGGACTAAAACTTCGACCACTTCCCATACAAGCGGATTTGAAAAAACTTCATAACATCAATGAAAATTATCTTAGTTCACAAAAGCTACATCAATAAGATTTGTATTTTAATATATATTTATTTATAAATGTATATAAAGATAAAATAGGCTCATTTCAAAAGTAATCGACATTTAAAATTCGACCAATTGCTTCACAGCTTCTCAGAAGTTGCGCTTAGAGGGTTAAAATCTATGACTGACCCCACTAATTTTTCTTTCTAAATATTTTTTTCGAACATACTTATCCCCTATCTCCAACCCTTAATGAGGTTCCCATACAAAAGCATTGTTTTCATAAAGTGGGCTCCCGCTGCACTCAGGTTGGCCCCAGACGTACCATATGTAAGACCGACCCCCATTTATTTTCCCTTCCAAATGTTTTTTCCATACACACCTAACTGCTATCACCAACTCTTAAGGGGGCTGCCATACAAAACTAGCAATTTTCAATGGAATTGTCTACCCACTTGTAGTAAAATAATCGAGAAAACATCGTATCTCGAAAACTACAAAACCGATTTGAATGATTTTTTCAACGAGCGTCAACATTACTGAGTGCAAAAAATACAAAATTAATTAATGTTCAAAAATTCACCACCAGAGGGCGTCTCTCATATAATCGGAGTTGTGATGTTGTCAACTTTTGGGTTTGTACGAAGGAAAAATCCAAGTGTGTTGTCCAAACTTCATTAATCCCCCTATATCGAATATAATATTAATCGTAATTGATTTTTCGAAGTTATCTTAACAAATTTGTTCATCAACAACAGAACATTAGTTGACCTATTGCTATGAAAATTTTACAGCATAATGTACATATTTGCAAAAATAAGATATAAAAAATTTCAAAAGTAGTACAAAACGTTTTTTTTAAATCACCTTTAAAGTTTTGTTTCAGTTTTTGTTCATTAGTTTTTTTTTTTATTTAATTTTCTTTATAACGATACTGCTCAGAGGTGAGAAGAATCAGCGAAATGTTGGAAACCTGAATTGATTTTGAACCTCAAAGTGAAAACAAAATTGTGCTGTTTGTACAAAATTTGTTTTTTAAGAGCTTACTTTAAGAGCTCATAATTTCTATGTTATTCAATATTTTTTCTTAATCCATTGCTGCCTAATGGATAAAAATTTACCCATGAAAATTGACTTTTTAAAAAAATCACAGAAAAGTTCGTAGTAGAGATATATCAAAATCATTGATAGGGATGGTTGGGGTAAAGATGGAACTACCTTAGTCTAGTGGAGGTCACCCTAAAATTCCGCCATCTAGCTAGAGTTACCAGACTCCAAAAATTGTTAATTTTCCGGAGGTGGAAAATGTGGCGAAACGAAGTGACAAAAATATGCCTCCTAACTCACCTGTAAACAATACATCTTTTGGTCACGTGTTTAGCTGATCACTTTAAAAAGTATGGAAAAAAGCTACCATTGCTGCATAATGGGTTAAAAATACCCAAGGAATATCTCAGCAACGTGCAGAGATAGAAAGCTGAAATTTGGTTTCTTATCATTTTGGGTCAATTCCTGGTCGTGTATGAAATTTTATCAAAATCGTATGGGCGGAACTGGTACCCGGCTTTAACCCTCAAATGCATGAATTATTTTCACGATTGCTAAATAAAAATAGGTTTTTCTTTTTAACACAGAAAACCACTGAAAAGTGAAATAAATATTAATAAACTACTAAATATTAGCAAACAGATTTCGAATGTGGTTGTCGTTTCAAAATATTATATCGGGGTTTAATTTGAAGATATACACAAATATGTTAGTGTGCCTAAAGGCATCAATATGCATTTGAGGGTTAATGACATTGCATTTTGGCATTTTTATCACTACTCGTCACTACACATTTCGTTGTCTAACTCTTAGCTAAAGTTTGAAATTCTTTAACTTAATCTTCTTCTTCTTATTTTTCTTCTTTGCAGCTGATATGAATCTGCAACAACAATTGATGTGCTTGCGCCTACTACACACTGCCTTATAGCAACCAACCAACAAACGACAAATTGCCCAACTCAACATTTCATATGTTCGATAGCCACTGCCCGTGTCGGCACTGCTGATCGAAGCACTCGAGGATTTCGCGTCTAAGCACTGCCACTGCGTCGCCGCCGCCGCCGCCGCACGCCATAAACCATGTATAAGCTACTCAGCAGCCTCAAGACCTACTTGAAATGGCAGCCCATACAGACGGACAACGCCATCTTCCGTCTGCACAACTCGTTCACGACGGTCCTGTTGCTGACGTGCAGCCTCATCATCACCGCCACCCAGTTTGTGGGCCAACCGATCAGCTGCATTGTCAGCGGCATTCCGACGCACGTGGTGAACACGTTCTGCTGGATCCACAGCACATTCACCATGCCCGATGCGTTCAAGCGACAGGTGAGTGCGTTGTTTATCGCATAACTCGCAGCACTATCGAGTTACCGGCTCGTACTTGCACATTTCTCCATAGATTTCATTGTTTTTGGTGCATTCTATTTCAGTTGTTGTGGGAAAAGCGTAAGTGACACTGTCATGTTGCACGTGCAGTCATCACAGTTGTTATTGTTGCTTTTCATTTCCAAAAGTCAAAGAGTCATAACAACTTTAGCAGCTAAACACAGAAATATGAATTGAAAAATATGTATTTTCTTAATAGCTTTTTTTCCACTTGTCTTTTATTTTTTCCGCAAACCAAACGTTTGTTTTTTTTTTTGCTTGTGTGAGCGTCTGAAATGTAATGAAACGAGTAATGTTGGGAGCTCGCAAACGGTCAAACGTCTCACCATGCGGTGAAAGTCCGAGTGCCACTTCAACACGAATGCATTGGCCGAGGTGCGCCGGGGCAGTAATGAGCAGCTGGCTGTCACTTGAACTTTGTTGATGAGGTTTGTTAATTAAGGTTTTGGCAACGAAGCTTTCAGCACTTCTACTTTCTAAAACTGTGCAATAAGCAACTCGCATCTGAAAAGGTGAACTGCAACGAAAACAGCAATTTTGTTGTTTTAAAAATGTGTGTATTGCAACTGTTTACACTGAGTTAGTGAAACAGTTGGTAAACATTTTTGATTTATGGAATTTTACAAGCCTATTTAACATGTCAATAGACCTTCTTTGGGACTAGAGAATACAGATCAACTATCAGTATTTACCTTTTCGTTAACTTCTAAGACCTCTCAGTTAGTCAAATCGCATTAGTGGAGTTCACTCTTCATAGCATTTTAGGTGTAAAGTTGCTATCGTAGCAATCTGTCGCTACAACTGCTTTCAAAAACATTACGAAAATTAAAAAATTTCTACCATTGAAACTTAACACCTAAAATGCCATGAAGAGTGAACTCCGCTATTGTTTCTAAACTAGTAATGCAGTCCTTAAGAAACGGAACTAAAATATTGTATAAGCTTTGCAAAGTTCTGTTGCATACATGGAAAATTGTTGAGACAATTATTGCATGTTGTATGAGCAACTGTTGCCAGCAGATTTAAGAGAATAAATATTTCATACGTTTACTGTCGACCAGAAAACCAATTAATCCAACGAATATATTCGAATATAGATAGATAGATGGATTTAATAGGGATTAGTTCTACTGAAACCAAAGATGATCTATTGTACCTTCTTCAAGTTTTAGAGAACCTCTTAAAACACGAATCAATTAGAAATAAATTAGATTACAATTTATTGGAATTGAAATCAATTAGTCTGCAAAATATGATGGGTTAGATTAGGTTATGGTGGCTGCTTTGGAGGTTTTGTTGTTGCTTGCCAAGAACGCATTTGAGCCATTCTTGTAATTCTCATCTGCTTCATGTAGATAGCGATAGAAGTGTGATTAGATGAGTGTTTCATCAGCCCGAGCTAGGACTCGAACCTAGGGCCTCGTACTGAGAAGCCAGTACGCAAAACATATAACTTGTTCAAAATAATTCGAAAGTGTCCATTAAAACTGTAATATGTAACTAATAAAATTCTTAAGTTATTTTTGTGGTATCGCTAGGGACCCAACCTGCAGCTACCTAACCTAACCTAACCTTTGTACCATTGTCGTATCGTGATCAAAATTCGACCATTTCCAAGCATCAATTGTAGCCAATGAACCCAACTATTTGTTTCGGGTGAGATTGGTGTATTTGTGGGTACTGGTGAAACGAGATTTTCGGTTCGGCGGTTCGCTTTATTTCGCTAATAAGACACGAATGGCAATGTTTAAGAACACTGAACAACGCGAACAGTCGGGGCCGGTTGGCTAGAAGAGTGGAACATAAAAACATAGGGGAACTGGAAGAGATGGGAAGGGAATTGTGCAGGATCCACCGGTCCAATATGTGTTCACATGTTTTCATCGTTTACTCATATTTCTGAATCAAATAAAGAACATTTATGATTCTAATAAAGATGCTTCTCACATTTATGAGAGATTTTCTTTCTACTGGTGAAACCATTTTTGAAATCGGTTGAGAAACAGAGGAAGTACAAAAGGGCGTAGGGAGTTAGTTGTTCTTTATTTATACAAAATACAATCATGCCAAATGTCGTCAGCCAGAATTCTTACAATTTGATAAATTTTAGATTTTCGTATTAAGGGGTTTTCTAGTCTAGAGGCTCGATTTTAAGGTGATTTTACGGGCGTAATAAAAAAACAGTAATAATTTCTAACATCCATGTTTTTATCAGTTTTTTATTGATACTTGAAAAGTATAAAAATTTATAATACATAGTTGAAAAAAAATTAAAAATCTAATTCGGTGGAGGCCGGTAAAGTGGGGACTCAAAAAAAAGGTGTCTCCTGGTTGACGTGATTCCAATCCTGCTGGTGTTTTGAAACATAAAAATAAGAATAATTCTTTCGCTACAGCTTTTTACTGGGGAAAGTTAAAATTTAAAATTTTACGTCTTAGGCTTCTATGTGGTTATGTTAGCAACATTCCATAAGACATTTTTTAATTTTTATACTCGGACCCTGTATTTTAGAGTGTTTTTCTATGAGAGCAACCACATCGCTGTGGCTGTAATAATTACTTAAACATACAACTTTTTACGCATAACGAAAATTTGAATATTTCTTCATTTACTTCAATCAAAATTAAAAAAAAGTATCTAAATTGAAAGAAAACGTCAAATGAAAAAGTTCTCTAATTTTTTCTGCTTCTTCTTCCTTTACTATGCCAAGATATACCATTACAAAAACGTGTATACTTCTCTTCTTTAAACTTAAATATTCAGTTTATTAATTTCGAATTTTTCCTAAAACTTCAAACTATACTAAAGACCAACCAAAAATGTATTCTTGCAACTACAGAGGATGCAGACGTCCCCAAAGTAGCATGTTGCCATATGACAACAAAATAGCGAAAGGGTTAAGCAAGAATGTAGAATTATCTGGACATTGCCGATTTGAAGAAAAAATGTTTGCACAAAATGGCGTCTTTCTGAAAATAAAGGTCGTTTTTTGCCTCCTTTTTTTCAACTTTGGTAACTTTTTAAAAATAGTAAAAAAAACAACAAATTACAAAAACCCTACGTCGAAACAATTTTGATAGTATTAAGAAAGTCTGTTACAAATTGCAAGTAAATCGGTTCATTAGAACTTGAGATATCATGACAACCGTATCGAAAAAAGTAGTTTCGAGAAAAACGTTTTTAAAGTTTACAGTCTCATTTCGGGCAGTCTGAGTGGCGCGTTACAAAATGAACTATAACTCCGAAAATAATTTGAATTTCCGTTAATCTTCTTGGAGGCTTATTCTTAAAAGTCTAAACTTATGAAATAAAAAAATCGATGTTTCGAATTTCTAGACTGGAATACCCCCCTTAATGTCTTGATAAATACCAACTCTTATTTTCGAACACTTGGTGCAAATGCAGTTCTCATTAAACCCCTTTGGGGCTTGTTCGCACTTCGTCCTGGACGTTTTCCATGCGTTTTTTCCACTTTGGACTTTTCAACTTGCAAATTATTGACTCTTATTATCTCGACATATAAAAGCAATCTGTGTAAAGTTTGAAAATAAAAGAACTTCTTCAAATTCACCAACTCGCACATTACGTCAGAGTCCAACATATGCCCAGACAACCCTACAACAACTTATAACTTAATATTTGTGCACAAGAAAATTAATGAATTACTAAAAACGTGTCTGAGCCACACCTTCAATATTGCGTGTACTGCGTCACGCAGCAAAACACATAAAAAAGCCAAGATTAAAAAAATATATATATTCTTCATATGAAGTACGACCAGCACATTGCCACATGCCGCGCAATTTCCTCATCAACGTTGCGAACTGTTGTTGGCTGTTGGCGTAGCCTTCGACTTTCGAGTCGAAAAACGTTTGTCCCATTGTACATTCTAAGCGAAGAGCTACCGATCGACCGCTGTACGCATTGCAATGAAAGAAGTGCTGCAGAAATTTCAAAATGAACGACACAAAAAAACTTTATTCAACGCTTTCATTACTTTTTATTTGATTTGTACTTTTTCGTTGTCTGCAAAAGGGAATCACAACAACAGGCAGCAGGGATGTCGGGGGACTTGAGCTTCGCAGAATTTAGTAATTGGACACTGCACAAAATGCAAGACACATAAAAACTTGCCGATGTGATTTGCGTCTTAAAATTAAACTTGCAAGAGAAGAGACAAAGTATGGACCAATGCAGACAGTTTGGGTTATGAGGTCATATGAGAGCGATCAATGATGCGCTTATAAAAATTAAAACTAATAAAAGTAGTATAAGACATGGAGATAGATATAAACTGAGTGTTGCTCATAGTGAAAAAAAAATTATATAAAATTTATAAAAGGGATGAGCATCAAGTTTAATCAGAGTTCTTAGCAAAGTGATATTTTCCAGAACCATTTTAAAAGTAGTAACAAAGAGAATCTCAACTACCTTTCATAATGCCTCATCTGACAACTCAAAAGGCTGGCAACTGAACATTGTAAAATTATTTTCGCTTTTCTGTGCATTTCCATTGAACTGCCAACTGCCACAATGCAACATTCAATTTTTGTTAATTGCAAACCAAACACAAACATTTTAATGGCAATTCTTTGTTCTCGGTAAACGCCCCCCGAAATTATGGTTTTCAAAAGATTTACTAAAAGCACAACCGTGAAGCATCGATTGCTATGTAATGCACTCGCACGAAAATCCCAATGAACCACAATGAAGAGAAGACGAAACAAAAAACGCATGCGCCCCAATTAAAGCTGCGGCACGCATGCGTAAAAAATTGATTCCACATGAAAACAAAAACGTTGCGTTGAAGTGAGTTTTCCGGTAAAAAAAAAGTATTACTTGTACTGTCAAAAATATTAAAACGGTTCACAGTTCAGTAAAATTTGAAGCTTGATTTTGTTTTTGTTTTTGTTTTTATAATTGCAGGTTGGACGCGAAGTTGCACATCCTGGTGTGGCCAATGATTTCGATGACGAAGATGCCAAGAAGTACTACACCTACTATCAGTGGGTGTGCTTTGTGCTTTTCTTTCAGGTAATTCAAAAATAATAATCATATAAAAAATATTTAGAAAAAAGTGGAACGAAACACATTTCACCTAATGGGTTGTTCAGAAAAGAATTTATTTTTTTATGAAAATTACAAATTATTTGTTTACTATAAAAAATAATTTGTAAAATTGTAAAAAAATTATAAAAAAATAATTTGTAAAAGTACAAATTACAAAAAAATTTTTTACTTTAAAAAAATAATTTGTAAAATTGCAAATTATTATTATTTTTTTTTTAATAAAATTAGAAATTATTTTTTTACTATAAAAAAATAATTTGTAATTTTCATAAAAAAATAAATTCTTTTCTGTACTATAAAAAAATAATTTATTGAATTATATTTGGTCCATTCTGTTCCCATATCTTTTTCCACCTTTCTGCACGATTCCATGCTCATAAAATTTGTGTTCTTTGCTGGTAAAAAACTGATCCAGGTGATTTTTGATCTCCTCATTTGAAGTAAATGTTGTACTGCCTAACACATTTTGTAGAGACCGGAACAAACAATAATCAAATGGTGCCAGATCTGAAGAATATTGTGGGTGTGGCAGTATATCGCATCCAAACTGTAAAACCTTTTGACGAGTTACCAAACTTGTATGAGGTCTGGCATTATTTTGTTGAAATACTTCTCCGATTCTCAGGGGCGGATTTAGAAAAATATTCTTTAATATTCATAAAATGCCAAAAAATGCCTTTTAATTTGTATGTAGTTTTAAAGTCGATCCTAATATTTCGGGGGTTTCAACCCCCAAACCCCCCCCTTGAATCCGCCACTGCCGATTCTATTGATTAATTCTGGTATTTTTTGTTCAAGTCAATCATTAATTTGTTCTAGTGTCCGACCGAAACCACTTTTTTGGGCCGAAACCGAAGCCGGGTTTCGGTTTTTTTTTAATATTCGGCCGAAACCGAAACTTTCTAATTAAAATAAAAATCACCATATCAAGCATTTTTTCAAAAAAACCAATTTTACATTAAGTAAATAAAGAACAAACAAACAAACATAATATAAATAAATAAATACTTATTATTAAAACCAATTTATTCATTTTTTAAAAACATAAACATGAAAAAAATCACCCTTTCATACCTTACTCGCTATTATTCAAAATTTAATAATTTAATATTATATGCTAAAAAAAAGTTTATTTACATTGGTGGCATCCAAATTACTCCTCCTTTCACTCTCTGCTACACAATAAAATGTAAAAAAATTTTCTATAAAGTTTCGGTTTCGGCTTTTCGGCCATTTTTTGGCCGAAACTGAAACCGAAAACGAAACCACTTTTTTGGGCCGAAACTGAAACCGAATATTCGGTCGGACACTTATTTTTTCCAACTAATGGTTGTTTGGTAACAGCTAGAAAAACACAAGCTTTCAAAACACACCAAACTGATAGCATCACCTTGGGCTCTGTAGACTCTGTGAAGCAGGATAAAATAAATAAATTGCTGATGAAAAATATGGTTTCAAAAAATGAAGTCTATATCGCAGTTGGAGAAAATTTCAAAAGAGAATATCAAACACCTCAACTCTCGTGATGCTAAGCTTCGTTAGGTTAGTGGAACTAGATTATGTTTTCTATAACTGGTAGGCAGCACGATAGATCAAGTCTGATATCAGTGCAACTACCCTTTTTAAATCCATCTTGTATCACTTTTTTTTAACTGAATATAGGCTTTCGAAGTACCTTAAGCTGCTCCATCTTGTTTACTCCATCTTCATATCTTGTGTTGAACATTGCTATAGATAATTTATTTCTCGTCCCCAGCAATTTGAAATCATCAGATGTGTTATTTTAAATCAAGTTAAAAATAATTGAAACTAATATATAAATTCTGAGAATCGCAGGGTTCAAATCACTCTTAGGTTAGGTAAGGTAAAGGTGGCTGTCTGGGCATGGGACTTGCCGGAAGGCACACTTAGGCCGCGAAATGGGCCCGTTGTGATATCACAAGTTAAGGGTCTGTCTTACTGCAAATCGAATAATTGTAATAACTCTGCACCCAATTTTTCTCACTCGATAACTAACTAATTCCTTTCACGATCATCACAGCGATGGTTGGTTTTGTATTTTCTTTCGACAGTCATGATCAGGGATCTTTTAATTCATTTCTCATGAGAAGTATTGCAGTTAAACCGCACACGATCGATCTCGGTATTGTGCCCTAGCCAGTTCCGTACATGATCGCGAAATTGATCGGTGATTTGGTGTTTTTCTCACATGATTAGGAAGATGTATGAACAAGAAGATCATAAGATAGCAACAATCAGCTACGAACCCTACTACGGCTATAATTATGGAACCATGGAATTAGGGAACTTATTCTGAATGAATTTTATTGAATTGTTAAAATAATTGCAATGTATAGTGATTCCCATTTATTATTATTATTTTATTGCCATAAGTAATTGTATTTTTGTTTTTCTGAAATAAAATATATAGGGTTTTCCAACAAGAGGTGTTATTTTGGTATTCAAAGAAAAATGCCATTTTTTGAGATAAATGATCGGATGTTTATTTCATAATAAAGAGGAAGGTATGCCGTTAATTATGAAAAACAACATCATCCAAATGGCCACCACGACCACGCTTACAGGACCATATCCTTTTCATGAAATTTTCCATAACCAAATCGCAAAGTGGCTGCCCTATGTCCTCGATATCCTCACGAATTCTATCTTTGAGGTCTTGAATCGACGCTGGGCTGTTGGCGTACACCTTATCCTTCACGTGGCCCCAAAGGAAGAAGTCGCAAGGTGTTAAATCACAAGATCTCGGTGGCCAATTGTGATCACCTCTTCCAGAGATAACACGGTCCGGAAACTTTTCCCGTAAAAGAGAAATGGTTTCGTTGCTTGTGTGGCACGTAGCGCCGTCTTGTTGAAAGTAAACGTTGTCCAGATCAATACCATCCAACTCCGACCATAAAAAATCATTAATCATCTCTCGATAGCGCAATCCATTCACCGTAACTGTTGATCCAACCTCATTTTCGAAAAAGTAAGGTCCAATGACACCGCCGGACCATAAACCGCACCAAACAGTCACACGTTGAGGATGGAGATGCTTCTCAACAATAACTCTTCGGTTTTCCGAGCCCCAGATGCGACAATTTTGCTTATTGACGTAGCCACCGAGGTGGAAATGGGCCTCATCAGTCAAGATGATTTTTCGATGGAATTCCGGATCATTTTCATGAATTTCAAGGCCCCAATCAGCAAAGACACGACGTTGTTGATGATTGGTCGGCTTGAGTTCTTGTGTTAACTGAACTTTACGGGTTTTATTCTTCACATCACTAACTTGTCCCAACAGCTCGAATTTTTCCACCAATTTCTGTATTGCGGTCCGACAAGGTGCTTCACGACGACCCAAAAATGCTTTAGTTTTGCGAACTGTGACTGCAAGTTTTTCATCATTTTTGTAGTGAATTTTAATAATTTCAATGCGTTGTTGAAGCGTGTATCGTTCCATTTTTAGTAATGGCGTAGTTTCTACTTGTCAAATGTCAAAGAAGAAAAGCTTCAAAAGTGACAGCTACCGAAATACCGGGTGATTCAAAATAACACCTCTGGTTGGAAAACCCTATACTACTAACTACTACTGCTACTGCAGGCCTCGATAGTCCAGTAGGTAGCGCGCTGGTTTAAAATATGTGATATCACTCTCCTCCCTATACTTCCTGTCTCATAACCTCCTAATAGGTATAGTCCAATGGTCCAAATAGACTGAGTGCTTTGGAATACTTGTAGCCTTCCTACCCACCCTCACATCATCATTATCATCATCACTACTACAACTATTACTACTACGAACCCTGGAGATTAGGTTCGAAACACGGTTTCTGCCCCATAATGACAGCTTTATTTTGACAATTAATAAACAAACACTGTACAACAGCATTTCTGCAACAGAGTAACGACCGTATATTTCTGAAAGAGGACGTCATACTGATAATTTTTGCCGAACAAAGTAATAGTCCAGCACGTCTGAGTTTTTTGTAATTTGCACATAAAGGTTAAAGGGGTCCCTATAAGCTTTTACACGGAAAGTATAAGAACTTGAAGAGCTAGAGCTTTTATGGCTAAGACAAAGTTGTTTTCATTGAAAGTGTAAATATTTTTGTGTACGCATGAACCCCCTTCCCCTTTCCTTACCACCCTTTTTCATGTTTTTCGGGAAAAATTTTCCTAAAAAGCTTGTATTGAGTAAAATATTAAAAAAAACCCCATATTGTCTTTTGGAAAAATATTCCCCATTAAAAAATAGGGGGGTCTTCAAACACCAAAACTTTCTCAAAACTTCCCCCAAAAAAATAAAAAGCCTTAAACACGAAACCTTCATTAAATACTGTTTTCATAAATTGCTAGCTCTGCTTGAGTTGGTGAGAAAAATGTTGAATATTAAAAAAATAAATATTTCCCATTGAAAAATAGTTCAGGTGGTCTCCAAACAAAAAGTCCCCGCTTAATAAAATAAACCATTTTTATGATTTCAAAAAGACGCTTTCGCTTTACGGTAATGCTCAGATGGGTCAGTATTGCGATTAAAATTCCAAACGTACTCAGCGAGCATTGCTACATTCTTCAAGTAGCTTCATTTGTTGATAAAACTTTTCACCGTGCTCATCAGAAACAGCCCCAAGATTTTCTTCGAAAAAATCAAGGTATGAATGAAGCAGGGGCGAAGCCAGAACTTGGAAATTAACATATTTTCCCGATTTTAAGTCAAAATTTCATAAAATTTTTTATATAAGACATACGATTTTCATACTTTTTCTCGTAGATATTCACTATTTCAACACATTGTGCGATCCAAATCTCAAGTTCTCTTAGTTTTTACTGTTCAAATCTCATTGCAATGACACATGTATGTACAATTTGACACCTTTTGTGAACAAACTTTATGACAGTAATAATAGTTGTTATTATTCAATCAACTGTTTAAAAATTTAATGCAATTTAAGTAAATCAATATAAAAAATTCAATGAAAATAAAAAATAAAATAAAGTAAACCAATCAATTGGAAATAAAAAACTGCAGCAACAACAATGAGACAAACAAGAAAAGTTGCTGGCCTTTTATGGCCTCGCATAATAGACACATTTTTACACAGATGTCAGCAGAGTTGATGGCGATTTAGTTGCGTATTGTCAATTGACAATTGCCATATGCCATACTTGTCGCTTGGCACAGAAATGTTGCATCGTCGATGAATGTAAGAAAACAAAAATTGGAAACAATATCAAGAAAGACCATTCACAGCGCCAATCACACAAAACAGATGGCACCACAAACTGTTGCATCTCTAATGACTGAATTGAGCCAAAATCAGATGTTTAGAAATCTGAAAGAGTATAGCAACGCATTTGTTGAGAATTGATGAAAACCTTAAAATGTGCAGTAGACAAGTTGAAAGATGTGATCGAAGAATCAAACACAATGCTCCATGAATGATGGAATTTCATTCAAACACACCAAGTCACACTTGTGCGCAGCAAACTTACTCAATTTACTCACTTTTAACGTCTTAAGCTATAAACTTAAAGGTCAAATAGTCAAGTCAAGTTGGTTGCTCATGTTGGCAATGACGATTCTGTCGTTGTGCTACGCTCGCAGTGACACCCATTGAAAGTTGTGAACCTATTGAAAGCTCTGACTTTGCCCATGTCTCGCCACCCTTTAATGAAGACAAATCTTTTTCAAATTTAATTTATAAAAATAGCCACAGTTGCAAAGAAGTGGAGCCCAAAAATAAACAATTAACGAGCAAAAACAATAGCAAACACAATTCGTATGCCACACATGTGCGTGGCTGCCGCACGTGGCATTGTTTTCGAAAGCATTTCGATTTGTTTGATTGATCACGCACCGAAAATGTGCCAATGCTTAGCATGAAATAAGTAAATTCAAAAGCAACTTAAAGAAAAAATTGTTCAATTTTGCGGCCCACAACATTTCAACCATCGATTCCAGCTACCTTTCGTTGCTGGGAATGCCAACGCAAACGCCTCTTCGACCAGAAGTTTGCGCTTTATTGTGTGTACATTCTCCACTGTGCAAACTACGTGTCACGGCACAATCTACAAAAGTGCTGCCTGCAGTACACGCCGAAGATTCAAAATGTCAGACAAGACCCACGCACACACACACAGCTGCTTGCTCACGCACTGGCCAACACAACAATGTACGGTAAACGCTTTATGAACGCATTATGGAAAAAATAGTTTCAATTCCATTTCAATTGAATTTAATTGAATGCGTACCGAGAGCCCAAAACGCGAGCGCAGCGGATGATACGTTGCGCGTGTTTCAGGCGCATTGTAATCGGCTAACTTCGATGTATCTGTGTGTGTGTGTGTGTGTGTGTGTGTAGAGAGACTCTGATGACCACAAATAAGTGCCGAAATAAAGAAAAATATATAATAATGAGGCAATCATCCGGTTAGGTAAGTGAGAAGTGGACAGCACACACAATGACCCCAACGATACAAAGCCCGAGATGGATTAGAAATGAAAAGATATTTTTTTTTACTGCAGAAAATTGAGTTAAAAATTCAAGCTTGTATGGAGTGTCTTGGCAGTAATTTATGCGAATTTAATGAAAGATTTATATGAATAATAAAATGGAGGTCACAGTTGGACAGATCAATAAACTTTAAAAGATGATTGGTAAAGTTGTGAAGAAAAAGTTGGAAAAAAGCGATTTTATATTTCAAAAATACATTTTGCCGCAGTATACATTTTATAAATAAGTATAAATTTTATTATATAAACTAAAAATTTAAAATGCGAGCGAAACTATATTTAATATACATGGAATAATTATTTCACTTTGTGTGACATCAGACCCTCAAAATCTTATTTTTAACAAATATTTATGATTCATGGCACTAAAACATGTTTGAACATAGAAAAAATATATAAAAAAAACAAAAATAGAAAAATATATAAAAATAAAATATATATAAAATATATATAAAAATATATATATAAAAAGTAGAAAAATATATAAAAAAATCGTATGGAAATAAATTCTACACTCATGACCGTAAAAAGCATTACATTCTTCAGACGTACAGCAACGCCTTTTATGTGCAAATTCTGTACCACACTACGAGTTCATATCGTGACAACTGACGCTGCATGTTCTGATTTTAATTGCTTTAAATGTTAAACAAAAAAAAACAACGCCCAGACAGAGAAACTTCAATCTGCTTATGGCAAGATCAATGCCCCTGTGAGTACAAGAGACAAAAACATTGGCCAGTTGATGTGTTCGCACGAAATGGCCATTGATTTGTGTCTGCCTGCTGGGGAAATGATTTAATTGAAGTTGCAGTCGACCCTAATTTCGGGCCAATTTTTTGTTTCAATGTCTACAAACCGAAAAGAATGAAAAGAAAAAAATATCTGAAAAGCTGTAAAATCGTTTTTAAATATAAATAATATAAAATAAAATAAAATAAAATAAAATAAAATAAAATAAAATAAAATAAAATAAAACAAAATAAAATAAAATACAAAAAAATAAAATAAAATAAAATAAAATAAAATACAAAAAAATAAAATAAAATAAAAAAATATAATAAAATAAAATAAAATAATATAAAATAAAATAAAATATAATCAAATCAAGTCAAAGGAAATCAAATTAAATTAAATTAATAAAATAAAATAAAATAAAATAAAATAAAATAAAATAAAATAAAATAAAATAAAATAAAATAAAATAAAATAAAATAAAATAAAATAAAATAAAATAAAATAAAATAAAATCAAATCAAATCAAATCAAATCAAATCAAATCAAATCAAATCAAATCAAATCAAATCAAATCAAATCAAATCAAATCAAATCAAATCAAATCAAATCAAATCAAATCAAATCAAATCAAATCAAATCAAATCAAATCAATTCAAATCAAATCAAATCAAATCAAATCAAATCAAATCAAATCAAATCAAATCAAATCAAATCAAATCAAATCAATTCAAATTAAATTAAATTAAAAAATACTATAAAATAAAATAAAATGGTTTCTTGAAGGTGTCGTTAGGGAAATTCTGCACAATTTTCAGCGCAGTTGCGGGGGAAAAAATCAATGCGAAAATAACAAATATTTTGCCTAAAAATTTTACTTACATATATTTGTTTCTTTTTCCACATTACAACTTGGCGAGCGTTTCAGTTGTCTATGTTTGTAAAAACTTCATTTTTTTCAATAACATATTTTTTTAAATAATATATTCCTAATATTAATTTTTAATAATATTTACCTAAAAATTGTATTTATAGTTATTTCCTTTGCCACATGACAACTTTCTGAGTGTTTGAGTGCTCTTAGTTTGAAAAACTTAATTTTTTTTCGAATATAGTGTAATTATTTTTAATAATATAATTTTAGTTTTTAATAATATTTATCCAACAATTTTACTTTATTTTTTAATTTTTAATTTGTTTTTTTTAATAATAAATTTGTAACTTTCAATAATATTAACCTAAAAAATTTACCGATAGTTATTTCTTTGCCACATGACAACTTTGTGGGCATTTGAGTCCTCTTAGTTTGTAAAAACTTTGTTTTTTTATATAATGTAGTTATATTTTAAATAATATAATTGACAATTTTAATATTTACCTAAACATTTTACTTGTTAATTTTTTTATTTTCTTTTTTTAAATAATATTTTTGTAATGTTTCAAAATATTAACCTAAAAATTTTAATTATAGTTGTTTCTTTTGCCACATTACAACTTTGTGGGCGTTTGAATATTCTTAGTTTGTAAAAACTTAATGTTTTTACAAAATGTTTTAATGTCTTCTTAGTTTGTAAACACTTATTTTTTTAATATAATTGTATTTTTTTTAGTTATAATATCTTAGGGTACTTATCGCTAATTTAAAAATATTCAAAAAATACAATATTATTTCTTGTTTTATCTGATAACAGCAATTTAAGTAGCACTATTAACAGTGGTGACGGTTTTCTCAAAGATTTAACCCAGGCATGCCAACCTTACTACACGTAGTACACCTGTATTAAGGATTCTGCATTAACTGTGCTTAAATTTTCTAACAATTAACCTTAAATGCAGGTGTCCTACATGTAGTAAGATCGGCATATCTGGGTTAAGGCTAAAAACTATCCTAAGTAACAATTGTGACGCTTTGTTCGCTCTTTGCTGCTTAGAGGGTCAAAGACTTATAATGAAAGCAAATTCCAAAATTATTTTTCCAAAAGTCCAATGCACAGTGATTTAACAATTTTTATGTTATTTGAAAGGTAAAACTCCAACTTAGAGAACCCCAAAAAATTTGTGCAAAAAATTAATTAGTGTGTGTGCAAAGGCGACTCAAAGTTGAAAATTTTTTCACAAAAATATGTAAACACATATTTTCTGTTTTTTAGTCTATTGACTAAAAAAAATTGTAAAAATACATGGTTACTAAGAAGTTGCCAAAACTTTCAACACAGATTAAGAAATGATGTGGTCATTTTCGCTTTTAATGTTTTCCCAAAATTTGCAGAGCGTATGCTTTTACTTCACTTTTAATTCAAAATATTTTTCTACGTTAAAAATCTGAAAATTGGCAAAACTTAGAGGAAAATATCTAAAAAGTATGTGAAAGTATGTTCCTGGATTTTTTTTATTTTAAGAAGCATTCTTTCTTTGTCGGATAATGTAATTATATCCTCCGATATCTTCCGATCTCAGAAAATAATTCAATTTGAAAAGTGGTCTAAGCACCTATTTTTCGACAAAACTTATTTTTTTCATCCCTAAAAGTATGCAATCAGCATGAAAAATTGAGAAAACTGCAAAAAGCAAAACAATGCAACGGACCACTCCTTCTTATTTTGTCCCGCGGTTGTATGGAGTCGAATCACTGTGCAATGTGAAGAAAATAACATACACTATATAGACTATATATTATAATAAGCAAGTTATTCCTTTCAACTATACCAAATACTCGAATGATTGAGCTCTCGCATTATTTAAATGCGAACTCTTTTAGATCAAAGCCAGAATTGTTTGTCTGTTTTCACATTTTAAATCGTCAAACCATTTATCAAATCATTTATCATTTGTCTTACAGGCCATCGCTTGCTACACCCCCAAATTTCTTTGGGACAAATTCGAGGGCGGTCTCATGCGTATGATTGTCATGGGCCTCAATCTGACGATTTGCACGCGCGAGGAAAAAGAGGCAAAACGTGATGCCTTGCTCGACTATTTGATCAAACACGTCAAGGTACGACACGCCAGCGTGACGATCTCTCGCACGTTTGGGCAGCTAAATTAAATGTAATTTAAGTTGCTGATTGACTCGATTGTTATTTGCAGCGTCATAAGTTGTACGCCATACGCTACTGGGCCTGCGAGGCGTTGTGCTTCTTCAACATTATGATTCAAATGTATCTGATGAATCGTTTCTTCGACGGCGAGTTCATGTCGTACGGCACGCGCATCATGCAGCTGTCGGACGTGCCGCAGGAGCAGCGCATCGATCCCATGGTGTACATCTTTCCGCGCGTCACCAAGTGCATCTTCCACAAGTACGGCGCGTCCGGTTCGCTGCAGAAGCACGACTCGCTCTGCATTCTGCCGCTGAACATTGTCAACGAGAAGACCTACGTGTTCATCTGGTTCTGGTACATGATCATGCTGGTGCTGCTCGCTGGCCTCATGGTTTTCCGGTAATTGAAAACATATTCCCTTCACCATTGAAAATCTGTCTGACAATCTTATTTGTACTTAGTGCCTGCATTATTCTGATGCCAAAGTTCCGACCACGTCTGCTCAACGCACGCAATCGCATGGTGCCCATGGAAATTTGTCGCTCGCTGTCGCGCAAGCTGGACATTGGCGACTGGTGGCTCATCTATATGCTCGGCCGCAATTTGGATCCGGCCATCTTCAAGGATGTGATGAGCGAATTCGCCAAGCAAGTGGAGCCCTCGAAGCACGATCGCACCAAGTAAATATGGAACGCGCGCGCATTCTCTGTCTTAGCATGAAAAAACCATCAACCAAACGGCAGCCGGCCAAGGCGTTTGGCCACTGACAAGCAGCATAGAAATGACAATCGGACGTAGAACTGTGATTATGATATTCTTTACATAATAATTTATGGAACGCAAGGAATGCAAGAAATTTCTGCTGAGCAAAAGAAACAAATCGCATTTATACGAAATAAAATCAAACAAATGAACCATGACAGCACGCATCAATGATCACAACTCGAATCGAGAATATATTCCATATCGAATATGTGTACGAATATTATAATTTAGTGTCTAAGTTAAGTATGAAATGAAATTAGTTGTAAGTTTGTGGAATTTAGTTTGTCTTCTTTATTTTATTCAAATGTTCGCTTTTGAGTCTTTCAATTTTTTCGATAGCAAGAAAATTGAAGCAATCATAGGTTTTAAGTGTATTTTATTTTTTAATAGTGTTTTAAGAAAAATATGCACGAAGAATTTTTTCTCGCCATATTACATGAAAGTAATATGTGAGAACATAGTATTAAGCACAGGCAATTTGTAAGTGAATTTCAAAAAAATTTATATACAAATACAATATTTTTGTAGACTCTGCTAAAAGTGTGTTTGATTGGGTACTAAATAATTCAAGTAGCAAAAGGAAACAAACTGGAAATGGACAAAACTTTGTTACAAAAAAAAGGTTAGTACAAACTGAACAGAAGGAGAGTATGTATTTCAGTAAACAGATTTCAAGCTTACTACTGATAAGTGGATAAAGACTCAGATTTAGGTTTGATAACAAAAAATCTATAGCAATACTTTGTGACGAATGAGTACAGCATTCAAGTTATAAGTTATATAAAGTTGATATGAAACTAAATAAAAATTACAAAAACAATTGATATTTGTTCTATAACGATTCATGGATATTGATTTTAAACAGTGTTCAAGCTTACTACTGATAAATGGATAAAGACTCAAATTTAGGTTTGATAACAAAAAAATCTATAACAATACTTTGAGACGAATGAGTACAGCATTCAAGTTATAAGTTATATAAGGTTGATATGAAACTAAATAAAAATTCTATAATGATACATGGATATTGATTTTAAACAGAGTTCAAGCTTACCACTGATAAATGGATAAAGACTCAGATTTAGGTTTGATAACAAAAAATCTATAGCACTACTTTGTGACGAATGAGTACAGCATTCAAGTTAAAAGTTATATAAGGTTGATATGAAACTAAATACAAATTACAAAATCAATTGATATTTGTTCTATAACGATACATGGATATTGAGCACAGAGAAATATGGATACAAGTTTTTAAAGAGGAATACTTAGGACTAGTGGTATTTACTCTACCACTCTCTCTACTCTAAGCTTCTAAAAAGTTCAGTAGAAAACCAAGAAAAGTTTCCAAATTCAATCAATAGTAGCTAATAAAGAACATTCGAAAATATTTAAAATTGCAATTCAATATAGCACTTCTTGTAGCTTGTTTTTATTAAATAAAACAAAATGCTTTATAGAATACGATATATAAACTGATTACATCATCATATAGACTATGTTTTATATTTCTGTTCGTATATAATTTCGATGTGTGAAATTGTAAGAATGCATTTATATTACAAGTTTCGCGCGTCTTCTTAAAGTATTGCCAAGTTTTGGTGCTATTCTGCACAGAGCATTATCAGCATTTACGAATTTCGTACGTATGTATGTTAAACGTTCTCGTGATAATGCGCAGCCTATTTGTTTTTTGCATGATTCACATTGCAGTGATTATCAGTTTGCAATTAAAAAAAATATAAATTTGTTTGTCCATTATGCCATTTCTTTTAATATTTTCAGCTGACTGACAGCATTACAACAACAAAATATTATTTAATGAAAATAACTTCCACATGAAGCAACATACAACTTTGTTCGACATTTACAGATAGAAAAGCAGAGAATAGCGTAGGAATTGCCAAAAGCGTCACAAAACGCTTTTTCGAAAATTACATTTACAAATTACAATATTTATCACAATTTATTCTAACGACGCCCCAACTGTCCGCACCTAATCCGACTGCTTCTGCCCATTCGTTGGTAGTAGTTTCCCTCCGGTCTGTCGCTTAGCCGGCGCCGCAACACGAACGACTGGCGGCTCGCGTCTGCGCTGTGCCCTCGTCGTCGCCCTCCTGCGAATCATCCTCCACAACAAGTCTGTGAGCAGTGCGCCCACCCTGCATCAGTCGCACCGCACTCGACTCTTGTTCGCGCTGCGCGTGCCGTTGCACCATCAACGCAGTCAGCGTCACAAACAGCTCCTCGATGCCCTCGTTGGCCTTGGCCGACGTCTCGAAGTGGTGTGCACCCACGCTCTCGGCATACTGCAGCGCCGCATCGTGCGGCACAGTGCGCTGCGCTTCCAAGTCTGTTTTGTTGCCCACAATCGTGATGACAATCTCGGCGCCCAGCATGCGCTTCAGCTCCTTCACCCAATTCTTGACCTTCTGAAACGAGTCGTCATCGGTAATGTCGTAGACGAGTATGGCGCCGTGTGAACCGCGATAGTAGATTGGTCCCAGTGCGTGAAAGCGCTCCTGGCCAGCAGTGTCCCAGATGTTCAGGTGCGCCCGTCCGCCATCGTCCAGCGTCACCTTCTTGGTGAGAAACGACGCCTGCAGCGTGCTGATGTGCTGCGGATTGAACTTGTCCTCGACGTAGCGCAGCACAATCGATGTCTTGCCCACACAGCCCTCGCCCAGCAGCACCACCTTGAACGTCTTCGAGCTGGGATGCGTGCTGTTGGCACTCATTTTACTGCGACTCGAACTGTCCGCTGTTCGCTGGCCGCATCGATCTCTGACGTTTCGGGTGATTTGCGACTTTTTCCAATGTTTTGCTTCCGCTTCTCTGCACAGTGGCGAAATTTTAATTAAATTGCATTTGCAGCGACCAACTCCCCCGCCGACGACTAAAGTCAACAATAATGAAAACCACGAAGCAGCAGCCGAAAGCAGAGCACACAAAAACAGCGAGTAAACGTCGGAGAATGACAAACTGTCAAATAGACTGACAGTTGAAATTTCGAAATGCAGTTGGCTGGCTGTCGACTGCTTTTTGTTGCTATTTGGCTGTCGAAGTGTGAACGTTGCGATGAATTTTCGCGTTAACATAAATATTTGTCGTGTTTGCATGAAGTCCGAGCAAGGCGTGTCGCTGCGGGAGGAGACAGAGCTGCAGACGAAGTTTGTGTTTACGACGCGATTGCAGGTATGTTTTTGTTTTCGTGGGAAAATTCTGCTCTACTACCAATTTGCCTGCATAGTAGATTTCAGTCCCTGTGCTCATGTCGAATTTCGATTCTTTTACCATCGCGTCTGTCTAGTGATGTGCAAAGCGGGTGTTTTCCTGTTCGGCGTAATCGAATGTCTGCGAGTAGTCGAAATTAAACATGGGCGCGATGATGTCTTTTGAATAGCTTGCTTTATGGAAATATTGAATCGATTGGGGGTTCAAGTGGCACTTAAGTCACTTTTTTTTATTGGTTTAAGTTACTCGGAACAGAGAGTTATTTGGCTGACTCGTGTAGAATATAAAGCATTATTCGAGCCCAGATTATTCTGCCTTAGGTTTTAGTTTTAACCTTTTGTGGTACGTTAACACTAGAAAGACCACAAGTTTTCCCGTACACATCGGATTTGGCTAATTGTAATTGCAGAATCCTAATTGTAGAACTAATTGTAGAACCCAATAAAAAAATAACGCAAAAGTGCATAGGAATACTAAGGAAATTACAGACATTTAAAAATGAAAAACAGTCAAAATAATGCGCAATGGTTTTTCTAGTGTTAAATCATCATTGTGAATACATTAGGAGTATTCACAACGTTCCTGATAGTTTTGTAATTCGTTAATTGATAGTTTGGTAAAGTTTTTACATAACTAAGAGTATACTATATATATTTTTTTTTTCAATTTTGTTACACTACAGCTTAAAAAAACGAAAATAAAACCCGAAAATGCCAGTTCATAGTGAACTTTGTTGTGCAGCGTGCATAGAAAAGCAAAATTATAAACAAAATAAAATGTCAACCACCAAACAAATTCTTAGGGCCGCCATCTTGTCACTTTGTTACTCGGTAATCTGATTATTTTACAAAAAAAATTGCCGAGTAATAATTTTTTTTAATAATTGACTGGCACGACAGCCCGCTTACGCGAGACTAAGGCCTAGCTTCCCGCAACTACCCGTGTTGTGCGTGTGAATTTGTACGCGGGTGGAAGGGACCTACAGTTTTATGCCGGTTCCGAACGGAAGGTTGGGAGCTTTTTCATAAGCAATTTTTACTCTCAGAGGTTTGCCATTTCCAGCTGAGAGGACAGCCACCGAAAGAGAAAACGAGTTTTCCCGTTATTTTTTTTAGGTGTTATTACAGGCAGTATTTTAACCTGGGGTTGCTGCCTGCGACTCGCGGTCCAACGCACTAACCAACTGAACCACGGCGATAGCCGAGTATCGATATAATATTTAGTTATTTGTTATAACAAATTAATTAGAAATAGTGGTATCATCTCATTATAAAGACATGACCCAAGCACACCCAATGTTTATGTTTCATATAACCCTAGAAAGGTAATCATATTTTACATACGTTGTTGGTAATCTTCGTCCAAGCGACGAAGTCGTATTCAACTCCGATTTTTGGAAGTATTAGAAATCGTATAAACTCGAAATTCATTATATAATTATACTTAGAAATTTCTTTGTAAATAATTGTTTGTGTATTTTTCAGTAATATGTGTTGAGGTACATTTATTTTTGAGATCGGAATGAGTGGCAGAAATTAAAGAAATTATTAAAATTAAAATAAAGTGAAGAACAATACATTGCTTCTTCATGAAGACAGAAACGCAATTATAATTCCTTAAAAAACTAATGAAAACCAAGCAAATCAATAAATATAACTAATTTTTTACAATTCTAATTAACTATTTAACTAACTTACTTGCACACTAATTAACTTAACTAATTAATAATTAATTAATTAACCAATTCAAAAAAAGATTTCAATTAACTCTTCCGATAACCCCGAATTCCGAGACATTTTGATATACTGAAATGCTATGTATAGTACTCGTATTCAGTTGCAAAAAGTCACGTTAATGGTATTCTTCGTCGTTTCGACGAAGCTTAGTTTGGTTTTTTTATAAAAAAGAAAACTTACGCTGCGCTCGTGCTGCTAAAACTTGTATATCGCGAAAGCACATCGCCCACTGAGATCACACGTAGAGTGAAAGCAATCAGATCGGAGAATAAGGAGAAATTTGAAGAAATGTGTGTGGTGTTCGTCGAATCGACGAAGATTACCTTTCTAGGGTTAAGGCAGATGCCTTCTTTACATCTACTAAAATATTTCAAACCAAACGATTTACATGACTGAAATGAAAACAAGTTAACAAATTTGGCTTTTGTGTGAAAATTTTCTTTACAAAAAATTCGCAACTACGTTTTCCTCATATCTGTTCACATTTAGTAAAACCGATTACCCTAATTCAAAGTTCGACTTAAATCATTAAAGTGAGAAAAGGTTAAATTTTTTAATATTTAATTCGAAAAAATTAATTCGAAAAAATTTGCAACTGCATTTATCTCATCTGCCTCATAATAGCCCACAATTTTGTAAAACCGATTACTCTCATTCAAAGTTCTATCGCTACTACTGTTGCTCTGCTACACAATTTCCACAATTCGCCGCAAGCTTTATCAGGGCCCGAATGTTATAAACAAACCGGTAGGCAGCGGCAGTTTAGATTGCGACTCGATGCAAATATTCAGATTCAGTTCGTTAGGAAAACCAGCGTGGCCCAGCGCTCAACATTTGCTAGTGACCGTCTTTGCAGCCAGCAATTTGATTCGTCTTGTCCACACCACAGCATTTCCCAGCTGCAGTGCCGCTTATAGAACAACATCGAGTCATAGTCGTTCCTTGAGTTCCACCTGCCAGAGCAGCATGAGTGAACCGGCCCCCGAGACGTACACAGCGGGCACCAGCTCTGTTGCCTTTGTCACCACGCCCAACGAGAAGCTGGCCAGAAAGTTGGGACAGGGCTTGGTCGAGCAGAAGCTGGCCGCCTGTGTGAACATCATACCGCAAATACAGTCGATCTACATGTGGGAGGGCAAAGTGAACGAGGATCACGAGTGCCTGATGATGATCAAGACGCGCAGCAGCCGCCTGGATGATCTGATCAAGTGGGTGCGCGAGAACCACTCGTACAGCGTGGCCGAGGTTATCACTTTGCCCATTGAGAAAGGCAACATACCGTACTTGAGCTGGATTGCACAGACGGTGCCTGATAAGAAGTGAGCTGTTGATGAGGCGGCAACCACAGCTGCCACACCGCCCGATAGATGGAACGCGCGACTATTTGATTACAGAGTTTATGACTGTTTTTGTACTTTGGAATTTCGAATGGAAAATACTGAAATGTGAATTGTGCATCATTAATTATAAATAAACATTAGTGTTGAATATTTACTAAACGAAAGTTGCCTGAACTGCCATGGAATGAATGTTTCATAAAAAAAAATTCTAGCACGCTTTGTTGAAGCATTTTGGGGGTCGACAACTGTTTTATATAGGACGCTGTGGGAAAGATTGAAAATTGTTTCGACATGGCAGATTTGAAATAATTATTTATATAATTTCTTCTCCTCAGAAGATATACCTTGTTTGATTTATGATTTTCGCAGTCTGTTACAATACTTTTGCTATATACAAAGATAGTTGTTTACACTATTTTTAGATCGTTTCGAACCATTCAATTAAGTCAACTTAGACTTGTGAATTGGTTGAGTCAGAAATTAAGTCATAAATCGGTACAATTTATACAATGTAGCTCGTTGTTTTGGTAGGTAGGTGTGTATGTCATATAAATAGAGGAACCCATTGATCTGCAAGGTCCCTGAATGCCTTAACAATGAGTCGGCACAATTAGTAATCTTATTCATTTCTTAATAAGTTGTCTGAAATCATTATTTCATTAATAAATTAATTTTTAAAACATTGATCTTCATTTAACAATTCACGGTGTCGTTGCAGCTCGATGACGATGACATGCCTTCTCTGATATGCCCAAAGTGCGTAACGCGCCTGAAGATTGCTTATGACTTTGTGCAGCTGGCTCACGATTCTGACAAGAATTTGAAAGCATTTCTGGCAAAAATTAGCAAAGACTTTCAACAGGTGACCAAAGCCAGTCCGGATAAATTCAAAGTCGATGTTGCTGAGGAAGATGAAGAGTTTTTGGCATTGGAGTCGGAGAGTGAGGAGCCACAGAAGTCTCACAATTTGAAGACGCAACACAAACAGGCTTCACAAGAAACTGCAGAGCAGAAGCAAACCGCAGTCAAACGCAAGGCAAGTGCCAGCAAAAATTCGCCCAGTTGCAAGCAACTGGCAACAAAGAAGTCCAAACTTGCTGCTGCTGACGAATGTGTAGCACATGAAGATAAGGAAGAAATTGATTCTACAACTGACCATACAGACACTGAGGATGACGACAAAACCAAGATTGGCACGGAAACGGAGCTGAGCTTGGAAATGGAAGCCGTTGGCACGGAGAGTTACATGCAGTTCGGTGAACTGCAGCAACTAGTAGGCTCCGACACATACACAGAGGAGCAGATAGCCAATGTTTATGATTTGGAGAAAGACAACTTTGATGGCAAAGACGAAGGCAGCGATGAGGAATCACAAGCCGAGCTCGAAATTTTAGAGGAAAATTTACAGCAAACAACAGATGAGGAAGCACAGAATGCGGATGAACAGACCGCGGAACAGCCATTGCAGCAGCAGCAGCCAGCACCACAAACAGGCGATGGTTTTCTCAAGGAATATGAGGCAATGTTGCAGGAGGGCGATGAGTTTCTGGACGATGTGGAAAATGAAAACGCCATGGATGAGCCTTTGAATTTGTACGAAAACACAGAGAGCATTCTACCCGAGAAGGAGGACTATACAATGACCGAAGTGTTGGAGCAGACGGATGCGCCGGATGATGAGTCGGCAGATGTTAAACAAGATAGCGGCAGCGAATCGCAAAGCACGTCTGCACATCCGGTGATCTTTCATGCAGTAAAGGCCGACGCCAAGCCCAAGACGCGAAAATCCCAATCTAATCGAAGCACCAGCAGTAGCAGTAGCAAAGTGAATCGCAAGAGCTCGGCAGCGCCGCTGAATACGCGATACTTCTGCTTCGAATGCAATCGGGACTTTAGCACAAAGACGAATCTCACACGGCACATGGGCACCCACGGCGGCAATCGTCCGTATCAGTGCAACGTGTGCGGCAAAGGCTTTACGCAAAATGCCTCGCTGAAGCAGCACATGTACACGCACACCGGCGAGAAGCCCTACGTGTGTGAGATCTGCAATCGGGGCTTTACACAATGCAAGAGCCTAGTATTTCATATCCGGCGTCATACGGGCGAGAAGCCGTTTCCATGCACAAAGTGCGGCATAAGCTTTCGGCAAAAAGACGGACTGAAGGTGAGCGGCTCTATATGCTTTTTCTTTTCAATCATAAATAGTTTAAAACACCAAAAAACTGCTTACAGATTCACATCTTGCGCCATCACACCATCACCAAATCGGATGGCACATCCGAAATCCATACTTGCATCATTTGCAAAAAGGTCATGGAAGACAAATACTCACTGCAGGCACATATGAAGAAGCATGTGAACAATCACACCATCACCAGTGAGTCCGCTGCCAGCAGCATAACCCAAAATTCGGACGACATGCTTCTGGAATTGATCGACGAAGACGAGCTACTGACCGAGAAGCCGGTGCTGCTGAGCGACACGCTGCCGCTGAATATGGACGAAATCAGTTCGTCCACATATGTTGTGGATGTAATGACCACTTCAGCATCGGAGCCAGCACGCGCCAAGAAATTTCAATGTCGCAAGTGTTTCAAATGTTTTGCGCTCAAGTGAGTGTTCCACTCTCGATTGATTTGTTTTAAAAATTATAAATTACAATTTTACTTGGTTCTATGCAGAAAAAGCCTCATACGCCATTTGTGGATACATGATGTACCCGCTGCTGAGCAGCTAAAGTGCAGAATGTGCAACATTACGTTCGACACACCCGAGGCACTGCAAGCGCACGACCAGAGCGAACACAAACCACGGACCAGCGACAATAAGTTGTACGAGTGCGAGGTGTGCCAGGTGATAATCGAGAGTGCAGCTGCACTCAGTGAGCACATCAATGCCGAGCACGAGCTCATCTGTCCGGAATGCCCAAACTTGCAGTTCACTTCACAGAAGTTGCTGATGAAACACATGATGGAACATGAACTCAACGAGCCATAAGAACAATGAGGGGATGAGACTGTGCTTTGTGCTTTTGGTGGCCGGTAGAAATATCACTTTTTTGACACAAACTTAAGGCATTTCAAATTTAATTTTACCAGTTAGAGCTGGTTTTCGGAAATACAAAATCAAAATAAAATAGTTTTAATTTGATTTTTTCATAAAAATTTTCTTCTGGTGTTCTTTACTGATTACAGAAACGTTGTGGCATTGGTTGCAGTCAAAAGTTCTGCTGGAGGATTGTATGGTTTAAGTGGTACAAATATAAAAATGAATAAAAAAATATACATTTTCTTAAACAATTTCTCTTTAAAATAAAGAAAATTCATTTGATTTAATGAAGTACAATGCAAAAATGTTTAATCCATTGATATCAGATTTTTCAACTTTTTGAAAACCAATCAATCTTTCCATATTTGTAATTCCAAAATATTTAAATTTTATCATGAATTTTTTATACTAAATGCTTCCTTTTTCTTTTGCTCTTCGTACCAAAACTAGAGAAAATAAAAAATAAGTAAAATTTCTCTTTCACAAAAATTATCTTTCGCGTTCAAGTTCTTATTTCATGGCACAATAACAAGGTAATAGCATGCCCGCAACACCAAAAACCACATGTATTTTGTTGGTAGGATTGTTTATCGTTACTGTCAAAATCAGCTGATATTTTCCGACGAAAGAGGGAGAAACTGAAAACATACAAAAGTGATTGTTGCCAGACGGTGCTGTATTTGAGTGAAAAAACGGGAAAAGTGCTCAGGTCAGTTGTTTTCAGTCAGGTATTTTCATTTCAACCGATGTGGCAACACGGAACCACTGCTGACACCAACGATTTTGACAGAAGCCATAAACGATCAGCCGGTGGCTTGCTATAACCTTGTAGTTGAACCATGTCTTATTTCAACAATCTGGCATCTCTGTTAGCAACAGCTGATATTGTAATTTGTGTAGGGTTATTAAATTTCGTTACTACAAAGAATTGTTACTGTTGCCTTAAATTATTAGAAATTTATTTGAATTTGAAAATGACGTTGGAAATGTGCCGCATCTGCAGCGGCACAAATCAGCTCAAGAATGTACTTGGCGATTTTCATCTGCTGGAGCTGCTACGGCTTTGCGCCAACATTACAGTGAGCGGCTCGGAATTTTCCTGGTGATTGAATTTAATTGTTAATCAAAAGCAATATTTGTGCAGGTAACCCCCAGCGACCTGTTACCCAAACAACTGTGCCAGCAATGCGAATTGGGACTGGAGTTCTCCTATCATTTGCGTAAGCAAGGCGAGGAGACGGAGAAGCGTTTGCGACAGGCATTCGAAGTGAACGCGCAAGGTGACACTGTGGCGTCAAACGAAGAGAATTTCATTGAAGTGGTGGATCTTGACGTTGAGCATGATGAGATTGATGAGGACACATCCATTATGGAAATGCCAAGTGAAGAGGAGCAGCAAGAGTTTCAGCCTCTGGACAAGGAATCATATGCTGATGGCATAATGAAAGTTGAGGACAGTACAGTGCAGTCGTATGAAATCACAGAAGCTCTCGATTATATTGATGGGGTGAATGATTTAATTGAGGAGAGTGTCGAGGAGGAGCAAAAGCAACCATTAGAATCCATTTGTCTGGATAGCGACGAATCGAATGCTCAAAGTGTAGAGCAGTTCACGGATGCCGACTTGGAAATGTGCAGCGAAAATGTGCTGAAAGCGGAAGACCAAGACACGAAATATGAAATGGAAGAGACAGACGGAGTAGCAGAAACGATGGCATTGGTAAATAAACACCTCAGCCAGTGCTGTCCCATTCGTTAATGAGTAATTTATACTAAAATGTATTCATTTATTCTCTCGCACAGATTGTCTCCTATACCTGCGCCACTTGTGACATGGTGCTGCACACCCACCACGACTATCGGCAGCACATAAAGACACACGGCGACAAGCGTTTCAACTGCAAAGAGTGCAACAAGTGGTTTCCTTCGCGTTTTCGCCTACAGGCCCATGAATTGTGCCATCGCACCGACATAGAAATGCATAAATGTCCGCATTGTGAGCGTTCTTATAGTTTGAATTGCAACCTGATGCGTCACATACGCGCCTCCCATGAACAGCAGCGTTTCTTTAGGTGCACACAGTGTGACATGAGCTTTAATCGTGCCGATGTGCTGAAGAATCACATGCTGACCCATGTCGAGGAGCGAAACTTTAACTGCACCGAATGTAATCACAGGTAAATTGCATACGAATATTCAACAAAGATAAACAAATCGAATGAATTGCGAATTTCTTTGTGCAGCTTCAAGTCGCCACGCTACCTCGACCTGCACATGCGAACGCATCAGCCAAAAGAGCGAAAAAAGTCTGTGAAAAGCACTGACAAAGAATCAGAATCAGCTGAGGATGCGCCTAGCAAAAAGACTTATACCTGCATCTATTGTGGCAAGATCTCAAATCATCATTTCACACACAAAAACCACCTGCGCATACACACCAAGGAACGACCCTTCAAATGTGAAACGTGCGCCAAAGAGTTTCGCACCATGGCCGCAATGATTACGCACGAGCGCATTCACGACGACGTGCGGCCCTATCAGTGCGAGCACTGTCTGCTCTCGTTTCGGCAGCAGTCGCACTTGAAGGAGCACTACATGATACACTCGGGCCTGATGCCGCACGTGTGCAGCATCTGCAACGTAGCCTTCACGAAAAAGAGCAACATGCTGGTGCATATGCGCGTTCACTCCGGCGAGAAGCCCTACAAATGTGCCGCCTGTGAGCAGCAATTCAAGAAGCTGGCACTACTGCGGCGACATGCGAAGACAGTGCACGGTAATGGCGATTTGGCGGAGCTGGCCAAGAAGCGAGACAACATGGCGCAGCTGGCTATGATGGCGTACAGTGAGGACAGCGAGTTGGATGTGGGCGGCAGCCAGCTGGCTGATGTAGATGTGGCCTCGGTGGAAGATGAAAAGAAGCCAACCGATGTGCTGTCTTGTCCGACGGAGCTCTGTAGTGACTTGAGCGATGTGCACTTTGGCACGGACGATGGCACAATGGTTTTTGTGGTGGATGACGATGCCAAGTTCAATAGTCTGTATATTATGGATGATTGAGCTAGTATATTCGATATTTAAAAAGTGGCACAACTGATCGCCATAGTAATTACTATATATGTATTTTTTCTTTAATTATTTCATAAACTGATATCAGCAATCAATGCAATCACAGGAAAGCATGAAAGCATTGAACGCATTTAGTTTAAATAATAAAACATTTACACAGCAATTGAAATAGCGAAAATCATTAATGTACGTGTTGGGAAATTTAACAACGCAGATAAGTAAATCGTTTTGGGTAGCCCATTTGATATTTGCGTTACGATTTTTCTTTGCATGCTTATTTGCCATTTCAACCCATTTCATTTGTTACCCAATGAAAACAGTGGAATGAAAACCAGAAACTGCTTGGAAAAAAATTTGCAATTTTGTACGAATAGCTATAATTAAAAATTTGTGTTGTGTTTTAAATGGTTGCTAAACGTTTTGCTGAAATCTTTTATAATTAATATGATGTTTAATAAAAAAAAATACAGAACATCTTACGATGACTTCCAATACCATAAAAACTGCTTTCGGCAGGCTATGATTTGGTGAAACGCACATTAGAACAACAATGAAAAAGTACCTAATAAAGAAAGAATCTGAAAATTTTTGTCAGTCATTCATTTTTAACAACACTTCCTCGTTTTCACTAAAAAAAATTGGCATTAAATTTGTATAACCAAGCTCAAATGATACTTTTTGAAACCCTATGAAACTTAAATTTTTATGAATTTTATTTAATTTTTTTTTATTTTTTTTTTTACATTAGAACAAGAATGTATAATAAAGAAAGAATCTGTCTATTGATAAATTTTGTGAATCATTCTTATTTAATTACACTTCATGTCATTTTCACTAAACAAAATTGGTCATTAAATTTTTATAGCCAAGCACAAATGATACTTTTTTCAAACCCTATGAAACTTAAATTTTTATTAATTCTTTTTTGTAATTTTTTTTTTTTATTTTTAATTTTTTTAATTTTTCTTACATTAGAACAAGAATGTATAAGTATCTAATAAAGAAAGAATCTGTATATTAATCAATTTTGTCAGTCATTCATATTTAATAACACTTCATGTCATTTTCACTAAAAAAATTGGTCATTAAGTTTTTATAGCCAAGCACAAATGATACTTTTTCAAACCCTATGAAACTAAAATTTTTATTAATTTTTTTGTAATTTTATTTTTTTTTTATTTTTTATTTTTTAAATTTTTTTACATGAGAACAAGAATGTATAATAAAGAAAGAATCTGTCTATTGGTCAATTTTGTGAGTCATTCATATTTAATAACACTTCATGTCATTTTCACTAAAAATAATTGGTGATTAAATTTGTATAGCCAAGCACAAATGATACTTTTTCAAACCCTATAAAACTGAAATTGTTATAAAATTTTTTTAAATTAAATTAAATTTTTTAATTTTTTTTTTGTATAAGTGCCTAATAAAGAAAAAAAATCTGTCTATTGGCCAATTTTGTGAGTCATTAATATTTCAAACAACAAGTGATCATTAATTTCTGACAGCCAAGCACAAATGAGACTTTTTCAAACCCAATGAAACTTAACATTTTATACAAAGCAAACTAAATTTAAAACACACATTTAAATATAGTAACTAGTCCTAAGCCAATAGCTCTGCCAGCTAGTAAATGGCATTAGTTGCAATTTTAATAAAAATATATAAGAAATAATAATAGTAGTTTTCATATTTCAAGAAATGTAATGAGGACAAATAATCATTCAGAACTTACCCACTTATAGCTTCTTTCCAGATAAAAAAAAACACTTAAGAACCAAACACTATTCACAATTAAATGCTTCAATTTTTTTTTTTACACTGCCAAGGAAAACACTAACATGCCCCACTGTGCGACTTATTCGAATGTGAATAACGCACCATTGGGCAATGGCCGCACGAAATCTGGTTGTTTGCATATTCGCGCAGCGACGCAACAAACAACCTGCGGTCGCCCATTCAGAACCCGGTCGCTCACTTCATCCACCCCTCCCCCTCAAGGATGCGCATATTTGGGCATAAACATTTATGCGCTTTTCCCGGCGAGTGAACATCCCTCGTGCTGATTGGGTCCGCTGACAAGAAGGCACACAAATAAAAGACCACAAAAGACGCCATTTATAACGCGGCGATAAGACACGGAATGGTGCAATTGCGGCAAGCTGCGTTTTGATATTTCACCAGAAAAAAATTCACACACTTTTTCACCAACACACACTTTGCACAAACACACACTTTTTCACCAACAACAACAATTACAAATTGATTAACGAATTTCGGATTTTAAATAAATACTTTGCAACTGCCTGAGCGAGTAATTAAAACTTTCGGTTAGACGCGTAACAAATGACCGCGTTTTTGCCTTTACTGTCTTCTTTGCTTAGTAAGTTCGTGCTTAGAAATTTGAAAACTGCCGAACAATTCAACTGAGTAGGCGGTGTTTTTCGAACAGAATTCGAAATTTTAATCGCTCATTTAAATGCAGCCAAGCTGCGTGGAGCCATCTTGCTTGATTTAGTGCAGCATTCGAAGTTAGATTGAAGAAAACGAAGAGAAGGGAAAGGAAGGAAAACGTTTTAGTGGCTATCGAAATTAAGGTAAAGTGCAAGTAATTAAACGGCAATTAGTGTTAACATGGGAAAAGTTGTAAAAGTTGGTGCCATTTGCAAGTGGCTTAAGTGCCCAAGAAGGAGAAAAGCATGGAAAGAAGATCTACATACACTTTAAAGTGTTTTTTAGAGCATAGTAAAAGTAGAGAGCGCTGTGCAAGTACTTAAGTGAAATAAAGTACGTGAGAAACGTGAGTACTGAAGGCTGACAATTACTTGCAAAAGTGGTAGGAAAAGACATGAAGAGTAGAGAGAAACTATGATTTTATTCAAGTTGGGCAGCGGCGTAAAAAGTGTTCGACGAGGTAATTGGAGGTCGCTGAAGGTGCGTGCGCATGGCAGAGGCGCCTAAAAAGAACGTTTGCGGTTACCGTAACCCGGAAACGAGTTATGACCAGTAAAGAAGAAGAAGAAGTGGGAAATCTAAAGAATGAAAGTGAGCATAATGGGATGTTATGATCAGTTAAGAAGAAGCAGGAAAATTAGAGAACGACACTGAGCATTGAGATGTTATGATCAGTTAAGAAGAAGAACAAGCGGAAAAACTAAAGAATGGCAGTGACGGTAACTGGTTGTTATGACCAGTTGAGAAGAAGAAGAAAAGCGGAAACTACAGAAATAGTGGTGAACTTGGCTTTTTAAATATAAATTTATGTAATATGTAGTAATAAATAAGTAATGTTCAAATTGAGCCTAAAAACTGAATGATTTTCAATCAATAGATGGGACCTGTAGTTAACACTAGAAAGACCATTGCGGTCATTTTGACGGTTTTTGATTTTTAAATATCTGTATTTTCTTTAGTATTTCTATCAACTTTTGCTGTGGTGAGTTTTATTGTTCTATTGTGAAAATTTTGATATTTTTAAACATTTATTTTTGTGAAAAATTTGCCAAATCCAATGTGTACTTTTCGAGATATCAGCGGATATTTTATGTAGTCTTTGTAAGTATGGAAAATTTGCCGTTTTTCTAGTGATACAAGTTAATTCCGAAAAACGAAGTAGACTTTTTTTATGGATATTTTACAATGAAAATTTTGCATTCGCTGGTGAGAGGTTAGCCGTGGAAATAAAAATTGTGTTCTCTAATATTGAAACTCGGGTCTAGTGTCACCTCAGTCTTTTGGTCCAATGTACTGAAATTAAAGACTTCTTGAAATTAAAGAGGAGAAACATAAACGTTTCCAAGAGCTGTTTACTTCTGTTTACACAGTTACTGTTTATTCTGTGCTGCAAGTTAGATGTGCTTCTGTCAATACAGCAACAATATTTTAGAATTTTCTTGTTTTTAAAATTGTCTTTGAAACAGCACCAAGTTTCAAACGATTGTGTATTATTCCAAGATACTTTCTTAAAATTATGACAAACATTACAACTTAACTTCTTTGTGTCATACAAAAAAGGTATTATTCTGCCTGGTTAATACATTTTCACTACTGTTGACAGTTGAATTGTTTTGAAATGATTGATTGATTTGGAAATTCTAAATTCATCTCAAAGTCAAACGAACTGTGAATTGAAAACCAAAAATAAACAGATTTTTTATAATCAAACCCCCAAAAAAAAATTGATTGTTCTTGTTGTTGCTTTAACCTTTATGAATTGGCCTTTTTACGTTTTTTCTTCAAAAATTGTTTCTTAACTTCAATTTTAAAATTTTGTTTTACTAAGAAAAAGTTATTTTTTATTATTTTTGTTTTTTTTTATTAATTTTTTTATTATTTATTCTTTTTCTATTATTATTATAAATTATTTGAAAATATTTTACTTATTTCACTACGGTTGACATTTGAATTGTTTATACATAGTTTGAAAATTCTCAATTCAACTCAAAATCAATAGAACTGTGAATTAAAGAACAAAACTAAAAGGATTTTGATAACTAAGATTACAATACATACAAATAAATAAGAAGAAAAATACATTGATGGTTTTGTTGTTATTAGTTATGCATTGGCCTTTTACGTTTTTTCTTCAAAAATTTTTTCTAAACTTCAATTTTTAAATTTTTTTTTACTAAGAAAAAGTTGTTTGTTTTATTAATTATTATCTATTTTTTTTAATTAATTTTTTCATTACTATATTATTATAAATTCATCTCAAAGTCAATAGAACTGTGAATTGAAAACCAAAAATAAACAGATTTTGATAATGAAGACCAAAAAAAAAAATACATTGATTGTTTTTTTGTTATTATGTCACCTATATGAATTGGCCTTTTTACGTTTTTTCTTCAAACATTCATTTTCAACTTTAATTTTTCTATTTTTTTTACTAAAAAAAAGTTCATCATGATTCTATACCTCAAATTTTAAGATTTTTTGATAATATTTAGCCAAGTTTCCAAAATTCTTATAATTTTCTTTATAAAATTGTACTATTCTATCTTGTGATCTTCGGTGAAAGGACACCGATCGATAAAATGCATTGTTTAGATATTGTAAGTTGAACTGGACAAGCACTTGGGTCGGAAAACACACTGGGTCATGTAGACCCATACTTCTACTTTAAAGGACAATATCTGTTCTAAAGCCTGTTTTTCTGCGAATTATTTTCAGTATGGTACAAACTTCAGAGGTAAATGTTATATATTATTTATAAATTGTCAAAACAATGTTCAAAGTATACCCCAGAACTTTCTTAAGCCAGAAAGTTCAATAGTTGTGGAAATATAGGTGGTTAAAAGAAAACAATTGACCCTGAGTGTTCCCAATCATTGAGAAAATAGGTGTGTTCTTCTAAGGTTAAATTCTTTTGCTCTGGCTTGGTATCCTATTTTGATATGAAAAATGATTTTGCAAACTAATTATCCGATCAATCCAACCATTCTTAAATGTCCATATGGTAGAATTTTTAGTCAACTTTAGTAGATTTTAAAGTAAACATTGTTTAGTATTTTTAATTTTTATATTTACTTCAGCTTTAAAAAATAGTGAAAACACTGAAGATTTTCTTTCAGAAAGCAAAGCAATAATTAAAGCCTTTGTGGAGTCCTTTTGACTTCCTTGTGCATTTTAGTGTTAAAAATTTATTTTTTTTCAAGATATCTGACAAAGTGATCACTTATGGAGCGATAGTCTGGTGGAAGAAAACCACAGAAGTAACAACTGCGACTAAGCTAGAGAAGCTACAAAGACTAGCGAATACCTGCATAACAGGATGTCTCAGAACCACTCCAACTGCAGCTCTCAATGTTATATTGGGAATGCTACCGCTGGAACTGAATGTGCAAATGGCAGCAACCAATAGCACACACAGGCTGATGCATAGTGGATTCATACCAAGGGATGCACAGGCAATCGGCCACCGATCTCTGCTGAGGGACAGGAGGCGGGATGGAGGCTTTTGGATGCTTTTGGACCAGATGCCTCAGAAGCACCTCTTCAGGAAAAGTTACGCAACGTACATACCTCACAGGTTGGACTGGGCTGATAAAAAGATCAGTCTCACGTGTGATGACATTGTCTGGTACACCGATGGGTCCAAGACGGAAGAAGGAACTGGGGCAGGAATCTTTAGCTCCAGTTTCCAATCTTCTGTAAGTCTTGGGGATAAAGCCTCGATCTTTCAGGCTGAGGTTTTTGCCATAAATGTGTGTGCCAGAAAATTACTAACGCTCAACGTTAGAAGGAAAAGGATAATCATAATGTCAGACAGCCAGGCGGCAATCAAGGCCCTAGGCTCGATGACATTTGACTCCAAACTGGTCTGCGAGACAGTAAATGTTCTCCAGGATCTCTCGAGGGAAAACCAAGTGATAGTACACTGGATCCCTGCGCACTGTGGGCACGATGGTAATGAGGAAGCGGACAGATTGGCAAAGGATGGGGCTGCTAGCCGGCCCTATGGACCTGAACCAATCATAGGTGTTAGCAAGACCCATTACAGACATTGTGTTAAACAGGAATTCATTAATCGAGCAAACCACAAATGGTCGAATACAATGGGGCAACGATGCTCCAAGCTCTTCTTTCCAGCTTACTCGGAAAGGAAATCTAAGTACCTAATTGACTTAAGCAGAAAGGAGCTCAGGGTCATGACGGGGATGCTAAGTGGACACTGTCTGCTAAACATGCATAGGGCGCGTCTGGGACTAACGGACAGTGAACTTTGCAGATTTTGTATGGAAGAGGAAGAGACTTCTGTACATATCATAACCGAATGCCCTGCCCTAATACACGCGAGAAAGCGAATATTAGGGAAGGAGATAATACAGACGAGAGATTTGTCTGAAATGAATCTAAGGAAACTTAAGGAGTTCCTAGATAACATTGGAGGACACGAACTCCTCCAGTAACGTAGAGGGACATGACACAATAGTTCATCACTTGGACGCAGTGTCTCGGGCAGATGTTGTCCGAATCCCGGATCTAATCTAATCTAATCTAATCTAATCTAAGGGACCACGTCCATCTTTTGTACAGTAAAAAATAAAAAAAGTTCAACATACTTTCAGAACACTGACAACTGTCAATTGACATTTCTACTTGAAATCCTTGATGGGTTGTCGACTCAACAGTGCTTCATTACCTATTAAACCATAAAATCAATAATCTTTTTCAGTTCAATATGCTGCAAGCTAAATTAATTCGACAGAAAGCTCTAACAGCGAACCAACTGAAACTACCAACAATGTCTCGATAACCCAATCTATACGTAAGGCCAAGTGTCGTTCGCAAGTTGTACACGTTGCATATTTCCAGGCGCTCGTTTCTATAAATATGCGCAAGCACAGCGTTGTGGCCGAAACTAGCCAAATGCGACGAGTGTGGGGGAGGTGTTATTTTGTATTTTAACGTTTACACAACACGCGCACGTTTCGTTTGCTCAGCATGCAACAAGTACTTAATTAAGTTTGACCAAGTGAGCCGTCAAAACGATGCCCACTCCGCCTTCAGGCGCCCCTTTCAACTCATTCGATACACAGCGGCAGAAGACGCCAGTCCAGCCCGTGTTGGCCAATTGGCGCCAAAAGTGTGTCACAAGTCGGCGCATGCGTTCCATGCATTGTTGACAAAACAAAAATCAGCTGTTGGCCTGTTTTGTTTTGGGATATTCGTCGTGTTGTGGGATATTTTTGCAGACTCGCAACGAGCACAAAAAGTGCTCGGCGATGGCATTTGGCGCTCAGTCGATTGCGGGCATTCAAATACTGTCAAACGGTCCAAGACGCTTCTGTAGCGCAACAGCAACGCGTAGTCACTGTCGGTCGGATTTAAGAAAATCAAAAAATAAAATTAATAAGTACAACGATAAAACACACCAATTGGCCGCGCAGCAGTGATATTTTTTGTACACCTTTGCATTTTTCATTTGTGCTTAAATTGGTTCGGTGTGTGCCTTGTCGGGTCATATTGGAATTGAATTGATTTCAATCGAAGCGTGTTCGAGCGGCGCACAATAGTGGAGCGTGAGTGAGTGAGCGAGTGGCGTCGTGGTGTGCGTGGACTGCACACTTGCGGCGCGTTACTTTCGATTCGAGTGGTCGAGGAAAAAGTGACAACTGCAACATATGGTCGCCGGTGATGAGCGACACGTCAAAGCATAACTGCAGCTCTCATGCAATTTTAAACACTGAAATGTCAACCAGAGACGCCGCGTTATTTAGTGCGTAGTCGCTTAGTTTGCACATTAATTCGATTAGATGCCAGCACAAAGTGGCCCAAAGACGAGCGACACGCAGCGCGCTACCTGAATGTCTTCGCATGTAGTCGCCGCAACGGAATATGAGAAATTAGCGAATTGTATCGCCAGCTGGCGAGCGACTGCGTGCTGCCAAACAAAAGTTTAGCTTCAGTGATAAAAGCAGCAAAGCAACAAAGTTTCTACTTGGGCACTAAGTTTACTCAGTGCGGCACTGCGTTCTCGATAAAGGTGAGTGCTGGGCCAAAAACTTGTTCAGACAATTAACTATGATGCGCGATAACTATGAGCGGCACAGCGGTGCGTATGCGTAACCTTCATTAAAGTGAAACTCTATTATCACATTTGGGTTTAGTTAAAATTTGCTGCAATATAAAATTCAAACAGTTGACAAAAGTCAGTGCGGAATTTTCAAGCGCAAAGCAAATATGCGACACATATGTAACTTTTTCTACGAAATTCTAATGTTTGCCACAGCAAAATGTCAAAGTGCACAGGTCAATGGTGTGCAACTCGGAGCTTTCGAGCGTGCCACACTATGTGGAATGTTTGAGTTTAGTCAAATTGAAATTTTTACTTTGTTCTTTGAAACTGAGCGATGACTTTAAATGAATTCAAACGATTTAAACGCGTTTCCTTTTGGCACGTTTAATTCATTTGGCAAATATAAATTTGTTGTTGTAGTTGTGTTGCCACACAAAGATGTTTCCATGTAGAATGGCGCGAAAGCTGCTAAGCTGCTTGTAAATGTTATTCAAGGCATTAAATTATGATTAATGGAGCATAATGAAACTGTAAGAGATGTGTTTTTTTGGGAAATTAATTAATGTTTTCGTTTGATTGGATTTGATTGGACTAAATTATAGCAAAAGTTAGGATTATGAAGAAAATTACAAATATACTCGTACATACAAGGTGCGTCCCAAAGTAAACAGGACTTTTGCAATAGGGACGTTTCTGGTGGCGCCATCTATGTGTGAGGACATGCGTTGGAAAGGTACATCTTTCATTCACATACTGTCTAAATTTCATGACATTTGGTCTAGTAGACGCCGAAATATCCCGCTCAATGTGACAGTATGTTTTTAACTTTGGTACGAGAATGTCGATCGAACAAAGAGCTAATATTAAGTTCTGTTTTAAACTTGGTAAAACTTTTACCGAAACGTTTAAATTGTTAAAGCAAGTTTATGGTGATGATTGTTTATCCCGTGGCCGTGTTAATGAGTGGTTGAATCGATTCAAGAATGGTCGTGAAGACTTGAATGACGACGAACACGTCGGCCAGTCGAAATTTGTGATTACTGACGATGCCATCAAAACTGTGCGTGATTTTAACAAAATGCAGCCAAAATCATCATTGGAATTGATGGAAATGGAATTGAACATCTCCAAAACATCAATTGATCGCATTTTAACCGAACATTTGGGTCTCCGTAAAGTGTGTTCTCGCTTCATTCCGCACACTTTAACCGACGACCAAAAAGCGCAGAGAATTGAGCACGCAAAAGACATCGTTCGGGAAGCCAGACGTGATCCAAATTTCTTGTTCAACATCGTAACCGGTGACGAAACGTGGTGCTTTCAATATGATCCCGAAACAAAGCGTCAAAGTGCCGAATGGAAGCACCCAGATGAGCCAAATCCGAAAAAAACCCGCCGTGAGAAGTCAAAAATCAAAACTCATCTCATTTGTTTCTACGATTCAAAGGGAATAATTCATCGAGAGTTTGTTCCACCGGGAAAAACAATTAACGCTTTGTTTTATGTTGAAGTTTTGAAGCGTTTGGTGCATCGCATTCGTCGTATTCGGCCAGAATATCGCGAGGAAGGAAGTTGGCGTTTATTGCATGATAATGCACCGGCTCACAGAGCCCTAGTTACGACCGATTATTTGACCAAAAATCGCATTTTTACCATCAATCATTCACCGTATTCGCCTGATATGGCTCCCTGTGACTTCTACTTATTCGGTCAGTTGCATTTGCCGATGAAAGGAAACCGTTATAAGGACGTTGAGGACATCCAACAGGCTTGTACCAACATTCTGAAGGCGATGCCGGCCGATGACCTAAAACACTCATTCCAAATGCTTTTGGACCGTGCAAAACGTTGTATCGAAGCAGAAGGAGAGTATTTTGAATAAATAAAAAGAATTATACAAAAATAATCATCCGTTTTCTTTATTTTATAAAAGTCCTGTTTACTTTGGGTTGCACCTTGTAGTTTTGGTTTCGGTTTTGGGATGAAAATTCGTTTTCGTTAGGAAACTAGAAAATTTTTTTAACTTTGCAATATCTTAACCCTAATTCCCAGAATTTTAAAAGTAACGTAAATCCAGAAGTGAGACTGTCAGGCTTATATGAGCTAAATTACTGAAAACATTTGTTTAAAAAGTACAAAAACTGTATAAAATGTTATATTTATAAATGCAATATAATTCTAACATTCCATTAGAGAAAATAAAAAAATAAATAATAATAATAAAATAATGGTATCGAAAATCTTTTGGATTTATCACCATTTGAAATCTTTAGTGAGACTGTGAGGCTCACTTCTGGGAATTAGGGTTAATTAAATATTTTGCCATATCCTCATTTTTTGTTATTATTGGCTTAAATCTTAACCCTTACGCTATTTTGTTACCATATGGCAACATGCAACTTTGTGGACGTCGGAACACTCTATGGTCCCAAGAATAATCTTTTTTGTTAGTCCTTAAAATAGTTTGAAGGTCTAGGAATAATGCGAAATTAATAATCGGAATATTTAAGTTTAAAAAAAGATAAGTATACACGTTTTTTGAATGTTATATCTTTACATAGTAAAGAAAAGGGATTTATGGATTTTTTACTTCAATTCAGAGATATTTTTTAAATAATTTTAGCTGTAGTAAATGAAAAAATATTACATTTTGAATTATACGTAAACAATTTTATGTTTAAGTAATTTCTACAGCCAGACGGTTATGATTGCTGTCATATGACAACACTCTAAAAAACAGGGTTCGGCAAAAATTAAAAAAAAATTAGTATCGAATGTTGCTGATAAAACCACACAAAACATAAAATCGATAAATTTAAAGATTTAACTTTCCCCAAAAAAAACCTGCAGCGAAAGGGATAAGACCACTTTCTGAGATTCAGAAAGTGTAGAAGCTGCATGATCAATCTCCATAGTTGAAATGGTTCTGAGGCCTTTCGAGAAGGGAGCCCCAGGAGAGTATCCTTCTCCTTGCTGAACCTGGACATGCACTCAAAAAGTGGGTGAGTGCTTCCCTCTGGTCCTCCTCTCTACTACTGCGACAATGATTCTTGAAAGGTATTTGCAACTCGACCACGTCTTCCCCAACGTGAGTCTTTCAACCAGTTACTTTGTCCTGTTCAGATCGCATTCTAGTCATGTTTTCTATGATGTGTTGCAAGTAGACAGTTTGTTTCATCTTTCGTGAGCACGAATCAAAAACTGGGCATGTATTAGGCGCGCAACTAAGTTCTCGCTGTTTTTTTAAGAAAATTCAATTTTATTTTGAAAAACTGGTTAAAAATGAATCATTCAAAGTATTGGCCATCGTTAGGTACAAACTCTTTTCCCATCTTTCTGGCGGGTTCAAATACTTTGAGGGTAAAAATGTTCGTCTCTTGAGGCTATCCACGATTTATGCCATTTTACCTGGCCGCACCCAATACACAGCACAACCTTCGCTCCGTGAATATTCGGCCAAGCCGTCGATGAAGAAGCTTGACCGGGCAGTTTGAAAGATTGTTTTCTCTTTGGGTCACTGTAATGAATCCAGTTTTTATCACTCCTCACAATGCAATGAAGAAACACTTTCTTTTTTGCCGCTGGAGCAGTTGTTCACAGACGAAAAAACAACGCTCAACGTCTCTTGGCTTCGAACCATAAGGAACTCAAAAAAAGCAAGGACTTTTTGTCTTGGAAATGGTTTGATGGGTAACTTCTAAAGCTGAAGCAAGCTTTTCTTACGTTTGGCACGAATCCTTATTGAGCAGTGCCTACAACTCAGCGTCTTTGAAGGGTTGTGGCCTTCCTTCATGCGAAGAGATTGATTTTTTTCTTTGCACAAAAAAAAAATTTGACAACCTCACAACTTCGTTTGTATGGGAGGCGCCCTCTGGTGGTGAGTTTCTTAACCCTAAGGAATTTTGTATTATTTGTATTTACGAATGTTGCCCATCGCTGAATAAATTATTCAAATTGGCTAAGTAGTTTTTGAGATACGATGTTTCCTCGCTTACTTTACTACAACAAGTGGAGAACTAATTCCATAGAAAATGGCCAGTTTTGTATGGCAGACCCCTTAAGAGTTGGAGATAGGGAGTAGGTATGTTTGGCAGAAACATTCGGAAGAGAATATACATGGGGGTCAGTCTTACATTTGAGACATCTGGGGGCAACCTGGGAGCTGTGGGAGCCTATTTTATAAAAACGACGATTTTGTATGGGAGCCCCATTAAGGGTTAAAGATAGGGTATAAATATGTTTGAAAGAAATGTTCAACAGGGAAAATTAGTGGGACTCCGTCATAGGTTTTAACCCTCTAAGAGTAACTTCTGAGAAGTTGTGAACAATTGATCGAATTTTAAATTTCGATTTCTTTTGAAATGAGCCCAGTTTACCTGTAAATACATTTATAAATAAATATTAAAATACAAATATTATGAACGTAGCTTTTGTGAACTAAGATAATTTTTATTGTTGATATGAAGATTTTTTCAAATCCGGTTCTATGGCAGGTGGTCGAAGTTTTAGTCCGATTTCAGTGGAATTTTGCACAGTACGTTATTTACTCATACAATAACTGTACACCAAATATCATTTATGTACGACCAATCCTCCTAAACGCGCAACACTGTGCGTTGCGTTCTCCTCTTCCCATAGAAATATTTTGAAAATGTATGTAATATGTCAACAAAATTTATTACAATGACAATACGGTTTTTGATGTTATAAACAAAATCGAATCGAAATTGCTAAATCCACTTAAAAATACACACAGCCAAAACAAAACATGAACAATTAATCCTCAAACTGTGTCGAAATCACGAACGAGTTGAGCGAACGAGGCAAGCAGTAAAATTTTAAATTTAATGAAAGCGCAAGTACACTTCCACACAAACACACACACACACACACACACGCAAACAGCACGTACAAACATATAGCGAAGCATTAGTTGCTGACGAAATGGCAGCAGCGTCGGCTATTTGGCGCTAAGGCGACGGCGGCCAAGTGCACATCGGTCGGCAGCGCAATTCATGTCGATTCTCCACAACTCGGAGCAAACGGGGAAAATATGTTCGACGCACAGCTGGCGGAATGTGTTATTGCAACATGCACGAAGAAGCTGTGCCAAATGGAGCGCGCAACACTAAAATTCAAATAAAATCAAAACAAAAATACGAAGCCACAACATTAACAACAACAATAATAAAAACAACATGCACTCAAAATGCGTTCGAAATGTCAAAACTATAGTCTGCAAGTTGGAGAAACAAAACAAAACACAAATAAAATCAGAGACAGGAAAAGCCAAACAGGTGTAGGTGTGTGTGTGTGTGTGTGTGTGTGTGTGATTGCCGCGTATTCGGTTCCATTTCGATTGCGGTTCAGCAGTGGCACCGCTTCGAGCACTACAGTTGCACTCTGATTGTTGTTGCATTTGTGGTTTGTTGATTTTTTAGAAACTCTGCAGTTTTCGCTGAAAGTTTTCTGCATTTCGTTGTTTTGTTTACATTTGCAGCGTAAACATTTTTGAACGTAATAAAGCGCTATTTTTGCCTTTGGATCGTTTCCGCAAGAAAACTTAACGTAGTCGAAAGTTTTGCGGTAAATATTTAATGAGCGCTTTTGCAATGATTTTATATTTAAGTTTCCCCCAATAACAAAGTAGGTTTGGGTGAATGTGGCATTGGAAATGATTGGTGCTATTTAATTTATTTATAGACTATATAACAGCAATAAAAACAAGTTAAATCAAAGGGAACAAGAGACCAGAAACATCATAAAGCATTAGTTTGGATGCTAAAAATGAAACAAAAGCATTTGAAATTCTAATTTAACTGCGATATAATTTTGTAAAACGACAACTAAATCCAATGTCTGTATGTTAGGATTTAATAGGAATTTTTAAGAGGGTTTTTATTAACTTGCATTGAAAAGAATAAATAAAACAACGCTTGGCCTCATGTCGCAAAAGTTGTAAAAAAATATTTGGAAATACTTAAGTGGGATATTTTACCGCAACTGCCGTATTTTCCAGTGTTGCCAGATACCTGAATTGACTTTCTCCTAAATCTTAAAAAAATTAAAAAAAAACTTCCAAAAATTGTTTTGCCATAAAATAAGAAATTAAACTTCTCATAAAAAAGTATATTTATTTGTTTTTTATTGCAGCCTTTTTATTCATTCAGCTTAAAATCAACTTAAAAAAAAACAAAACTTATAAAAACTTATAAAAAATGAGAGATGAGATAACATTTTTTTTCATACATCCGTCATTCATTGCATAAATTATACACTTTGAAGCATAATACCCAAGGAAATCAAATTACTCCAAAAGAAATCTTTTTTAATATAATTTTTTCTCTTCCTTAAAAAAAGCTTATTTGAAATTAAACACAAAAATTCTAAATATTTCTTAAACAATTTTACCATCTTTTTGTACCTTTTTCCATATAGGAACTTAACCTTTAAAGAATACACTGAGTCACCATATTTTACTTGAAGCGACAATATTTGTTCTAAAACATGTTTTTCTGGCGGTTTTTTTCAAGTATCTTACAAACTTCAGATGAACACGTAGGTGTGTTCTCTGAAGGTTAAGGAAGTTTATGTCAGTGTTGCCAGATTAGGAGATTTCCTCAAAGATTTGGGCGATTCTTGGCCTTTTAGGAGAATTTATTTTTATAATTTAATTTATAATTTTTTTTTAGCAGGAAAAATTGTTTGGGAGAAAGTTTAGAAGATTTTGATAATGATAGATTTGACATCATAAATGGCACTGAAGCCTTGAATATTGAATGCTAAAGTGTCTAATTTAACTTAATTACATTTACGCTTCAAAGTGTATAATTTTTAAAAGGAATGAAAAAAGTTTACAAAATCAAATTTCATACCGATCTAATTTTTTATATATTTTGTTTGTGTTAACTTGTTAAGCTGAAGCTGAATAAATAAAAAGGCTGCAACGCAAAAAAACAGGTAATACTTTATATTTTTATTTTTTATGGGAAGGGTAACTTCATGGTTTATAATAACAAAAATTATTTTAAAACAAAATTTTAGGAGATTTTTAAAATTTTTGGTAGGAAATTTCAGCTTTTTTTAAGATTAAGGAGAAAGTAATTTTAGGTATTTGGCAACATTGGTTTCCGTCGGTGTGCGGTTTTGTGCCAAAGTGTTAAATTTATGCAATGAAGAAAGTTTACAAAAGCAAATTTCCTACCGATCTAATTTTTATATATTTTGTTTGTGTTAAGTTGTTAAGCTGAAGCTGAATAAATAAAAAGGCTTCAATAAAAAAACTAAATTAATTTTTTTTTAAGAAATTTAATTCCTTAGCTTATAATAATAAAAAAAAAATTAAATTTTAGGAGATTTTTAAAATGTTTTGGAGGAAAATTCGGGTTTTTTAATAGGGACCGTAACAGTTATAAGTTTTATTATAAAAATAAGTGTTTAAGAGTTATTTCTTTACTTTTGTTTAATGACTCAACAAATAAAAGTTATTTTTTAATTATATTTTAAAAATCCTATAATAACAGTTTTTTGCATTTTTATTTTAGTTGTCCTATGATAACAATTATTCGTGACTTCTATTTAAAAAAGTCATCAATAAAAATCATTCAATGACTTTTATTTTTTAAGTCATCAATAAAAATCATTCAATGACTTTTATTTATAAAAGTCATCAATAAAATCATTCAATGACTTTTATTTATAAAAGTCATCAAAAAAAATCATTCATTAACTTTTATTCATAAAAGTCATCAATAAAAATCATTCAGTGACTTTTATTTTTTAAGTCGCATTATAAAAGTCATTTTCATTAATTGCACTATTGGACTCATTAAATATCGAAATGTATATATATTCTTGATCGGCTTAACAAGACCTGTCTTGACAATTCTATTTTCTGGAAGAATCATAACTTTTGCATGCATTAATGAAAATGACTTTTATATTGCGACTTAAAAAATAAAAGTCACTGTTGACTTTTATAAATAAAAGTCACTGAATGATTTTTATTGTTGACTTAAAAAAGAAAAGTCATTGAATGATTTTTATTGATGACTTTTATAAATAAAAGTCACCGACTGATTTTTATTGATGAATTTTATAAATAAAAGTCACTGAATGAATTTTATTCCAATAATTGTTATCATAGGACAACTAAAATAAAAATCGAAATAAAACTGTTATTTCTGGACTAATATGAAAAAATTAAAAAATAATTGTTATTAAAGGATTTTTAAAGTTTAAATAAAAAACAATTCTTTTTTGTTTTTTTTATTTTCTCCGTAAAAATTACAAAAAAAGTTTATTGCCGAGTTTGATTCTCCGTGCGAAACGAAATGTATTGGTATATTTCATTTATTTGCATGATTTTTCCTTCATAGTAAAATTTGCAATTATAGTTTTCATAAATAACTTATTTCCGGTCCCTGTTTTTTAATGTAGAAGAAAGTCATTTCAGGTATCTAACAACACTGGGTTGTATTTTACTGGTATTCTGGTGTAAGCTGCAAGTCAGAGACCAGTGGGCTTTAAATCTCTGAGTAGACAATGATCTTTGTATGTAAACCAAATAATTTTCAAAGGTTTCCAATTTGCCACCCGAAATCGGCCTAAAACTGTAGATCGCTTCCACTCTTCGCATACACACACAAGAATTTGAACAGTGACAGTTATATGTTGAATGTTTAGTATATAAATTGGTTTTTAAATTCTTATAGTTAATTTTTAATTTTTTTTTAAGCCTAGAATTTTTTGCCTTGACTTTTCGTCTATACATTCTAAATGTATTTGATATCTCTTTGTTAGTAGAACCACAGAATAAACAGTAATAAGTAATATATTATTTATTTTGTAATTGTAATACAGTAAACAGTAATAAATTATTACTAATAATGTATTTTTTTCTGTGGTTGTTCTCACATGTAACTTTTTTTGCAATGACCTTTTTATGTTCATTCGTATCCCGCCTCAATGTGTTTCTATGTAACGTTGACACTGTGGTTAGAAATAAATTTATTTTATTTATATTAAAAGAAAATCATCATTGGAATAATAAAAATAATAACAAAGTACATAAAACTTGTTTCGTACAATTCAAGTAATTTATTTGAACATACAAGTCAAACTCATAAATTATTACAACTCGGAGTTCGCTGGATGTGGAGTGGAAATTTTCGAATTATTGTGCGCCATGTTAGTTGTGTAGTCAATGCATTATATGCCTTAACCGTCTGTGCACCTGGACACAGCTCTCGTACGCTTTGCTCGTATCGGCGCGCACATCAAACTTTGCAGTGCCGTCGGCCAGTTTCCTGCCACTTGCTCGCATATCCTTTGCGTGTTATCATAATTTCCCGTATGCAGACTATTCACTTATTCACTTAGCTCCGGGTGGCCCACAACGACCGAGTCGTGTTTCCTCTATGTGCTCCATAAGTGGGGTGGCTGTCACTCTGTGCGATAGCAGCTGAACATTGCATGCAACTATTTGTTTGTGTGTGTGTGTGTGTGTGCAGCAATTTGTGCATGCGTTCAACTGCTGCTTGTGTTGTTGACAATTTGTTGTTGTTGTTGCATTAGTTGTTGTTACTGCTCTGGTTATTGTTGTTAATGTAGGTAATGTTGGACTTAATAAGTTCTCGTTTCTTTATCCAATTTGTAGTCGTGCGTGCGGGTTTTTCTTTAGGAATGAATTGCGTTGGACGACCAGCAAAGCTACTCAATGCTTAAATGCGGCAAATAAGTTTTAATACGTGTTGATGCGCTCATTCGCTGTCATTTGCTGTTGCGACATTCTTGTATATGTGTGTGTGTATATGTGTTTGTATGTGTAACTTTCTTGTTTACACTCAAATTAGCACGCAGTGAGTACCAAAGTTTGCCTGCAGTCTTTTTTTGTTGTTGCTTGTTGCTTACGCTTGTTTACTTGTTCGATTTGTGGTATTATTAGCAAGAAAATTGTGTATTTGTGCAGAAGAACATTGCTGCATATCTGTAGGCGTGTTGACAAACTGCTAAGCTGCCAACTTGATGAGGGCGTTTGAACAAGACAGGGTTTGAAGTATGGTTTGAAGTATACTTTTGAAATTCCCGGACGCTCTTGAAAATACTGAAATGTTGTTTAGTTCAGCAGAATTTCGAAGCTGGTTAGGGTTTCTTTAAGAGTTTTTGTAGTAATTTTACATCATTAGAGAATTTGTATTTTTGTTTATTTAATAACAATTTCAAGTAATACTATAAGTATGTACTTACACTAAAAATAAACAACAACACTAGCAGCCGGACTCAGTAATGGCAGCACTTCAATTATATAGAAATGTTTGAATTCCAAGAGTTTGATGAACTATTGACGTCAATATTTGTGATTTTTTGTTTAAATTTTTTTAGTCCTTTAAAAGTACAGATACTTGAAATTGTATGTTAAATATTTACATATTCTCGCTGCTTAGAATACCATCTTAAGTGCTTCTACTGTTTACGCATTCATTGTGTGCTTTTTCCAATAAAAAAATTGTAAAAAATACAAACTCAACGCGGGTATGTGAGTGTGTGAGTTTGTTTATGAGAATATGTACACTCAAAGAAACAGGAAAGTATTCTTAAGTTGGCATATACGATGAGAACAGTTTAGATTTTGATATAATTACGATGATGTGCGGGTGAAGGATTGCGATTCCACTTCGCATCATTTCCCCACGTAAACAATGCTTAAATGGTGCTTGATCCGCTGTAGAACCTCTGCAACGTAGACGTCGATTATTGACTTTGGTCCCACTGGATTGCATTCTGAAGTTTGCAAAACTTCGGAATGAGACTTGGTTCAGTTGTTTGCTTATAAGAACCAAAAGTTCTACAACACTTTGAAGTTGAAAACTTTCATTAAAAATGATTATTTGAAATCAGACTTGGTTCAGATTTTGCTTATAAGGATCAAAAGTTCTGCAAGTCTTTGAATTTGAAAACTTTCACTAATAATGATCATTTGATATCAGACTTGCTTTAGTTTTTGCTTATAAAAACCAAAAGTTCTACAACTCTTGAACTCTGAATGATAAAACATTAAATAAAAATGAAAATTTGTTTTTGCTTATAAGAACCAAAAGTTCTACAACTCTTTGAATAGTGAACCTTTCTCTAACGATGATCATTTGAAATCAGATTTGATTCAGTTTTTGCTTCTATTTAAGAACCAAAAGTTCTACAACTCTTTGAATGGTAAAACATTCAATAAAAATGAAAATTTGTTTCTGCTTATAAGAACCAAAAGTTCTACAACTCTTTGAATTTGAAAACATTCACTAAAAATGATCATTTGAAATCAGATTTGGTTCAGTTTTTTGCTGAGAAGAACCAAAAGTTCTACAGTTCCTTGAATTGGAAAACATTCACTAAAAATGATCATATGAGTTCCGACTTGGCTCAGTTTTTGCTTATAAGAACCAAAAGTTCTACAACTTTTTGAATGATAAAACATTCAACAAAAATGAAAATTTGTTTTTGTTTATAAAAACCAAAAGTTCTACAACTCTTTGAATTTGAACCCTTTCACTAAAAATTATCCTTTGAAATACGACTTGGTTCAGTTTTTGCTTATATTTAAGAAGCAAAAGTTCTACAACTCTTTGAATTTGAAAACTTTCACTAAAGATGATAATTTGGAATCAGATTTGGTTCAGTCTTTTGGTTAGAAGAACCAAAAGTTCTACAGTTCCTTAAATTTGAAAACATTCACTAAAAATGATAATTTGAAATCCGACTTGGCTCAGTTTTTGCTTATAAGAACCAAAAGTTTTACAACTTTTTGAATGATAAAACATTCAACAAAAATGAAAATTTGTTTTTGTTTATAAAAACCAAAAGTTCTACAACTCTTTGAATTTGAATTATTTGATCATTTGAAATACGACTTGGTTCAGTTTTTTGCTTATAAGGATCAGAAGTTCGACAAGTATGAACGCAAAAAATTTACAAAATATATGATTGATTAAAAGTCATTCGTTCTTCATATACAAAAAATTGAAATTTCTATCACACTGGTTGATCTCGAAAAGAATATACTACTGTGTACAAAAAATACCCGGAATTTGTTTATAATTCAAAAAATCTTTATTTATTCTTCCAAATCAATTTCATCGCCTTCAAAGTAGTCCCCCCCCCCCCCCCCCCCCCCCGATGCAATGCACTTATGCCAACGGACTTTCCAATCTTCGAAGCATGCCAAATAGTCACCTTCCGGTATGGCCTTCAATGCGCGCGCCGATTCACGTTGAATCTCTTCAATCGATTCAAAACGGTGTCCTCGAAGTGGTCTTTTGAGTTTGGAGAATAGCCAAAAGTCACAAGGAGCTAAATCAGGCGAATACGGTGGCTGTGGAACGATATGAGTTTCATTTTTGGCGAAATGCTCACGAAGAACCAATGCCGTGTGAGATGGTGCATTATCGTGATGCAAAAACCAAGAGTTGTCTCTCCATAAATCCGGCTTCTTTTTGCGAATAGCTTCACGCAAACGACGCATAACGCTCAAGTAATATTCCTTGTTGACAGTTTGGCCCGGCGGAAGGAACTCATAATGCACAACACCACGATAATCGAAGAAAACTGTCAACATGACCTTGATTTTTGAGCGACTTTGGCGCGGGTGTTTCGGCCTTGCCTCACCTTTGGCACGATATTCGCTCGATTGGTCGGCTGTTTCCGTGTCGTAAGCATAGATCCAAGTCTCATCTCCAGTAATAATGCGTTTCATAACCGATTGATAATCAGAAAGCATTGTTTCACACACATCAACACGACGCTTTTTTTCGAAGAAATTCAAATTTTTTGGGACCAATCGAGATTTGACGCGTTTGAGGCACAAAATGTCCTTTAAAATTGTGTTGGCCGATCCATTTGATATTCCAACAATAGAAGCAATGTCTCCGCATGTCAGCCGACGATTTTCCATCACCATTTCCTTCACTTGCTTGACGTGTTGCTTATCAGTTGATGTGCGTGGTCCGCCTGGCCGCTCTTCGTCTTCAACGCGTACTCTGCCTTCTTTGAACATTTTATACCAATCAAATGTTGTTGTTTTTGATAGAGCATGGTCTCCGTAGGCCTTCTGCAACATTCTCAACGTTTCCGCAGCGGTTATTCCGTTCAGGAAACAAAATCTGATCGCACTTCTTTGTTGGATAATTTCAGACATTATAAAAATCGCCGAATTCAGTTTTTGCGTCTCACAAAACCAAGCGTAACTCAAACACTAATGAGTATTTTGACGTATAATTTGACATGTGAGCCTCTAACAGTTGTACCAACCTAAAAAAAAAATAATTCGGCGAAAATATTTAACCGCGTAGTTTAAATGGGAAAATTCCGGGTATTCTTTGTACATAGTAGTATGTATTAAAAAATAGTCTCGGCAGTTTGAAAAGCATGAATCACACATTCTAGCAGAGGTGCAGCCGACCTTCTTCCACAACAATTTTTTAATGTGTTTGTTTAGTTTTTCTTTCCATGAAATATGGTAGCAAATAGCGAAATTGTCATTACATTTTAATTTTAAATTATACACACACTCACACATCAACACATCGACACACAGACATTTCATATCATGCGTAGGCCGCTGCGTATTTTCGCTATTGTCGAGGGTGTCTACTTTCAGGCGCGAGCCCTTGCCAAGTGAAAAGAATTCAAGTCCGCACATTAACGAAAGAAATAGTAGCAGAAGCAGAAGCAGTGTGCAAGAAGAGCGCCGAGCGTGTGAAGAGTGAAAAACTTAACGTGGCAAAATATGCAAATTCAAATAATGTGTGTCAATATTTGCTCGCCGCGTGGAAATGAAAATTGACATTGTGACGTTGGAGTACAAAACGAGGACAGGAAGTTTTTCACACATTCACACAAGTGTGGCCGACTTCTCGACTGTTGCTCACAAATGCGACATGTACGTATAGTAATTTTCATTAAGAGCGAAAAACGTTGATCAAAAGCTTCGTATGCGTCACGGCGCCGGAACCAACTTCGGCCTAAGTAGTCCGAGTGTGTGTGTGTGTGTGTGTGTGTGTGCCTGCGTTGGGACTGTGTGTAATTTATGCCTGTATGCGTTGGCCAAACAAATGCCGTAATAAACAAAAAAAATTACTTGACGATGCTGGCGGTGCGTGTTTGTTTTATTGTCGTTGCTCGCTATTGGACTCGCTGCGATGGCGGCCGCTGCTGTTGACAATACAAAATTTATTCATATTTCTCTTTGTTGCTGGTTTTCATCAAAATGGTAGCAACGACAATGCTATACACACTCCCAGGCACACACACACTGATTCACAATCACACACACACACACAGTGTCGGGCAAATGATCATCTGCATATAAATCAATTTAAAAAATAAATATATGTGCACACTTGGTTACCTCTGGGGACGTCAACAAGCAAACAACACGCTGCCTCATCGTATTTCCGCCACCCAATGACCGTCTATACACCCACACATGCACGCCTTACACACACACACACGCACACACACAGCCACGACAAGTGATAAAGTTGCAATATTTTTATTTATAACTAGCAAAGCGGCAAACCAACAACAAAATTGCACAGCCTGCCTCAAAATTGAATTTCACTCAATACCAACGCAACTGTACATATACAAAATGGCCGCGAGGATGACGACCGAGAAAACAAAGCGCTGCAAGGGAAACGCAACACACGCCACGCGACTGAAAGGCGAAACAAAGCAAACATGATAGCAGGAAAGGATTTTTCGTATCATGTATCACTTAAGTAAATTGCAAAACTTTTATGTTGCTGCCATAAAAAAATAAAAACATTAACCCAATAATTGTCGGCTATAGGAGAAGGATGAGAGTTTTTCAATTCACTTTGATGAGACGAGGGATAGATTGATAATTTTAAATTTATTTTATGTTAATTTATTTGATGTAATTTTAATATTCTTTACGCTGCTCGGAGGAAATAGAAATTTACTTGTTTGTAAAAAAATCAAAGCTCCTAAACTCAGTTAAGGGTTAACTTAAGTGAAAGTGTGGGTCTGTGGGAAACATTTGCAATTTTCAGTTGGCTTTTTCAGCTTTAATTGATGTTTACTGAGGGCAATTTTTGAAGTACGCCCTTTTGGTGCATTTACGTGACCCTAACGGTAATTGAAATGCATAAACTATTAATTGAGTGATTGAAGCTTTAAGCATTCAATTGATTGACTTCTGACTTACGTAACTTAATTTATGTTTTTTTTATGATAAAAGCTTTATGAATAGTTTTCGAATTTGGGATTTTTACTACATTTTCTTTTGCAAAATACTTTTTTATATCGTAAATATACATAATGAGTGTATTTTCTCAAACTCATTAGCCCTATTTTTGCTTCAGGCTGCCTGCGCAAGGAGTTCCTGTCATACGACTAAATGAAAAATTCACATTTTCTCAAAAATCAAATAATTTTCTCTTAACACTTAATTACTCTTGCAATTATATTCGAAATGCGGAGATTAATAGGATTTCGACATTAAAATTTGATTTTTGCTTCGTAGAAACCCAAAAGTTGACAACCTCACAATTTCGTTTGTATGGGAGACGCCCCTGGTGGTGACTTTCTGAACCTTAATTTATTTTGTATTTTTTGTAGTAAAGATTGTTGGCCATCGCTAAAAAAATTATTCAAATCGGTTCACCAGTTTCCGAAATACGATGTTTTCTCGCTTACTACATTTAAGCGAGTGGAGACCCAATTCCATAGAAAATGGACAGTTTTGTATGGCAGCCCCCTTAAGACTTGGAGATAGCGGGTAGGTATGTTTGAAAGAAACATTAAGAAGAGAAAATAAATGAGTGTTGGTCTTACATTTTACACCTCTCGGGCCCGCCTGGGATCAGTTGGAGCGTATTTTATAAAAACGATAATTTTGTATGGGAGCCCCATTAAAGGTTGGAGATAGGGTACAAATATGTTTGAAAGAAATGTTCAGTACGAAAAACTAGTGGGGGTCAGTCATAGATTTTAACCCTCGAAGAGCAACTTTTGAGCAGCTGTGGAGTAATTTGTTGAATTTCCCAGCTTTTTTTGTAAACTTTGACCTCGATGCGACGCCATTTAACACCACTCGAGCTCCAAAATTGTCTGGCTCATGTACTTTTTTACCAAACTGCATAAAGTGAGAGGTTCTTTATCACCGAAATCGAAAAATCGTGCCTAACGTAAATCATGTCTAATGTACATTGACCTTCAAGTGTAGCTGAAAAGTTTCGGAACTTAAAATAAAGATGGCAGAACTCATCAAGAAAAGGTTGAGAATCCGTTTGCACCTTTTTTAAAAGTTACTCACCAAAATTTCAGCCATTTGGGATGCACAATTGTTGTTTGACAATGGTTTGAGTCAGTCGATAGGAGGGTTTTTGTAAAAATTGAAATAACTCGTGATATATATTCAAGTTGAAAGAGATGAAAAGGCAAACAAAGACAAGACATACAACACAAAAAAACGCAAAGACATGAACGTAGCACAACAAATCAACCGTTCAGCGGCTACTTTTATTTGGCCATGTCTCCCGTATAGAAAATGAAGGAAGAACGAAAAAGGTATCCGACGCGGTAGTTGGAGATCGACTGCAACGAGAGAGATCGTGTCTCCGATGAAAGGACCAAACTAAGGTCGCCCTACTACCTCAAGTTGTGACCAGCTAGAAATACGCAAGCAAAGCAGAGACGTCTGAAACAAACTTTTGCGGGTCGTTAAAGCTGGCTGTACGAGCTTGGGAGCCAATGAACGTTTTAAACAACTGTCGAATTAAAGTGAAAAAGATAGCAGAGGGCATGAATATGTTCAACGAATGTGTTTGTGACATATAGAATTAAGATTTAGGTATTAGTTAGGCCAAAAACGTGTTCGAATAAACATTTGCAACACTCCATTTGGGTGACATAAAGAGATAGAAGCATTGCTGGGGGTGGGATGAAGACTTACAAGGAGACTAAGTAGACAAATACAAATATATGTGATTAAAAAATTGCTTGTATCTTTGTCAGGTTGGAAACTTTTCAGCCACCCTCGTATATATATATATATTTATTTATTTATTTATATGTACGAATGTTTTTTTAATGCCAGTGAAACCGTGTTTTCGCTGCTTCTCTCACTTTTGTGTGTACTTTGGGAACACAGCCTAGCAACTGTTTGCTTTAATTATTATTATTGTCGTTGCGCTTATTACACCTGCACCCACACTCAACTGCGACCGACATCAACATCACAGAGACAGTCAGTGGCAGCCAAGTGAACGACAACAAGCAGTTTTAAATTCTAGAACTGAATGTTATTTCTTTGGTTCGCTTGCAACTCAACACAAAATTGTTTGTTTTTCTTTCTCTAACTTTACTGATGGTTCTTGTTGTTGTCGTTAGTGTTACGGTGCCATTTTTTCTTCTTTTTTTAATTTTATTTCTTGTTTTTATTTCTTTTTAATTTCAATTTTTATTCCTGCTTTATGTTTTTCTCCTTTCACTTTAAAATTTTTTCTCTACTTTTTGTCAATTTCAAACTCTTCAAACTTACACATAAGACCCTCGTCTTCTCTACCCTCTTTGGCCTCAACAACTTCGCTTACCCCATCTTTAATGTAAAACCTACACACTCCTACTTTGTCGTTGCTTCTCATTTCATGCTTCTCTGCTTTTGTGTGCCTCGACAACTGCCGCCACTGTCCGCCTCCCTTTGCTCTTTTGACTGAAAATTACATCATGATTTTTGTATTTGTTCGCTTGCTAAGAATTTGAAAAATTTCATATGCAACATGCGGCTCACTCGCTCGCCTCCGCACCAACGTGACGGCTTGTTAATTCCCTGCAATTGTGACAGCAGCAGCTTACAAAAAATCTGTGGGTACACTTCCCTTACTCCCAGTTCCTCCTTCTCTTATATTTTGTATTTTCGTGCCGCAATTTTCATATTTTTTAGGGCTAACCCACAAAAGGAAAAGGGACACGCTTGCGGCTCTACAGTGTCAACCAAAAATGTTGCAACACATGTGTGCGGCATGTTGCATGTCGCGTCTGTTTGAATTTTGTTTTCTTTTCTCGCCGATGACACAGACAGCGGATGGCGCCCAGAGCTGAGCATGTGTGGCAGATTTTGAAATTGAAGTGCAGATTGCCCACAGCTGACAGCAGCGGCTGCTTCGCTTCGCTTTGCTTTCTGCCACTTAAACACGCACAGCTTCAATGTGGCCTAAAGCCGCATGCGGGTGTCTTTTGCTATTGTTATTTAATTTTTTTTTTTAGTGGATTTTGAAAAGCTGAGAAGTAAGTTGTAGAAAAACAATAACCATATTCTTACAGACTATTTCAATATGCAATAAATGTATGGAGTCACACTTATGGAACAATCAAAGAAGAAGGAGTAATTTTGTTGTTTATTTATTTGTATTTTCTTTATAAAACACATAAAACATTTATGCAAAAAGATAAATCTTGGGTTGCCAAGAAAGCAATTTCGGTTTTAACAAAAGGTTATAAAATAAGAATTTATAGATTTATCTTAAAAAAAAATACCCTCAAAACGCAGCTGGAGTCTTCCATAAATGGGGTCAACCCCTTCCTATCCAACCACTGGTTCCACTCTACCTTCTCTCCTGGACGTCTTCCGACCTTTCTTTCCACTTAGGACCTTACGACAATAAACTTCCAAATTATAAAATTTAAACAAACTTTATGTTAGTTTTAAACTTTTGTCAACGTTGTCAATTTTCTCTTTTGATGTTTGATAGCTGTGACTTGTGGTTTTTTTTCCAAAGCAAATTTTGGTAGCAGCTGTTCACTCAGTTCAATTCAATGTAATTTTAGATTGGAGTGCAAAATCGAACCTATTCGAAGTATTTTAATGTTTCATTTTTGGTAGAAGAAAAAAGCTTCTGAGGCTCACAAATAGATATGTAAAGTTTATGGAATTAATTGTTTAAAAAAACGCAAGTGTCAGAATTTGTTAAAAAAATTTCACTCCGGAGATTTTTCACTCCAAGATGATAAACGTTCTGGTCAACCTAACAAAGTTCATGATGAACAAATCAAAGTAAACATTAAGGCAGGTTTCTACATTGTGCGGCCGAGAAAACATGTTTTTTTGAAACATTTTTAATGGGAAGGTTTTTAAGATAAACACTGGAAAATTTTTTCAGATGTAGGTATATGTTTATTGTACAATTAAAAAAAGTTTCAAGATAAAATATGCAAAGGGGGGGAGGGGGCCATCGAGCAATGGCGGCAGGACTTCCTTACTCGCGGAAGTCCTGCCGTTGTTTGAGATGACTTGAAACACAAAAATGAAATTTTTTCTTATTCTGTATCCTTTTGTCTATGGCAGGAACTAGGATTTTAAAAAACAAATGAAAAATGAAGGATATATGCGATTTTGACTAAAAAACTCAATTTTTACCTACTTTTTTCAATACAAATTTCTATTTTTAATGAGAAAAAATTATTATTTCTTGAAGATCCTAGTTCGTGCCATAGCTAAGACCTTGATAAATGACTGTTTAAAATTTCGTAGCTATTGCTCAACTCGTGTGGCCTAAATCACTTCCGCCAGGTCAAAAAATGTAGTTTTGAGAAAAACGCGTTCAAAGTTTTGCTTCAGCAGGTCGGCGCGCTCGACACCGCTACCTGTTTCTATAAATTGCTTCCGTAATTCGAAAGATTTCAACTTCAAATTTTGGGAGCGTATTCTACAATCATGTATTAATCCAAAAATGCATGAAAAAAAAAATCGATTTTTTTTACCGCACAAGGTAGAAACCCCCCTTAAGTCGAATCGTAGTGTAGAGAGACAAGAGAATTGAGAGACTGCAGAGAGATTAAATATGGCACACATAACAGTTGAAAACCACTGAAAACTTGTTGTACTCGTAAGGAAGGTCGACATTTGGGTTCTGAACGTTTTAAAAGAGATTCACTTAACACATTAATTTAATGTTTACAATATGAAGTAGATTCCTTTTTAGAACAAATCAAGACTGATGTTGATAAATGCATTGTTTTCAATAACATCGATCGAAAGAAAACCATAACAATAATAAAAATCATGGAGCAAGTGAGTTAAGTCAGCACAAACCACAAAAAAGATCACGTAGTGAATTTGGAACACTTACAAAGGTTTTGTGTATTTTAAGCTACTTTCAAAGAACCAAAGGATTAATTTAGATATTTACTGTCAACAACTAATAAAACTTGAGAAAGCAATCAGAGAAAAATCGGCTGAATTGACAAATTGAAAAGGAATCCTCACATCGTTTTGTTGACTTGTAGGAAATTATTGAAGCTTGGAAGTGGATTTATGTTACTTCTACTTTGCCCATCAAATTAATGTTCATAGCGAATTTTGCAAAATTTTTTTAAAGATAAATTTTCTGCAATGATGATGACTTGAAATCGTACTAAGTTCAGTTTTTTGCTCGTAAAGATCAAAAGTTCTATGAGCGCGAAATCATGGAGTGACCAGTAAGACTACAAAAGGTCCTCGCACAAACTAGAAAATCACTGATTAAATTTTTACAATGCAACAGCGAAATGACTTTTTTGGCAACCCAATACTTTTGAAAAAATAAATATATAGTTTATTTATTTTTAATTTATTTTTTTATGATACGCGAATTGTTTACTTCAACATGTTTTTCACAGTTACCACAATTTGTTTCCAGCAAATGTTTATTAAATTCTATTACAATTTCAAGGACATGAGGGAACCAATAACTGAATATTTCATGGATGTTTAAATGCTTTATTCATGAACAATTCCGTTTCAGCAGAGATAATACAAAATTGGTCTTAGCATTTTCAAAAAATATATAAACTCATAAATATTTCAATGAAAACATAAACACATTTTAAGTGCAACAGAATATGTCCACATAAAAGCATTTGAATATATTTAATAATTATTGAGGGAATTCCCTCAAATGCGTAAAACCCTCGTAAATGACGAAAATTACGAGCCTCATAAACGAATTGTCAAAATTTGTATGGATCACAATTTACGAGACGCTTGTTACGAGCAAAACGACACGTAAACAGCTCGTAAAAGCACACGAGCCATTCAGTGTTGCCGGTAACTAAACCAATTTGACACTAAATGCAAAGAAAAATATTTAAACATTCAAACAATTGAAATTAATTCGACTAAAAACCAACTATGACTATTTATTGGGCAGTAAATGCAAACATCTTTCTGATTGAGGTCAGTTATTCCCCTTTATGCAAAAATTTTTCCATGATGCTTTAATTCGTGCCACAATTTATAAGAATTAAATTCGCCCGACCGGCGGCAATCAGCTGATTGATTTTTTTTTAAATCTTATAATTTACATGTGGACTTTACACGAGATTATGCGGTTTGGTGAAAATGTAGATGGGCCAAGAAATTGTAGGGCTAGAGTGGGGTTAAATGGCGTCGCATCGAGGTCAAAGTTTACAAAAAATTCTGGGAAATTCGGCAAATTGCTTCACATCTGCGCAGAAGTTGCTCTTAGAGGGTTACAATCTATGATTGACCCCCACTAGTTTTTCTTAATGAAGATTTCTTTCAAACATATGTATATATACCCTATCGCCAACCCTTAATGAAGCTTCAATACAAAATGATCGTTTTTATAAACTAGGCTCCAACTGATCCCAGGTGGCCCCCAGAGGTGTAAAATGTAAGATCAACACTAATTTATTTTCTCTTCCGAATGTTTCTTTCAAACATACCTACTCGGTATCTCCAAGTCTTAAGGGGTCTGCCATACAAAACTGGCCATTTTCTATGGAATTGGCTCCCCACTTGTAAATGTATTAGTTAAGTAAGTGAGGAAACATCGTATCTGCGAAACTACTGAACCGATTTGAATGATTTATTCAGCGATCAGTAACATTCTTGAGTACAAAAAATACGAAATTAATTACGGTTTAAAAATTTACCGCCAGAGGGCAGGTCCCATACAAAAGAAGTTGTCAACTTTTGGATTTTGCGAGGCAAAAATCGAAATGTATTGTCGCAACCCCATTAACTTCCCCATTTCGAATATAATTGCAAGCGTAATTCAGTGTTAAGAGGAAATTATTTGATTTTTGTGGAAAATTTGAGTTTCTTTTTAGGAGCAGGCAGTAATTATATAATATGTATAATAATTATATTATTTTCTATGTAGTGCAAACAAATTCTGCTTAATTATTTGATATTTTGTACTGTAAACAAATTCGCAATTTACAGTTTACTGTTACAGCTGGTAAATAAAATTTAAGTTTGACTAATAATTAAAATTTTTTGTTTCTCAAATCAAAATTGATTTTGCTCTTTTCCAATCGAATTTCATTAAAATTTAGACGATTTTTTAATGTTTATTATGTTTATTATTATTATTCACATTTAATTTACTCAAACTGATGTACTATAAAATACTCTGTCTTACTTGTACAAATACTATTAAATATTAATAAATATTAATAAATAAATAAAAAATATTAATAAATAAATAAAAAAAATAAAAATAAATAGATATTATTATTTCAAAATATTACAAATATTAATAACAATTTAAATTTGATTTTTAAAAATTTTTTTTTTAAAATTTAATTTTAATTTAAGTTTGTTCTTATTTCAATTTTTGTATTAACAATTTTTATTGAATTCCATAAAGCATTGTACATCACTTCATTGTGGTATCGTCTTCCTTCACTAATTTTTTTTTATGAAAACATTTCCGCCTGCTCCCACACAGCACTGTGCGTCATGCTTAAGCGTGACGTTCATATCGCCTGTCACTTACAAGCGCCGCCATTGCTGCCATCAAAAGCAATGCATTGAGCCACACACACACACACACATACACGCACGCATTCAGCATCACTCAACTACTGACAACGCTGTCACCTTCGCGCTGGCAGCGCTTTTCCGCATGTTCTGGCCAAATCGTCACTAAGGCAGTCAGGTTTACTTACGCACTTGTGCAATGTTGCGCTTTCGACTGCTTGTCTGCGTCTTCCGTTGTCTGTCGCAAGTGTGTTTACGTGCCATACGAAGCGCCATGGCTGCCACCTTCAGTTCGTGCTGCCGCTTATGTTGTTGGTCTTTAAATGGCTTAAAATTTACGACACATCGTTTACCTAAATTGTTGACATTGTTTGTTTGCTTTGTTGCGGTTGGCACAGCGCTGTAAGAGAAATTGTTGTGGTGTTGGTGCAGCCGAATCAATTTTTCATAAATTGCATTGAATTGCCATAACAATTTAATACATTTTAATAAATCGAATTTCGCTTATCTTCTCGCTTGAAATATAAATTACAATAATTTTCGTTTTATTTGCTTAAAAATTTGGCACGTAAATCATTTGAGTCATAAATCAACATCCATCGATCCATCAATGAAATGCTTCACTATATTTTTCGCACATTTCATTCATTCATTATTCATTGCTCTGTGTTTGCATGCAAATCATTTTTGAATTTGACTCATTTATCGCCGCGTCAGCATCTCCAACGCATACAAAATTTTAATAACAGTTTTGCTTTTGAAAATTAAATTTTATTTATACGCTGATTGCACATTAATGCCATAAACATTGCACTTATCTATAAACAAAGCAACAGCAACGATTCGCTTAGTGCCAAAACTGTACTCGTACAATGTTCGAGTCTCGACTGCATATTTGTTGATTAAAAACTTTGAGCTGTTTTAAATATGCAACAAAAGTGTTTTTACACTCACTGGGAGAGTGTTAAAATATTTGCATTCATTTGAAAATATTCAATTAATTTTTATATTCTCTCATATTTTATAAGTATCAAATGATTTTAAATGCCACAGTTGTAATTAAAAAAAAATTTCAGCTTGAAAAAAATGTACAGCTTAACGCTAACAATTTGGATTTTGCACAATTTGAGCTCAGCAATTAGCCTTTTTTTAATATATTTCATTGTGGCGCTTGCAACTCTAATTGCTCCGCTGTTTTAAATCCAATAATGCGTTTATGTATTCATTCGGCGGCCAATACTCGATGCGATCCTGGTTTTTTTAGCGTTTTGCATGTATTTTTTATGCAAATATTTATTGCTTGCGTTATTCATTTTGTATTGCCATTTCTCTGTGTAAAAGCGCTGATGGCAAGCAGCAGAAATTGATTTAAAATTCGCATAGAGAACGTGCCACAATTTGCATGCAACAATATTCAAGTAAAGCTTCATTGGCCACGCACTGCAACAAATGAAAATCTCTTTTATTTGAAAACTTTCGTTTTGTTTTTGTATTCGGCTCAGTCGAGGTTTGCATACGAAATATGTTAACAACAACACGTTTAGCCAATTGAAACAAAGCTCAGGGCTTAACTTTGTTGAGTACAGATTAATGCCAGTTTGTGATTTATGTTTGGTCATAGGTGTGACTACGGAAAAGCTCTAATATGGATTTATGATTGGAAGTAAAAAGGTTTATTGCCAAAATTGAATGAAAATTTTGCATTAAAGTAATTCGCTACTTAGTTTGGAAAGGGAAAGGTGGGGCAATGAAAATGTGCACTACGATGGCCTTAGAGGTACTCACAGGCCTAAGCAGATCTCGATAGACCAGTGGGTAGCGCGCTGACTTCTCATGCCAGAGGTCCTAGGTTCGATTCCTAGCTTGGACTACTAAGTTGTATTAAAAGATCCAACTCCAATCTTCTCGAAAAAGCACCAAACTGGTGGTAGCTCCTAATTTTACATTCGCCATGGCTAGACCCAGTCCTCCTACCTCACCCCGCAACGCACAGTGTTGCGAGTAGTGACAAAAATGCCAAAATGCAATGTTATAACCACAAAAATCTGAGTATGAGGTTTTGTTGGCAATACTTTAATTAAGAGAAATCCGAAGTTTTGTGAAAAAATATTGGATAACATAGAAGTTATGAGCTCTTAAAATACGCTCTTCCAGCGTTGAAAAAAAATTGTGTACAAACAGCAAATTTATGCTTTGACTTTGAGGTTGAATATTTCAAAATAAATTATGAGCAGCTCTCTAAAAGTTACTCTTATCGTAAGTTTTATATAATTTAGGTCTCGCAAGACCAAAATTTTGCTGATTACTAGCGCCTCTGATCAGTACCGTTATGATGAAAATTAAGTAAAGAAAACGAGTGAATAAAAAGTGAGTTTAAACTTAAAAAGTGATTTAAAAAAAAAGCGTTAAATATCACTTTTGAAATTTTTTGATATTTTGTTTATGCAAGTATCTATATTATGCTGTACAATTTTTAGCTGCGCATATTTGCGCGAATGCAAGTATTGGCATTTTTCGGTGAAGACTTTAGTGCAAATTCGCGATATTTTCACCGTTTAGCAATCCGTCAAATAATGCTCTACTGCTGATGGAAAAATTTGTTGAAGATAGCTTCGGAAAAACAATTTCGTTTACTATTATATTCGAAATAGAGGGGTTAATGGAGTTTCGACAGTACACTTTGATTTTTTTCGTACAGAATCAAAAATTGACAACCTTACTACTTCACTTGTATGGGAGGCGCCCTCTGGTGGTGAATTTTTTAAATTTAATTAATTTTGTATTTTTGGCATTCAGGAATGTTGACGATTGTTCAATAAATCATTCAAATCGGTTTAGTACTTTGCCATATAAGATGTTTCTTCGTTTACTTTAGTACATTTACAAGTATGGAGCCAGTTCCATTGAAAATTACTAGTTTTGTATGACAGCCACCTTAAGAGTTGGATGTAGCGGTTAGGTGTGCATAGAAAAAATATTCAGAAGGGAAAATAAATGGAGGTCAGTCTTACATATGGTACGTCTGGGGCAAACCTGAGAGCAGCGGGTGCCCACTTTCTAAAAGCGATCTAAAAAGTTGGAGATAGGGGGTAGGTATGTTCGAAAGAAATATTCAGAAGGAAAAATTAGTGGGGCCAGTCTAAGATTTTAACCCTCTAAGAGCAACTTCTGAGCAGCTGTGGAGCAATTTAGTGAGATTTTAATTTCAATCACTTTTGAAAAAAGTGCAATTTATCTATATACACATTTATAAATAAATTTATATTAAAATACAAATATTTCTAATGTAGCTTTTATGAGCTAAGATAATTTTTATTGTTAATATGAAGTTTTTTCAAATCCGTTTGTATGGGAGGTGGTCGAAGTTTTGGTGCGATTTCACTGAAATTTTGCACAGTAAGTTCTTTACTCATACAATAACTGTATACCAAATATCATTTATATACGACCACTCCTATTTTTGTCACTCCGCTATATTAACTCGCAACACTGTGCGACGTGTTCCAACCATTACTGCCTTCTGTCCTGGGCATTTTCTGACCACCCCTCCCACTTAGGACCTTACGACCGTAAACTTGTAAATTATAAAACCTAAGCCAACTGCTTTGCGTTGAGTAAAACGAAGCCACCCACCTTTCACTAATCTCCCATCGGTCCTTAGAGGCGGAAGTTTGCACACTTCAGGGTCAGCCTCTCAAACTAACCTAACTTTTATGCTGTCTACACTCAGCTATTGAGTAGTTTTATTTTGAATAATTTATTGTGCACATGATTCAGCAATCTATATAAAATTTAATCAATATAAATGTTTGAGTTTGCGACCACAAAATTTTGGTTTTACTGGCATTTATGCACATTTCCATTCCAACGCAACCACTCATCTATATGCATAATTTTAATTTATAAAAATCTAAATGTCATTGCATTGCACACGTAGTAAGTATAACCTTTCACTTACGTTACTAGTAACATTTGAGTGCATTTTCAAAATTTACTGCAACGAGTTTGTGTTTATTTTTTGCTGCCCACTGCCCGCAAAAGTGAGTGTTGTGGTATTTCCGTGATATGCAAACAATCAGAATTTAAACTGAAAATCATCTACAACAACACAATTGTTCATATTTCATTTACCCCCCTTCCAACCGACCGCAAAAGCACACACGTCAAACGGGGCGTATGATTGATTTCATGACAAATGCTCGCATTCGTACGCAAACACACCCACACACCGGCACAAAATAAATGCCATTACTGTTACTGGCTTTTGCAATTTTCCGAGCTGTTCAATTGAAAGTACGCGCCGCTATGGCGAATTGTTTATGTTTAGTGGCAATTCTCGTTTCTCATTTTTCTTGCCTCATTATTGTTTCATTTTTTTCCTTCAAGTTTGTCTGTTTTTAGATTGCGCACATTTCGTTTACAGTTTTTTGATGTTTTTAATTTTTCTTATTGTCACATTGTGACATTGAATTTCACATAAACCACTGTTATGTTGCTTGACTTGTCGTCGAACAAAGCAAAACCAAAAACAAAACACACACATTGTCATTTCTTATTTCAAGTTCGAAAATTGCGTGCGAAGGTCACATTCGCAGCAAACAATTAAATTAAAAATATAAAATCGTTTCTTTGTTGCGTCCCCAGTGTGTTCGTAAAATTTTTTGTCAACTTTTTGGCAACCTTTTGTTGTGCCTCAATTCAGCGCAACAAATTCGGTGCAAATTGAAAGTGGCATTTTGAGTGCCAAGACGTGATCGCATAAATATCGCTGCTAGTTACAATTTGAGCGTCAACGTGCAATAATGTGCGCTCACATTATTGCTGCCTTAAATTCATTATTGTCGCTTCGAGTTGACGCCGTGTCGACGTGTTTTTTTATTTTCTGAAAATTTGCTTGTTGCTGTGTCATTTGGGTTTTCTTTCTTTTCGACATGCTCGTTGCTTTCATTCTATTTGTGCTTAAGCCTTTTGCAATCTCACAAAGTTTGCGCAATTTGTCAGCACAGCGTCAAACAGTCAACAAAATGTCAGTCAGTATGTGGAGCAGTGCTGAATATTTTACCGCTTAATTCCATTAGGATTGAAATCACACACACATTCGCCATATGGTGGATAGCAAATCACACACACACATACACACAAACACACACTCGAACACCAGACCAGACTTTGCTAACGTTGAAAGAAACTGAAGCGGCGGCAAAGAGCGAACAAGTGTCTGCATAGATAAAAGCACATTGGAAGCGACTTTCATTTACACACACAGTTACATTTGTGTGTGTGTGTAAGTTGTACATATGGACTTAGCTGACTGCTGTGATGTGTCATCAGGTGACAAACACTTTTTGATTTTCCTCTACAATTTGTAAAACTTTGTTGCTGCTTTTACCGCTTCATTCGTTAGTACGCCTACAAAAGTTACTTTGTACTTGCGAGGTGCTGCGATTTATATATATTTTTTTTTGCACGAGTTAAAAATTCTTATTTACATGAACACTCGAGTTGGTTCTTTTCAAACTGTAACATTACATTAGAAAATTTTAGAACGTCTCATGTTTCCGATTGAAACGTTTGAAGCTGATGTCTTATTTGACTTGTTCAGCTAAGTGAAAATTTATATGTTGGGTCTGAAAACATTTTTTTAAAGTCTCTCTCCACATGGAAACAATGTAGTTATAATTTTTGAGTCTTTAATGTTGCCAAGATTGGCTGTGACATTTGGTTTGAGCAAAAAATGGTGAACATTTTTGGTATAGTAGTGAAAATGGTAAATGTTTGAATGAATAATTGATAATGTTTTATTGCCTATAAATTGACTGGGACAACGCATTCCAAAGAAATTTGAATAAGCGTACTAAAAGATAATATTTCGAATTTTCTTTAAGCAAAACCATGATAACTCATGACAGACTTTGGAGGCGAGCATTAATTTTTTAACTCTTAGTTTATAAATTTCACTCTGAGCAACAGGTAAACAGAATTGACTCATAAGCAGGGAAAGGATTTTGAGGACCTAAAAACCTATAAAAAAGGCAAAATAAAATAGCAAAAAAGGCACGGAAAGGCATTAAAAAATGCCAAAAAGTCAGAAAACGGCACTAAAAACTGCCTAAAAAGGCAAAATAAACAAAAATAAAAGTCACTGGCTGATTTTTATTGATGACTTGAAAAATAAAAGTATTGAATAATTGTTATTGACTGACTGATTTTTATTAATGACTCTTATAAATAAAAGTCACTGAATGATTTTTATTGATGACTTAAAAAATTAATGTCATTCAATGATTTTTATTGATGAATAATAATTTAAATAATTGATTGGCTATTGATGGCTTTTATAAATAAAAGTCACTGAATGATTTTTATTGATGACTAAAAAATAAGTCACCAATAATTGTTATCATAGGACAACTAAAATAAAAATCGAAATAAAACTGTTATTTGGGGACTAATATGAAAAAATCAAAAATAATTGTTATTAAAGGATTTTTAAAATATAAATAAAAAATAATTCTTATATTTTAATTTTTCCGTAAAGATTACAATAAAAAAGTTTATTGCCAGGCTTGATTCTCCGTGTGAAAAGAAATGTATTGGTATATTTCATTTATTTGATGATTTTTCCTTCATAGTTAAATTTTCAATTATAGTTTTCATAAATAATTGTTATTTCCGGTCCCTGAAAAAAAGGCATTTCTGGGTGAAAAAGGCAAACTGCCTTTTAAGTCAAAAAAAGGCAAAATAAAAGTGGTAAAATCCTTTCCCTGCTCATAACTAATCGAAGAAGAAAATAAGAAGAAGAAAAAAAGAAGAAGAGAAGAAGAACATAAGAAGAAGAGAAGAATAGAGAAGAATAAGAGAAGAAGAACGAGAGAAGAAGGGAAGAAGAGAAGAAGAGAAGAAGAGAAGAAGGGAAGAAGAGAAGAAGAGAAGAAGAGAAGAAGAGAAGAAGAGAAGAAGAGAAGAAGAGAAGAAAGAGAATAGAAGAAGAAGAAGAAGAGAAGAAGACTGAATAAATATTATCTATACGGCAGCTTTGTTCATTGCGAAAGTGTTAAACTTTTTCATAACCTCACATTTGTGATTGGATCATACAGTAATAATTACTTAATTAACCCTCAAATGCATATTGATGCCTTTAGGCACACTTACATATTTGTGTATATCTTCAAATTAAACCCCGATATAATATTTTGAAACGACAACCACATTCGAAATATGTTTGCTAATATTTAGTAGTTTATTAATATTTAATTCACTTTTGAGTGGTTTTCTGTGTTAAAATAAAACCCTATTTTTATTTAGCAAACGTGAAAATAATTCATGCATTTGAGAGTTACGAAAACTAGACTTTGTAGTTATTGAGGTTAACTATTAGTTATTACCTTCATACAATATACAGGGTGGCGAAAAAATGTTCACATTGAATGAATAAATCCTTCCTATTCATTGATTCATTTATTCATCCATTTATTTATTCATAAATTCATTCATTCATTTATTCATTGCTTCATTCATTTATTTATTCATTGAATAATTCACTCATAAACAAATTAGAGCCAAAGAACACTGGATGACAACTTTTGTGCCACCCTGTATATTCATATAATTGTTTGTCTTGACTGACTAACTAACTGACTAATTCGTTGAGCTCAATTTGCTGAAGCTAGAAACATGAGATTTTCAAAAATTAGACATTTTTTACTTTTTGCAAACGAACTTTCGCTGAGAAGACATTTTTTTGGAATTCAGTTTCAAATTGAGTCATACAGGGGTTAAGGCATTATACAGAGATTTGATAACGCACTGATTTCAAACTTAGTAGATTTAGGTTAGGTTAGGCTGGCTGACGCCAGGGGGGTCGCACATAGACCAAATTACTGGTCCATTGTGTTATCAAATTGTGAAGCGGAGACCTGGAAACTGATTTAAATAAATTACTAGGAGAATCTGACTAGATCGCTACTTCTTTGCTCAAACTTAGTAAAGGCAGTTTAAATAAAAATAAATCGCCAGATTTTTGAAAATCAAAATCTGACAGGGTGAAAAAATTTACTAAATGCACCAGACTTCATACTTGGGGAAAGCGCTTCAAATGAAAAGTAATTCGACAATTGTTTTTAACCCTTTCGCTACGGAGTTTTATCTCGATAGCGGCTTGTTTTTTTTAACTGTAAGGAAATTTGGAAACATGATGAAAAAAATGTGTTTGGGATCCAAGCAAAGCTCTCGATCATTGATCGTTGCCTTGGGAGCTTATAATTTCACTGTGCAAGTCGAAAATTGCAACAAGTGGGGGACCTACTAAGCGACTTACAACTTTTTATTAGTACATCTTTTGTATCTAATGCTGCACATCAAAACAAAGGTATGAAAAGACCTTTCGTTTTATACCCATATCGTGTAAATCAGTTGGAGATTAATTGAGTTTTTTTGATAAAAACTTTGAACTTTGACCCCGAGTCACGCCTTTTGTGGGCGATTCCCAGGCAAAATGTTTAGTTTCCTAGATGCAGGAGCCAACCCTCTATATAAAAGCATACTCATTTATTTTTTTCACGAGGGTTCGCTATACTGCATTTATGCCTCGACGAAAAAGTGGGGTTTTTGGGACATTTTTGTTGAAAACACAGTTTGAATGTCTTTTTTTTAAATTGGTGTCTTAAGCAAGTTTGTTGGTCGTTAAAATATCTACAAACTTGCCGAAGACAGTAAAGCGATATTCAGAACGATTTAGGACCAATTAGCATTTAAACGTTCGAAGACTTAAGCGACGAACTCGACTGAAATGAGCAAAATTCAAAAGTGTGACCATATGGTCACGCTAGGCACTACCCGGGTTAAGGTGTGTAAAAATTTGTCCAATAAAACTAAACAATTCATGTGTGTCAGACTGCGAGCAACTGCTAGTAATACAATAAATATTTTGTCTTTTAACTATTGCCCCGAACTTTAAGTTCCATCTTACACAATCATCGATTGGTGTGATCCCCAATAATTGTTCCACTCAAAATGTGATAAAAATACTAAAAAAAAACATTCCGTATCACTTCACCACATTCAGTGCACATACTCTTATCTGACAATTCCAACTTCTCTTTCCGACTTGCACAGCGGAATTTGCATACATTGAGGCGCACATCAAAGATATCTCCAGCAGCAGTCAAATCGCTTCTGGCCATTTACATGTACTACATATATGCCAAATGTAAAGCGGATTCCGGCAATTAAAAGTGATGACACTGTCAGTGCGTATTGGCGCCGTTGTGCGAAAACGTGCGGTGCCAGTTGGGCAACAGACCACTTCCTTTCCACATTTTACTGCAGTTTTTAAATGGCGACAACTGTCGATTGCTGTTATCGTTCGACCTTTGACTGCGCATTCACTTGCCGCTCACTGCGATTGGGTCTTCATGGCGCTGCAGAAGGACTCGGCGGAACGAATACGACTTTTAGACTTCCTTTGTGGCAATTCACACTGTCGACTTGACGACTCGATAAAGCATCACATGAGCGTTTAAGGTTATTGTAATTGACTGCGAAGGTGAATGTGCAAAGGCGTCAACGATAATGAGAACGAAAATGTCCATTGTAGATAGTGTCCGACCGAAACCACTTTTTTGGGCCGAAACCGAAACCGAAACCGAATATTCGGTTTTTTTTTAATATTCGGCCGAAACCGAAACCGAAACCGAAACTTTCTAGTTGAAATAAAAATCACCATATCAAGCACTTTTTTCAACAAACGAATTTTACATTAAGTAAATAAAGAACAAACAAACAAACATAGCATAAATAAATAAATACTTATTAATAAAAACAATTTATTAATTTTTAAAAACGTAAACAAGAAGAAATCACCCTTTCGTACCTTACTCGCTAATATTCAAAATTAAATAATTTAATATTATATGCTAAAAAAAGACGTTTATTTACATTGCTGGCATCTAAATTACTCCTCCTTTTACTATATATCTGCTACACAATAAAAAGTAAAAAATATTCTAAAAAGTTTCGGTTTCGGCTATTCGGCCATTTTTTGGCCGAAACTGAAACCGAAACCGAAACCACTTATTTGGGCCGAAACCGAAACCGAAACCGAATATTCGGTCGGACACTAATTGTAGACAATGTCAATTGTGGGCAGTCATAACGAGCGTTGAGAATACCAACACAAATGGTTAATAGACAAATAATAGGCAAATGTTAAGGCAAGAGAAATATTTAAATTTTTTTAAGTATACACGTTTTTGGAATGTTATATCTTTACATAGTAAAGAAAAGAGAAGCAAACAAAAAATAAGAAACATTTTTAATTGACGTTTTACTTCAATTCAGAGATATTTTTTAAATAAATTTAGCTGAAGTAAATAAAGAAATATTAAATTTTTAATTATACATAAACAATTTTATGTTTAAGTAATTATTACAGCCAGAAGGTTATGATTGCTGTCGTAAGACAACAAAAAAAATAAAAAAATTTGTATGAAATGTTGTTGATATAACAACAAAAAAGACAAAATCGCCAAATTTGAAAATTTAGCTTTGCCCAAAAAAAAACCTGTAACAAAAGGGTTAAGGACATTTGATTTGAAGCAATCTAAAACATGATTGTTGACAAATTTTCATACTCATTTCCCCAAATGATTTTATGTATTCGGAGTACAAAATAGTTCGATCCGTTTTTTGTGGCCAAAAATGTATTTATTTCAATCCAAAATGATTCGGCAAATTAATCAAAGTATGGTCCATTGCCGGTAACTAATTTGTCCCCATCTCTCAGCCAATTTATAAATTCCATCTCGAAACAATTTCTCTTCTTTTGAGGCGACCATAGTAATTAACCAATTTTCGATTTCATCAAAGAAAGTGAACTGGTGACCTGCCAAATCATGCTCCATCCATCAGATCAACCAGTAATCAGAAGAAGTAATGTTCGGAGAATACTGCAGGTGTGTTAAAATATCCCACTTAAACTTTTCCAAATATTTGTTTACGTCTTTTGCGACATGAAACTGAGCGTTATTTTGGTTTTAGTTCATAAGGCACCCAATTGCTTTGCGTTTAAATCATTCCCATAGACTTCAATCGAAAGAGATTGTTGGAGATTGTTTGTTGTGTCACTCCTAATGATTCTTCTAACTCGAATGTTTTTTAAGTAATGCCTGCAATTCGTTGTCTTTGAATTTTGTTGGATTTCCAGAGCGAATCTTTTTTTCGAAGCTGAAGTTACCATTTTGGAAGCATCGAAACTATTCTGGACATGATTTATCAGTTGAAACAATGCCCCCATAAACTTCCACAATCATTCGATGTGCTTTTGCAGCACTTTTCTTTCAATGAAAGCAGAAAACTGAAACCTCCAAAAACACAAATTTTAACATATTCAACACAATAAAAAAACAAGATTTTTTCGATTAAACGCAAAAAGATATTAAATGAATATTTTTGACAGATGTCTAACTTCTCTGAAACCACCGCAATCAGCTGTCATTATAAACCATTCACAATAGCCAGAGCCATCTTTTGAAAACTGAACGAACGGGCCGTTTCGTAACCTTGAACGCTTCAGTGTCCAAGAACCCAGAGAAGTTGTAGCTTCTTATGTCACGCAACCAATCTGAGCTTCATCTTACATTCTTGGACATTCTTATAAGTCACTCGCGCATTCTCCAGGGCCTTGAGTACAGCCTGACTGTCAGTACAGACTCCTATATGTTTCCCATGCCATTTCCTTTCGATTATCCATTCCGTTACCCTCAGAATGGCGAAGACCTTCGACTGGAAGACGGTTGCCAGCCCTCCTAAAGAATAGTAACAATTGACACTCTCATTAAGATGGCATCCAGCTTCAGTACTTCTATTGGTCTTGGAACCGTCAGTGTGAAGAAAACGTCCGTTAGGTCCCCTAGCATGGACTCCCGACAATACCATTGTTCACGTGTCGGAAACCTGATTTCAAAATTTCTCGCACAGGTATCAAGGAGTCCTTATGGGCCAGCAGCAACGAAAAACTTAGAGCTCTGAGTGCATGCATTCAAGCATTTCTTTGATATTTTACCAATCATTCAATGGCATAAAGCTTCAACTGAACTACACTCCAATTAAGTTACTTTTCCATTGCTTTCTTCAAACATTTTTCCACCACTTCCGTTTGAAGCCAACTTTCTAAAGCCACAAACTTTGCATATCCAATTTCGTTCAAGACATCAACGTGTAATTGTTTTCAACCATAAAAACCACATCATAAAAATTTCACTATGGCGCTGGTTCGTTCTAAATAAGCGCTTCATGCGCACAAAGGAAAAATGTGCTGGCGGCCAGAAGACCAAGGCCCATAAAACAAAAGCCTCCAAAGCAACGCGTATCAACGTTAAGTCCTTAACGCAATATTGAACGTTTTGTCGTTGACAAGTTTAATTAAACGACCACACGCTGAGCTTAAAGACCAAAGAACAACAATTTTTCTGCGCCATGTGTCTTTAGCCTTTCGTCAGTGTCCACAGTTTGATAATAAGGAAACTGGTCGTTGGTTTTATGTCATAAACGAAACGCAACACTTGGCCACAATCGCTGCGAGCTGTGTGGTGGTTGTGTGGAAGAAATTTTCGATAACCACGCTTCATTCGTTGCACGCGGCTCGTCTCTCTTCGGACACTATTATCGTTTCTTCATTTTGTTCAATTTCATGCTGGCTTTACTTTTTTTTTTCTATTCATAACATTCTGCTTGTGCTCCTCCTCGGTTGTCGCTCACCTATTTACTCATAAGCCATGGCGTTCAGGCTCACAGCTGCGCCGGTCGCCAAAGGAGTGCGTAACATTTTTGTTATTGAACAGCCTGGACGCACAGGTCGAAAAAACCTGGCGAAACGAAATGTTAATGACACGACGCACAGTGTTTCGACTCCGTACAAAATTGGGACAAAAATTGAAGGAGTGCTTTAAATTCGCTGAAAGTTTGCAATCTGAATTAGTTGGGGCTACTGACTTAAAAAATGATGTTTTCCAAAAAAATATATAGTTTTAAAAAAATCGAATATATATAACCAAGTATGCCATCACTACCGAGCCCAAACCGCTGGAACTATAATGATGAAATTTGGTCAATAGTTGTATTTTAAAAAGTCAACCTTTAAAAAGGAGCGATTTTAAAAAATTCCACCTTGACCGGCCGGAAACGGGGTGGTGAAGCTTATATAGACGGATATTGTGTTTTGGTCGGATTGTTTTAAAATTTTGTATAAATATACTTCAAGAAAAATAACGAAATACTTATTTCAGCGTTTTTCTATAGTCGACCTTTAAAGGATGGAAAGAGGGCGATGAAGTTGCTTGAAAGAACGATTTTTTGTTTTTATTTCCGTAGAACTTAACATAGAGACGACTCAGCTATGAAGATGCAATGCTATAGTAAAATTTCCAGGATGAAAGAAAATAATTGCCATTTTTTAAAAAGTTCAGTTTATTCAGTTTCACTATCATCAGGAATGATCCCACACAAACAGTTCAAATGGAATACAACTATTTTCCAAATAGTTTTCTCCCATAGTTTTCTTCTTTATTGTAAACAAGTGTAAATAATGCAACGTAATTTTAACAAAATTGCCTTCCTCAACCTTCCTTCTTATTCTCAGAAAATATTTTAATTTTAACAAAATTGCCTTCCTAAACCTTCATTCTTATTCTCAGAAAATATTAGCATTAAATCTCATTTTAACAAAAAATTTAATAATAATGAAAACAAAAGTAGGATAATATGGCTCTTAACGGGTTAAACGGGTAAGCACACCCCATTGTTTTATAAAACGTTAATAATTTGTGACATTGACTTTGTTACTATAGAAATTTTCATATCTTATGAAAGACTTCCGCATGGCAACTCTGCCTTTAGTGGGCGGACCATGCCCATTTTGAATAGCGACAGTGCTACTATACTTTTTCTTTCCAGTTACATCACTTTCTGGACGTTACAAGCTCCGTACCAAAGTGAATGTACCGGTGGGCACCTCAACGTAGGGTACAAAAATCCAATAACTATTTTTAGTTGGAGTAGTTTACAAAAATTCTATTATTTTCCAAGATCGCAGGAAATCGCAGAATTTTTTTTATTGTACCAAAAGAAGGAAGTCCATTCTATAGGATTACGTTAAAAAAGTAGATGTAATAATGCGCAATTCGACATTTGCAATCTACAAAATTATATATTTTTTATAGTTTTTAATAAAAAAAAATGTTTTGTTTAAATAACGAACAACCCCGTTTTTATTTAACTTTTTCTTTCAAAATATCTCATGAAATGATTTGTTGGACTTTTATAAGTGCGTAGCAGTAACATTTTCTCCGATTGAAACGAAAATAGTGTTTTGGTTACGTTTTCAATTGTTGACGCTCAAAACTGCATTTTATGATAAAACAATTTTTTTAGATTTTGATCAACTTGTATATGCTATAACTCTCTCAAAATTTACTCGATTAAGAAGTAATCTTGCTTAATAAAAGTATTATCTTTTAAATGACACAAATTTCTTTGATATTGGTGACATACAATTTTTCTATTTTTGTCCCACTTCGGATCACTGTGCGACGCGTCGGTCTGTCAGCGACTTGCGTGCCGCTGCGACAACATGTGGCGGCCTGCGGCGATTTCAGTACAAAATGTCTTTGTTGTTGTTAAAAACTAACAGACTTTCCACTAACTTTCCCTCAGAAGCACCAATGACAGCAGGAAATGATAGACGGATTTACCAAAATGAACAGAGAAGGCACCACGTTTTTATAGTTTTTTTTCTTCATTTCAGTTTTTATTTTATTTCTTTACACTTTTTGATAATTCAATTTATTTTTTTTTTAATGTAATTAATGAAATTTTCGCTTGTGTGTCCGCGTTCGTGTCATAACATTTTAATTATCCATCAATTCCGCTTTTGTTCTATTCTCACTGCCACTACTAGTAGTGAAGTGAAGTGAATCAAGTGACCTTGAAAATTAATGAAAGAAAAGCGGAAATAAAAGCGGAAAAGTGTCAGCTGCTTGCTTAGTCTTAGCAACTTTGCGTTTATTGTGTGCTTTGGAGTTGGTCAAATCAAATCAAGTAGTTATGCACAAATCCTGGCTGCAACTTGTCCCATCAAGCAGACAACTTACGCACAGTGAATGTCATTGAGTTGAGAATGGAAATGGCGCACAGTTAAATATTTTATGTGCGCACACCTGCATGCACTGCACTTGCATTATGCGCCTATCTGTATGCAACGTCTACCGTTACAGTCTCTACTCTACAATTCGCCCACACGCACACACGCGCACAATTTCAATGCATTTATGCGAAGCCATTGCCAACGTTGCCACTTAAGCTGCGCGCATTTGTTGCTATAGTTGTTGTCTTTGTGAATTTATGTTGACTTGTAGCTTCAGCATTCGCTGGTATCATTTTCCATATTTCCTGCCATAACTCTTGCTGCCGCATGTGTCACTGTCGCTGTTTCTGCTTTGCATGCTTTGTGGCTGTTGTCGTCGCTGTTGCAAACGGAATCGGAAACGGATATTGCAGATTAGTTTTGGATTGTACGCAAATTCGCATGAATCACTAACACACACCCATAATATGTTGTTGTTGTTGTTATTGCTGCTTTCATTGTTGCTAACACGCTGTGCCTGGATGCGTCTCTGAGTGTGTGTGTGTGTGTATTCATGTGTTCTATGTTTCTACTTGCGCGGATTATTTGTTACTGCCATGACAAACGGAATTGCTTCTTATAAACGACATATCGAGGGTGACCATGCAATATTTTGAATTTCAGCGAATAAATTTAAAATTCTTGAGGAAAAATTAAGCACAAAATTCGTTGATGATTGATTTTTTATAGTTGATGAGAGTTGATTTTAGAGAGTTGCTTGGCTCAGCTGAAGAGGGATAAGGCATATTTCGAAGAGGGTGCTACTTTTTCGAATCGTTTCCTCTTTTTGAATCTTTTGTAATTATTTTTTTTAGTTAGGGGAGACCGGGGCAAATACGCCCAAGGGGCAAATACGCCCACCCGTTGTTTCTTTTAAAGTATTCATTCAAATTCCGCGCCAATTTTTTTGTAAGTGCGCCTTAACTCGTAGACATAACCACAAAAAAATCGAGGCGATTGACATTGCGGTTAAAACGTTATAAATAAAAGCAGATTGTTTTGTCGTTCCATAGTCTGAACATCTAAGTTTTGCAGTTTAGGAAAAAATATCTACAATCTTCGTTTCTCGTTCCTTATGCAGCCAGGTAAGTTTTTCCTGTTATTTGAAGTAAGAAAAACTGTAGGCCAAAGTAGTTTTGTCGTAAAAAGTTTTTTTGTATTTTTTTTAATTTTTAAAAAAACATTTTGTTGTTTGGGGCAAATACGCCCAGTTCGCTTCGGGGCAAATACGCCCACCTAACGCATTTATCAAGGTTTTACTGCCTGAAGATTATAAATGACAATTTTATATTAATATACAGGGTGGTCCAGAAATACATCCACTTAATATACAGCGTGGTCCAGATAAATGACCTGCTTAATATACAGGGTGGTATGGAAGTTACGGACCAAAACCTAACGAAACTTTTTCTGTATTTTTCCGAATTTGAAAAATCCTTCGCCACTTTTCGCAGAACTCAAAATCGAAGAAAGTATTCAAGTTAGAAGTTTTAATAAAGCATATTTGTTCAATTTTTTTCTAAAATATTTTTTTCAATTGATAGTTTTGTAAAAAGTGGTGGTGAAGGACTTTAGGAATATATAAAATTATTAATATTATTTATCATTCGTGGAAAAAACTTCTTCCTCAAATAATTTTATTATTGACTATAGGTTACCACCAAAGACAATTAAGTATAAGATGTCTTACGCTCATACAATCGAATGGCATAGGGCAAGCTCGAATTTGCAATATTTTCATTATCAAGAGGAAGCAAGCGTCGGCACAGTGAGAGCGTAATAATATTAACGCTCTCTGTTTATAGTATTTCGTTTCTGAAATGTTGTTTTCTATTACTTTCGTCCGAGATTCTTGAATTAATAAAGTGGGCGTATTTGCCCCGGGCAGTGGGCGTATTTCCCCGAGGGTTTTCCGAATGGCCAATTCGATATTACTTTAAATTTTTCGTTGAAACTTGAAAATAAATAGGAATCTATAAAAATGATAATGTGAGTTTTGTTCCTTAGGAAAGACACTAGCGCGTGACATATATTGTTATTCGAGAATCATTACTGTCATGTTGAAAAAAAAATTTTCCAAAACGTGGGCGTATTTGCCCCGGTCTCCCCTATACTTAATTTTAAAAAGTTAGTAAATTTTTTAAAATTATTAATAAAAGTAAAATATATATTTTTATTATCTTAATTTGTATTTTATAAGTTCATTATTTTTATTGAATTGTTTTTATTTGTATTTTATGTTTATTTTATAAAGTTTGTAAATTTTTTAAAATTATTAATAAAAGTAAAATATATATTTTAATTACCTTCATTATTATTTTATAATTTGTTCATTATTTGTATTGAATTGTTTTTATTTGTATTTAAATTTGTATTTATAAATTATTTTTATTTAAATTAAATTAAAAAATAAATGTAATTAAAAAATACAAGTAATTAAAATTTTGAAAATAAAAATAATTAAATTACAAATTTAAAGTAATTAAAAATTAAAAACTAGTACAACTTGTAATTTTTTTTTGTTTTTTGTGTTAATTATTGTAGATATTACTTAAGTAAAGTGAAGTTTCCACTTTCGAGAAATAGTAATAACTGCAATAATTAACTTAAAATTCAAAATTGCAAGTAAAAATTAAATAAAATTCAAAATTACAAATCACTTCCAGTCTTCCTAAATTTTATTTAACAAAATTGTTTTAAAATTGTTTTTCTAAATTTTCTTTTTTATTTAATTTAATTAATTTTTTCATTTTATTTACTTTTATTTAAAATTACATGCCTAAATTTATAAATATTTTTATTTATTGAAAAGTTATTCTTTTTATTCAAGTTTTTATAAATTTCAGTTATTTTGAATTATTTAATTTTTTCCTATTATTAATTACACAGCACAACAAAAAAACACTTTTTTTCTGTTGCATGGAGTTTTTCTACTGTTTCTTACTAATTTGGGTGCGCTGATTTCGAATCTATCCTCAGATTTTTTCCAGCAGCTCTAGTTAGTGAGATATAGGTACCCTGTCAATTTTTCAGTTTTTCCTCTACTTTTTCCATATTTTTGATCGTAATTTCTAAACCAAAAAACCGATTGACATGATTTTCACTTTATCGCACTAACAACACCACACGGCTTCTTTTCCGATGCAACTTAGTTTTATAAGTTTTAAAATGCCGCGGTAATTGGACCTCAAAGTCGGAAAATGTGGAATTTTAAGGCGTTTTTTCTGATGGCGAAAATTGTACAGATGTTTCATAAATCAAGTTACGAAGTATATGAATATCTCAAGAAGAAACATCAACAAATACAAAACAGCCAAGTTATTTGGCGGAATACACATTCGCATCGAAATAATAGCAAAAATGTACCATAGTCATTTTCATCAAAATGTGTGAATTTCCTTAAAAAATTAGGAGCCTAAAAATATGCAAAGTTTTTAATTTTTTTTTGTTTCGAGCAATTGAAAATCTTTTTATTTTATGCTTGTGTTTCAGACTAGAAATGTAACACATAAAAGAGCATATTTTGAGGCTCCTAATTTTTTAAGGAAATTCACACATTTTGATGAAAATGACTATGGTACATTTTTGCTATTATTTCGATGCGAATGTGTATTCCGCCAAATAATTTGGCTGTTTTGTATTGCTTGATGTTTCTTCTTGAGATATTCATATACTTCGTAACTTGATTTATGAAACATCTGTACAATTTTCGCCATCAGAAAAAACGCCTTAAAATTCAATATTTTCCTACTTTGAAATCTTATTACAACGCCAATTTAGATCGCATAAAATTGATTAATGCCAAAAAAGATGGCGTGAGATGTTGTAAGTGCAACAATATAAAAATCATGTCGATAGGATTATCGGTTCAGAAATTACAGTCGAAAATGTGAAAAAAGTCGAGGAAAATTCGTAAAAGTGACACGCCCATTTTTTGCGAAAACTAGAGCTGTTACATAAAAACGGAGTATGGTTTTGAAATCAGTGTGGAAAAACGATTCAGATTCATGTAAAAAACTCCATGCAACAGACATGCTGTTGTGCAGTGTTATTTATTGAGAATTTTTTATTATTTTTTATAATCATTTTTATTTACTTATTTTAATTTGTGTTCAATAAATTTAATTCAATCATTGAAATTATCAATTTTCTTTGCAAACTTCAAACTTTATCGTACCTCATTACTTCTAGTTTTACTAAAATTATAAAAATCTTTTAATTTTTAAAAATTATTTAAATGTTTTAATTTTTTAATACCTTTTTTAATTTAAAAATTCACAAATATTTTAAATATCATACTAATTTATTTATTATAATTATTTTATTGAAACTTTTTAATTAATTTTAATAATCATTATCATCATCATTATTATCATCATAATTCTTATTCTAACATAATTATTTTTACTGAATTTAATTGTTTTTGAATTAGTGTATTTTTTTAGTAAATTTTATTTATTGAAATTTTATATTATTTGTTATAATTATTTTGATTTAATGATTTTACTTTGTTTTGAATAATTTTACGTTCATAATTCTAATTAATAGTTTCTCCGCAAATTTCAAACCTTACCTTACCTTATTACTTCTAGTATTATTGAAATTGTAGCAATTTTTTAAATTTATGAAATTATTTAAATTAATTTTTTAATTATGTAATAAGTGCTTTAATTTTTTAATCTACAAATATTTTAATTTATATTTTACTCATTTATTACAATTATTTTAACGTAATTTTTTAATTAATTTTGATAATTATTTAAATATTTTACCGACTTAATTTTTTTCAATAATTATTGCTTAATTTACTGAAATTTTTTTATTATTTTCATAATTATTTTCAGTTAACTATTTTCAGTTTTTCCATTAATTTCATTTTAATTTAATTAAGGTAATTATTACTTTTTTCGCAAAGTCCAAATTTTACCTTTATTATTTGCAGTTTTATTTAAATTATTAAAACTTTTAAACTTACTAAAATTAATTAAATGTTTTTTGTTTTAATATTTTTTTTTCATTTTTAAATTTACAAATATGTTTATTACTCTAACAATATTTATTGTAATTTCTTTTATTTCCCTTTTTTAAATTTTTTAAATGTTTTAATTTATTTAGTTTAATTTTATTTTAAAATTAACAAATATTTTAATTCTTTTTCTAACTTATTTATTGTAATTACTTTTAATTAATTTTAATTGTTATTCGATTATCTTAGTTATTTATTTTTTTAATAATTACTGTTCATTATAATTTTTGTATATTTCCATTATTTGTCTAATGATTTTGACATAAATATTTTAATTTTTTTCATTTATTCTAACTGAATTATTATATTTATTAATTTTTTCCGCAGAGTAGGGACTTTATCTTAGTTTACCAGTTTTAGTTTTACTTAAATTAATAAAATTTTAAACCTTCTAAAGTTATTGAAATGTTTTAATGTTATTAATAATTATTTTTTTATTGAATTGTTTTTTAATATTTTGTTGTTAATTCAAATTTTAATTTAATTATAATTATATTTTGTTTATCTCAAGTGGAGAATTTAACAAAATGTTTGAATTTTTAAGCTTTTTAAAATTATTGAAATTTTTCAGTTAACTAAATTTACTTTTTTATTATATTTTAAAATTTTTATTTGAAATCAATCATGTTATTTTAATTTAAGTTATTTTAAGTAAAGTTTAAGTTTAAGTTGAGTTAAGAATCAATTGTTTTTCTATACTTTAATTCAATTATTTGGGTTATTTCATTTTTCTTAGAGACTTAAACCTTTTTCATTATTTTTATTTATATAAGAAAAAAGTCAGTTTATTTGCCTACGACCTTGAATTGTTGAGTTGAGAAAGAAAGACAGAAAATATGTTTCTGTAATGTTTTGGGCCCATTTTCCGTTTATTCCTCAATACTGATTTCTTACCTTTTTTTTTTTTTTTTTAAACTTCCATTTTGCCTAATAAAAGGCATCTCGTAATATTCTAACATTATTTGGAAATAATTTATGTACATAGATCAATATCAGAATATACAATTATTTACGAACTTACCTTACCTTGTGTAAGTTTTATTTTAGTAAACATGGCCACCTTAGCTTAGATGTCGCCGCACTGCTGTTAAATGTTGAAAGCAAATCAAGTTGTTGTTGTGGTGCCAGCCTGTTGGTGCCAACGAACATATGTGTTGGTGAAGTTTTAGCATTATGTTGTTGTTATTGTTTAATGTATACACAATGGCGCACATAAGGAATGGTTTTGAAGGTTCAAACCCCTTCCGAATATTTGTATCTTACAAATATTTTATGTGGACGATATGGTTTCAACTGCAATTGAGCTCAAAAGTTTTGTACAAAACCCCCCAAAATGAAATCCCGTGTGCGCCACTGTGTATATATGTGTAATGTATGTATGTATAATACGAGAATAATGTGTGGACAGCAAAAGGGTTTGACATAACCTATACACTTGAATTGGAAGTAGTTTAAATTGAATTTTAAACGTGCACTTCTATACTTTCTACTTATCATAAATTCGTAGGTATATATTATTGTGAGTGTCCATGGACACAGGCACGTAGACATTGCCATGTCCATTGTATTGCAAAATTGCAAGGACTCAGGCAACAGCATTTTGTTGCATCAAAAAGATTAAAAGTAGGTAGGTCGGTAGGTGGGTGTGACTGAACCAAGGCGGAGTTCACTTAGGCCATAAAGGCCCAGTTGGAGCTTCTTACGATGCTTAGGAGACAGTGAATAGTGCTGTTGGCTAGTCCCTTCAGACTATTGAAGAAGAAGCTGCCCAGATAGTTCATCATTCTTCTGGATGAAGTAAGACAAGTGTTTCTCTTTCTCATCTATACAGCTACGACAGAAGTCATTGGGCCTAAAAGTATGAGTCGGAAAAAAATTTACGTTCTTTTAAAGCATCTTTGTATTCTGGTCTAAGTGTCACATCAAGCCACATCAATCGAACTTGTGTGTGTTCAATCAACAAACTAACAGCAGTTGAGCGTTGATATGCTTTGTGTGCTCAAAATTTGCTGCAGCCACTTCCATCCTAAAGCTAACCTAACGTTTCTCATAGACACGCCCCTCTGACACGACATCAATCGCAGCGCGTTACTCATACGCCCCACAGACCCATCACTTATCACTTTTTATTTGAGCACAAACATTAAAAAAACAACACACTACCGAAAAATTTGGCACTATGAACATTTAGAAAATTTGTTCATGTTGTTTATTTCAATGCAAATTCAACTGTGTGCTATTTTTTACATTTTCAAAGCCAAATATAAACAAAAAAATAGGTACTTGAAACAACTGCGAAATACGCTGCGCCTGTTTGTTTATTTACTAATAAAAAAGCATTGCTTGAAAGAAATGTTAAGCATAATTGCGGGCATGCTAATTTGTTGTTGTTGCTTTCTAAATTGAAAAAGAAATTCCAAAAGCATTTGCATGTTTCGCTTTGCCATGGAGTTGGAATGGTGCAAAGAGACGCAAATTATTTGCCGCAGTGGCCAACAATAATTTCGCTGATGAAAATTAAAAACAAATTAGCGTCAATTGCAGCAATAAAAGCAACACAACACAATGGCAGCAAATTAGCAACACAAGTGCGGTAAATTGTATTTGCTGTAATTGACAATAAAAAAAAGACAAGTTGATGACGAAATTAATGGTAGCAGAGCTGAACAGTTGCGGTCGAGCTGATTACGTTGTGAGTTCTGTAATGATTGTACGGGGGAGTGAAGGAAGCGTGGAGAACTAAAATGTTGCACACGCTGTGGCTGTTGTACGAGCAATCAGCAACATTGCAGCCGCTGTTAAACTACAACAAAGTGTAATGAGCACAATTGGCCAACATTTAAATGGCAACATTTCAATAGAGGGAAAGAGAAATGTAAAATGAAAGAAATGGAAAGCGATGCGTCTTTGTGCTGCAAGCTGAAAGTGGCATAGCAAATGTTTAAGTTAACTATGGGTTAATTAATTAGCTGCAACAGAGCACTCGAGCGCACTGTTGTGCATAAATAAATAAATTCGCATGCACACAGTGTTGCCAGATCAGGAGATTTCCTACTAGATTTAGGGGATTGTTGGTCCTTTAGGAGAATTTTTGGGAGAAGGAATTGTTTAGGAGAAAGTTTAGGAAATTGATTGATGGCTATACATTTGAAATCATTCGTGGCACTGAAGCCTTGAATATTGAAAGTTAAAGTGTCCAATTTAATTTAATTAAATTGTATACTTCAAAGTGTATAATTTATGCAATGACTGAAGAAAGTTTACAAAAGCCATGTTTTGTTTGTGTCAAGTTGTTGTTAAGCTGAAGCTGAATAAATAAAAAGGCTGCAATAAGGAAAATTAATATATTTTAAAAAATAATAATATAAAAAATATATATGTATAAAAAATATAAAATAATATTTAAAAAAATATATAACAAGTTAAGAAAACATAAGAAAAAACCAAATTTCTTTTTTATGAGAACTTTAATTCCTTAGTTTATAATGGCAAAAATTAAAAAAAATAAGAAAAAAAGAAGAAAAATAAGATAAGAAAAAGTAAGGAAAAACCAAATATATTTTTCTTTTATATGAGAACTTTAATTCCTTAGTTTATAATGGCAAACATTAAAAAAAATAAGAAAAAGAAGAAAAACAAGATAAGAAAAAATAAGAAAAAAAACCAAATATATTTTTCTTTTTTATAAGAACTTTAATTCCTTAGTTAATAATGGCAAAATTAAAAAAAAAAAAAAAAAATAAGAAAAACAAGATAAGAAAAAATCAAATATATTATTCTTTTTTTATGAGAACTTTAATTCCTTAGTTTATAATGGCAAAAATTTAAAAAAAATAAGAAAAAAAGAAGAAAAGCAAGATAAGAAAACATAAGAAAAAAAACCAAATATATTTTTCTTTTTTATGAGAACTTTAATTGCTTAGTTTATAATGACAAAAATTAAAACAATAAGAAAAAAAGAAGAAAAACAAGATAAGAAAAAAACCAAATTTATTATACATATATATATTATATTTTTACAAATATTTTTCTTTTTTATGAGAACATTAATTTCTTAGTTTATAATGACAAAAATTTAAAAAAATAAGAAAAAAGAAGAAAAACAAGATAAGAAAAAATAAGAAAAAAACCAAATATATTTTTCTTTTTTATGAGAACTTTAATTCCTTAGTTTATAAAGGCAAAAATTAGTAAAAACAAATTTCTTAGGAGATTTTTAAATCTTTGGAAGGCCGTTTCAGCCTTTTTTTTAAGATTTTGGAGAAAGCCATTTTAGTTATCTGGCAACACTGCATGCACATTTAATGACTGTTTAATGGTCAAACACGTCGGCTTTGCTTACATCCAAATTGAATTCCCAAAACAATCGAATAACAAACAAGCACAACAACAACAACAGTAGCAACAAGAAAAAGAAGAAGAAGCAAAACTGAAAAGGAAGCGCAAATAAAATAGTCTCGTTCGTGCGCTCTGCCACTGCCGCTGGCTCAGACAATGTTGATTAGGTCAAGACGTTGATTTATCGAGTCAAGACAATAAGACGAACTATGCGCCGACCGAGAAGCAACAAAATGTAAACAAAAGACATGAAGAGCATAAAATAAATCTATAAAAAGAAAGGATAAACAAAAACAGGCAAAACCAGGCGAACGCACCAAGGAAACGCCTTAAAGTCTGCAACAGAAAAGTTGTAAAAAAAAATACAAATATGCAAAGCATGCCATCAGGCTGCGTTTTTTGTTTATTTGCCATCCGCTTTGCAAAGCGCTTTAAAGCTTAACGAAAACCAAGAGAATGCCAGGTACTGGAAAAAAACGCCAAAAATTTGTCTATCGAAGGGATACAATTGACTTTGTGCTACACCGCAAGCGGTCAAACTCGAAGCAGCTGCAGCCGCAGGGTCGAGAAAGTATGCAGTGGAAAAGGATCAGCACTGCAGGCGGCGGCATAAGTGGCTAATCACATTGCGGGCATACGCCGGCAGCGGCGAACCACTGCTATGACCACTGACCTACAAAGCCAAATGTAGCAACAAAAAAAAACAAAAAACGAAAAGAAAGAGCCAAACGGAAGCGAAGGCAGCCAAGCGAAAAGTAGCAAATATTTGACGGCAGACTAGTTAGAGGCAAACGAGATGCTTTGATAAGGGTTGAGCGGCTGCTGTTTGGACAGAAACTTGACTTGGAATTGAATGCTTTATGTGGCCCATTGTGTGTAGAGTCTAAATTATAGCATTGCGCACAATTATTGCAACATTTTTTTTGTGGTGACACTGAAAGCGTCTACAATGTGTGTATAGAGCGACGCAATTGTTGTTATTGTTGTTGCTGAACTTGACAAAAAAACCACAATTGCTAAGCAGTGCGATTGTGGTTGTGTCAGTCGGGCATTTGTTGGCACAATGCAATATGTGGCACGTTTAGCTGGCCAAACACAATTAGGCTTAATTGAAATGTGGCTGCCTATTGTTTGTCTGTTAATCTATGATCAGGTGCGAGTGTGTGTGGTTGCATAGCTTTGGGTTTCTATTGTTTGAAGCTGACGAAGGCCATTAACAAAGTGAGTTGCGAATGTGCGTGTCCTTTGAAAGTGTTGGCTTAAAATCGACTTTGTGTTGCATGCGTAGCATATTTTTAGGCTTTGTAGGGTTTTAGTTGTAATCAAAGGATAACACTACGCGACAAAAAATGGGTTAAGCGCGTGCATCTAAAAGCAAAAGTATTTTCTAGACTAACTTTGGGCCGCTGAATACGAAACTGAAAATCAAAAAATTTTTTTAAGAAGCGTTTTCGAAAAACTTTCGAAAAACCAGTTTTTCTCTGTTGTTTCAGTTATGAACACATATCTCGTAAACGAATCATCCAACTAAGACAAGCTGTCCGTCGGTCAGAAGATAACACCTTAGCCTTTCCAGCGATATACAGATTGTCCAAATCAGATGGAAGTTGAGAAAGTTACTGACGGTAAAAATTGTAAAAAAGTGAATTTTTCGACCATTTTCAAAAATCATAAATTTTCAAATCTTTTTTTTATAGATAAAATTGGGGAGATAAAATCTTGTTTATGATCAGCGAACCTAATTCCATAGAAAAAGCATAGCCGCATTCACCGATCAGCCATCTGTTTTTTTTTGTGTGCCGGTATTTTCAACGTAAAAAATATATATTGCAAATTAATGGTTACCACTCAACGTAAACAAATATTTCCCATTCATAATAAATACTGGCAACGGAAAAAATATTTTTCAAAATATAAACGTTACCGAGCAACGGAAAAAATATATTTCCCTCATAACAGTTATGCGATGACGGAAAAAATATTTAAAAAAAATAAACGTTACCGAACAATGGAAAAATATTTCTTGCTGATATCAGTTATTAGGCAAAAATGAGCAACGTTTTCGAATTTTTAAAAAATCATAACTGTTATTTTGGGTCCCTGGGTGAAATATATAATCTCTTCTGGTTTTAAAATCTAAGATGAAAGATATATTATTTGAGCAAATATTAAGCCTAACATCAATTGAATTGAAAGAAAAATGACGAAGTTATAAAGCACGGAGTGAAAACACCAACTTTTCATTTATTACACCGTGCGAACAAATTTTTTTTTTTCGGGACCCATCCAAATGTTGACATAGGCGTGAAAGTAGAGGCCATTTATAGTAACCTGGCATAGTCAGTTCTTCATTTTCTGACCCAAAATCCTTCTTAAAGGACTTACAAATTTTAAAGCCATACACATTTCAAATATTTTTTAAAATATTTGCGGAGAGAAAAATTGTCTCCTTTTAACTAAATTTTCTATTTTGAACCTTCAGAACTTAGTTGAATAAAATTAACTTAATAGAATAGCTAGAACTTAATAGAAAATTTTAAGCTTAAGTTAAACAAAACGCACAAATAAATGTTGTCGCCAATAAAATACAAGAAATATTTATAATTCATTTTCCATTTTGAATATGAATGTTCAAGCTTTACTTAAAGAAAATCTACAGAAAATTGCTGTCAGCAAAAATTTATGAGCAACGTAATTCATTTACCATCTTGAAAATGAAAGTTTAAGTTTACTCAGTAATTAAATGCATGACAACTTGATTTATTACAGCATATTGCAGTTGCATATGGAATGGGTTTTATTACTTTTCTTCCTCTTTCAACATTCATTCAATAGTGCTGCAATTTATTTTGCCATGTAGAAGCTTCAATTGAATTTTTAGGAAATTTTCCTTGTACTTCCGTTTCTCTGAGGAGCAATTTCACAGCTAATGCAGACCATTATTCATAATAATATTGTGATGAATGTGCTGTCCTTGACTTTGTGGCACTGGATTTGCGGTTAAGTGGAGTAGAATTTGTGGTTAGGCATTCCATCATTAACCCGAATGTGCTTGCATTTTTTTTTCCAATTTTGCAAAAACATTTTTTGAGCAATTTAATCTGAATAATATTTAAATATTAAATTTTTTTAGTACATGTTTAGTTTTAAAGCGATGCGTGTCAAGATATAATTAGAGTGAAATTATATTTATATGAATATACAAATATGGCAAAATCGATAGTGCAGTATGAGTGTACTAGCCTATCATTCCAGGAGTCGTGGGTTCGACTCCATACATAACACAACCCATTTCAATAATTCCGAGCCTGTCAAAAGAAAAGAAATATTCAACTACACGGTGCACCAGTGACGCCTGCAAGGGGAAGCAGACATTAGCTTTAAACAGCGCACCAAACCGATCTTAGCAAAGTTCCCAACCATCCCGCTGCCTCACCTCCCTTTCACAACAGATGGCGCTATATAAGAGAAGACAAACTCCCCTTTTTCACCTTCGGTATTCTCTGGGCTAAAATTCTTTGGTATATTTTGGCAATTTCGCACTCTATCTCCACACTTAAATGGGGTTTAGTAGGGTAGAAAAAGTAGTCAAACATTGCCTCATAAATTCCAAATTTATATCAATGACTCTTTGTCATTTTTAAGCTATTCGCATTAACATTAAAATTAAACAATATTTATTTGAAATATTCAAATGCCATCAAATCAAAACTGTACCATACCGAAGTTATAATTTGTGAGTTTATTGTGCCTGAACAAAGCTGAAATCAGATAGAAATGAACCAAGAATGGACTTTTGATTCCATTGTCATTATTTAAGCTTTTGAAAGATTTTCCTAGTTCCTGTTTTATGGGGAAGCGAAGGCAAGCTTCACATCCTTCGTAGCTGTGGTATCTTTAAAGCTAAAATATACGAAACCTTTTTTCTGACAGCTAAACAAATTCGTACTCTACCTTCACACTTTCTGACTACTCTTTGAGTCAGAGTACTTTTGAGTGCTCTTTGACTCTTTTGAGCTGAAATTTACGAAACGGTGGTTCTGACAGCTAACCAAATTTGTTATCTACCTTCGGACATTGAGTCAGAATCCTTTTGAGTGCCTTTGAGTACGTTCACACTTTCTTTCTTCTCTTTGAGTCAGAGTACTTTTGAGTGCTCTTTGACTCTTTTGAGCTGAAATTTACGAAACGGTGGTTCTGAAAGCTAACCAAATTTGTCATCTACCTTCGGACATTGAGTCAGAATCCTTTTGACTACCTTTTGAGTACCATTACACTTTCTGACTCTTCTTTGGGTCAGAATCCTTTTGAATGCCTTTTGAGTACGTTCACACTTTCTGACTTCCCTTTGAGTCAGAGTTCTTTTAAGTCCTCTTTTATTCCTGTGAGCTTAAATTACAAAACGGGTTTTCTGACAGCTAAACAAACTAACTTCACACTTTCTAAGTCCTCTTTGAGCCAGAGTCCTTCTGAGTGCTCTTTGACACTTTTGAGCTAAAACATACGAAACGGTGGTTCTGACAGCCAACCAAATTTGTTATCTGCCTTCGGACATTGAGTCAGAATCCTTTTGAGTACGTTCACACTTTCTGACTTCTCTTTGAGTCAGAGTCCTTTTGATTCCTCTTTGACTCCTTTGAGCTGAAATTTACAAAACGGTGGTTCTGACAGCTCAACAAATTCGTACTCTACCTGACTCTTCTTTGAGTCAGAATCCTTTTGAGTGCGTTTTGAGTCTGTTCACACTTTCTGACTTCGCTTTGAGTCAGAGTTATTTTGAGCCCTCTTTGACTCCTTCGAGCTAAAACGTACGAAACTGTGCTTCTGATAACTTAACAAATTCGTACTGTACCTTCACACTTTCTGACTCCTTTTTGAATCAGAGTCCTTTTGAGTCCTCGTTGATTTCTTTGAGCTAAGCAAATTCCTACTGAAGCTTCACTGACTTCAGCTTTCTGACTTCACTTTGTATGTAAATTGAGTAGGTTTTCTTAACATTAAAAATGCAAAGGATTTGTCAATGGCAAAGCTCACCCTTTAGTCTCCGCGTACCCCCTGTCCGCTGGACTCCTTCTCAAGCAATTTTTTTATGCAAATTTTGTTACAATTAATGCCAGTACAGTTGAGTATAACATTCATGTATACTCCCATTTATAAGGCAGTCCATTTTTTTTTGTAACATTGGGTTTTAAATTTGCCTGCATATAAATGCCAAATAATTTCCTTTATAGCTCGATTTGTTTTAATTTTGTCTTGAATTATGCATTTCGCGCTCGCATAAAGACAGCCGAAGACAAAGTGCCCCTTCGTGAGCACAAATTGTGCATGAAAATGGAATTTTGGCAAACGCCTAAATGTATGCAAATGCCTCCATCAGTGCTTGCACTCTGTTTGCGTGCTCATGCATGCGTTCAATTTTCTTCTCATTCATTTGGCATTTGAGCAAATGCCACTTGACGGCATTTCATCGCATTGCAATTGGCTGACATTTGTAGTTTTGCGTCCTCGATTGTCTCGACTCTTGCGCTCTGTTGTCGCAGGCATTGTTATCAGCGCCTCGTACAATGCGCAAACCTAATCTCGGCCATATTTCGCTGCAAACGGCAGTGTGCGGCTTAGGCGCTGATTACGGTGGCTGCGTACAATTTGTTAGCCCAAAAGTATGCTTCAGTTGTCGTGTATGCTTCAGTATGTGAGTGAAGCCCAGTGTTTGTTTGTTTGTTTGTTGCCAAAGCGCGAGCTTATTTGTATTAGACGCGCTTCGAGATAACGAAAGAATGAAGTAGCGAAACGACGCAGTGAAGGCGCAAAGCTCGTTGAAATTTCAGTAGAGTCCTCGTGGAGCAGGCGGCGCAGTAAATGTGTTTGGGATTAATATGTCGCGCAGCTGGAATGATTTAAATGACCGACGGGGGGTGCATTTCAAAGCTTCCGCGCATATTTTTGCGCATTTCGTGCGCTTTTAGTTGGTTGCACAGAAAAACGACGTCACGTATTCATGCAGATAAACGAAAATTTATGGCATGGAAAAGTGATATTTTGTTAAATTCATTGGTCTGGTTTTAAGCTGAGCCGAATGAGTTAACGTAACTTAGCGCGCTATGTGAAGTCAGTGCTGTACGTGCGCCGTGGCTGGCTTATAAAAATGTATTCAACGATTTATTTCAGAATACCAAGTTTGGTGGTTAATTCATGTGGCAGCTTTGCAGCCATAATTTGCAGAAAGCAAATTAATCATTGGGCAGTGAAAAATTGAAAATGCTATTCGGTGTTTGCTTGTAACTGAACACAATTCGAAGGCGCGGCTATGGTCTTTCTTCAGGATGCAAGGAGTGAACAGAAGTTGCAGCAAATCGAAAGCCATAAACGAAAGTCAGAAGGCAAATACATATAAGAAATGTGGGAGAAAAGGTTGATATTTGGTTTTTTTTATTAAAACGCATCACACGTTTTACTACATTGAAGAAGATAGTAAAAGTTGATTTGCCATTGACCAATAAATCTTCAAATGAAAGCAAGAAATATGAAAATTGTTTCCAATATCTTTTAAGACAAGAATATTTATGCATATAGTTAATTTATATATACACAGACTAAGAAATGACAAATTATTCTCGCGCCGGCCGGCCAGCCTGAAATTTATGATTTCCACATTTCAACGAGAGCGAATGTGGAATTTTTAAATGTTTTATCTGAAATGTATATACACGCGCAGAGATGAAGCTATTAAGCAAACATTTTCTATAGAGCGTTTAAACATTAAAAAATTAGCTATTTTTAACTATGGAAAAATATAGGAAAATATAAATAAAATTGAAACTTAGGTCTAAAAAAAATATCACACAATGAGTAATAAATAAATAATTGATAAATACTACAAAAAATATATTAAAAAATAATAAATATTCTTTTCTCTTATAAGTAAATAAATAAATAAGTAAATAAATAAATAATAATAATAAATATATAATAAATAAAATTATTAATAAAAAATGTATAAATAATTAAGTAATTAAGTGAATAAATAAAAAAGAAATAAATACATAACTAAGCACATATCTTTACTTCTTTCATAAGTAAAGAAATAAATCAACAAATGAATAAAGAAATAAATATATAATAATAATATTTATTTATTAAATATATAATAATAATAGTGTCCGACCGAATATTCGGTTTCGGTTTCGGCCCAAAAAAAATGTTTCGGTCGGACAGTAAATAATAATAACATTTATTAATAAAATTCAATTTAATATAATTTTAAAAAAATTGTATAGTGAATAAAAAAAAAATAAATAAATACATAAGTAAATAAATAAAAATTTAATAATTTAAGAAATAAATAAATAAATAAATGAAGAAAAGAAACATAAAAAAACAAATAAATAAAAACAAAAATAATAAATAAATAAATAAATACATAAATACATAAATAAGTATATAGAAAAAAAAGTCAAAAAAATCTAAATAATATATAAATAAGTCCACAAATAAATAAATAAATATGTAGATAAGTGAATACATAAAAAGTAAATATAATACTAAATATTAATACCAATAATAAATACATAACTAAGCAAAAAAAAAATGATAGTTACATTTTTCTCTTATAATTAAATAAATAAATAAATAAAACAAAATAAATAATAAATAAAGAAATAAAAAATAAATAAATACATAACTGCATAAATAAATAATAAGTAAATAATCAAATAAATAAACGAATAAATATAAAAAAAATAAATAATTAAATACATAAAAAATATACAAAAAATAAATAAATAAATAAGTAAATAATAAATAAAACAATAAATAAAAAATAAATAAATAAATAAATAGATAAATAATGATGAACTAAATAAGTTAAAAAATCAATATAAATATAAATAATTAAATAAGTAAATAAATATATAAAAAAATATATAAACTAATACACAAAAAACTAAAAACTAAAATTAAAAAATAAATAAGTCCATAAGTAAATATATAAATAAACAAATAAATAAAAAATAAAGTAAATAAAAAATAATAATAATAATTAAATTAATCAATTAAATATGTATAGTCGTAATAAATATATAATTGAAATAAGTTGGTCTATTTCTTATTTCTTAAAATTGTAATTGTATTACTTTTTTAATATTTAATAAATAATATATACAATATGATATGATATATATAATATGATATATATTTATTTCAATTGATTATATAGTTTAGTTAAGGGGGGGGTAAGGGATGAGCAGTTTCGGAAAATCGATTTTTTTTTTTTACATTTTCTTAAAGTTTAACATTTCAAAAATGTTGTGTCAAAATTTCAAATCAATCGGAGCAAAACTGTCAACATAATGCGCTCCTCAGTGGCGCCTTCTTTATCTCCGAAATTACCACTATTGCGCCGGAAACGTACTTTATGGACCTGGGATCGATGATTCAGTGTAAGTTACAAAAAAAAATTGTTTCCTCAATTTTGAGAAAAAAAAACTTTAAACGCGTTTTTCTGAAAACCATTTTTTCGAAGTCGGTGAACACGATCCTGCAAAATCTATTCAATGGATTCTTTTCAAACTTGGAACATACTTTCTTGGTATAAAATGCCTCCCCCCTACACTTTTCAAATTTTTCCATTTTTATTTTTGGGTACTTTTTTATTTAAAAAATGGCGGAAAATTTAGCGCAAAATCGCGTTTTTTGCTTCAGTAGCCCACGAATTGTTGAAAACCGCAAATAAAAACTTTTCAACGATTGGGGGGGGAGGATTAACTCATACTCTAAGTAAATTGGCCAACTTTTTTGATTTCAGATAATTCTACGCCGACTTATCGTGTTCACCGCACAACGTGTTTTCAAAAAGACGTTCTGGGAAACCCGCTGTCACCGGCTTATTTTTCAATATTTTGTTACGAAAATTTCACGAAATATTCTCTAAATGATGCTTTATAATTTAAAAAAAGTTTCAATAAATTTGCTTCAGCTGCATCTCCGTAAAAAATTAGCGAAAAAAGTGTTTTTCGATTCAAATTATCCCTTACCCCCCCCTTAATAAACAATTTATAATTAATATAAATTAGCTAATTTGTAACAGCAAGGAAAAATAAATTAACTAAATATAATATTTTTTAAATTTTTTATTGAATTTAGTTTTCATACATACATATTTTTAAATAGATTTATGTTCTGAAGTCAAAACAAAATATTAACGCTATCGTAAAACATAGCAAAAAACTTTTGACAACTTGAAAACTGCTGAGCGTTGTGTTGCTCGGCGCACAGCGCACAACTCGACAGCCTCTGCCAAAATGCCAATTAGCCAGTTGAAATTATGACAAAGTTTCTGGGCCACTAGACAACAACAATAATAACAACAAGCACAACCGCAGCGACAAACGTCACTTGCCAACAGCAACAATAATAACAACAACAACACGAAAAGTGCGTATTATACGCTAACGCTGTGTTATTTTTAAATGTCAAGCAAACTATTAGAACAATGCAAATAAATACATTAGCGGTACTCACGATGTGCTGTAATTTTGAGAATTGTCAAATAATATTCCATGGATGTGTATATACTATGTATATATTGTATATATTATACATGATTTAGTGCACGACTACGATACTCCGGAGTCTTTTATTTTATGAGATTTCATAAAAAAATTCCTGATCCAAACATTTGGGCATCACATCGAGGTCACATGAGCCCAAAAGTGCTGGAAAATTTTACAAATTGCTTCACAGCTGCTCAGAAATTGCTCTTAGAGGGTTAAAATCTATGACTGACCCCAACTAATTTTCACTCTCCAACATATTTTCAAACATATTTATCACCTTTCTTCGATCCTTATTGGGGCTCCGATACAAAATGATTGTTTTTATAAAATGAGCTCCCACTGCTTTCAGGTTGTTCCAAACATGTCTAATGCAGCATCGATCCTCATTTATTTTTCCTTCCGAATGTTTCTTTCAAACATATCTTTGCTCTATCTTCAACTCTTAAGGGTTCTGCCATACAAAAGTGCCCATTTTTTATGAGTTTTGATACAATTTGAGGAAATATTGCTTCCAGATTACTCCAGACGTGTCTAATACAGCACCGACCCCCATTATTTTTCCTTCAAAATGTTTCTTTCAAACATATCTTTGATCTATCTTCAACTCTTAAGGGTTCTGCCATACAAAAGTGCCCATTTTTTATGAATTTTGATACAATTTGAGGAAACATTGCTTCCAGGTTGCTTCAGACGTGTCGAATGCAGCACCGAACTCCATTAATTTTCTCTTTCAAAGGTTTCTTTCAAACATATCTACCCTCTGTCTTCCACTCTTAATGGTTCTGCCATACAAATTGGCAATTTTTTATGAATTTCGATACAATTTGAGGAAACATTGTAGCTCGGAAGCTACTCAACTGAAAATACTCTTTCACTCTGTTTGAGCATTCAAACTGAGATGCAAAATCGATTCATTTACAAAAAATGCTATATTTATGATTAACCCTAAATATTGCTTCAACATTGCTTAATTGAACCTTTGCAAAACGCCATAATTGAATATGTTGTTTTTGTAATATTACACCTAATATGCCTTGCGTTGTGAATACCGCATTCGTACTTAGCACAGAACATTACGGGAAATATTTTAGAACAGGCAATAAATTTCACTGAATACAATTCAGCGCAATTCCTTTGGAGACAAAAAGTTTGTAGACTTGAAGATTACCACTTAAAGATTGTGGTGTATTACAAATATATCATAAAGAAAATCTAGACAAAAGACATTGCTGTGTTGTTTTAGTCTGACAAATGTATTCATTAAAAGCAAACCTTTTCAAGTTTTCTGTATAAACTGCAAAGCACTCACTTTGCTTGGCACAGCTTTGCCAAAACCATCAACCATCAGAAACACTCGCACACACACACTCACACAAATAATTCATACTCCTGTACTCGGCATGCTATGACATCAATTTGAAACAAAAACGAAAACGGAAAACGGAAAACAAACAGGAAAAACTGGGAAAGCAGAAAAGCCGCTAACTAAAATATTGCAGAACAAATTGCGGCGTGCGGCGGCAGGCAGCGCGGCGGCCGGCAAGTCTTGGTGCCGCCTTGTTGCGCCACAATGTCGTCAGCACACAGTTTCGGCCGAATGTTTATGAATGAATGTAAATATTTAGGCGTTGTTAGACATTGCTGTGTGCGGCCATCACCACCGCACCCGCTTTGTGTTTGGCAATCGGCGGCTGCACAGGTCTGCTGCTGTCGTTGCTACGCAAAACATTGCTGCCTCACACTCAGCCAGTCAGCTTGTTTTTGTTATTGTTATTGTGATTTTTGTGTCGTTGCAATGGTGCATGATGAATGCGTTTGCTTGACGCTCTGGCGCATAGTTTGAGGTTATGCCAACCGCTCTCGTTGTTGTTGGTTCGCTTTGAATAGGCGCTTCGTTCGTCGCCAAAAGCATTTCGGCTGCATTGCACTTTGAACGTTTTCAGTGTTTACATTCCTTGCAATATTGCAAGCTGTTGTTGTGCCACAAACTGGGCCAAGGTTGCACTATTTCGCACAAATACACCAAATTTTGGCTGCTCAATCATTTCGATTCATGGCAAATCATGCAATTTTCACAAATTTCATAAGTTTCATGAAATGTTTGCACATCTTGCAAATTCAGCAACGGCTTAATTGCATCTCTGACAGCAATTTCGCAGCTGTGTGATTAATTACACTGTTGCCAGCATGATTGCTGATAAATTGACAGCGTTTAATCAGCAGCTGCAGTCTTGACGGCTGCGTGGTCATTAATTGTTGTTTGTGTTTTGTTGAATTTATTTCGATTTCGAGCATATGTTTGTTATTTTCGGTTTGCAGTGATAAATTAGATTTGTGGTTGTGTTGGCAACACATTAAACTAGATTTCATGAAATGGAATCATTAAAAAGGGTGAAAATAACAAATTGATGCGAATAAATAATTAGAATTTTATTGTGTTGCACAATGGAGAGTTTATGAGAGAAATTATTGATATAACAAAGTTTTTCTAATAAATATAAAAAATGATTTGGGTTATGATTTGTGGCGTACTGCAACACTTTCTATTGCCAATTTTAATTTTGAGAATTTCAATGAGGCCTAATGGGACTACTTTATTACGCCGTCTACCGAATGACGTACCACATTTTCGAGGTTAAAGTTGCATACAAATCACACTGAACAACAAAATCGATTTTTTTTTCCAAAATACTAAGGTTGTGTTAGGTCAGGTTATGGTCGCTGCCTTTGTAAGAGACACACTCGGAGGCCTAAGAGACCCATTGTGATACCACATATTTTACCCGTTTTCTTTAAATGTGTATGCAACACTGTTTTTTTCCAACATATGTTACTAGTAGAATCCGACCGATACCAAATTTTTGGCCGATGCCGATTAATCGGCCGGAAGTTGAGAATTTGCCGATGCCGATTAATCGGCCGATGCCGATTCCATGGAAAAAATAACACGAATGAATTTAATCAAAAACAAAGTCTATTTTATAAAATCACAAATGGAACTATTACATATTGTTTGTAATATTCATCACAAAATGACAAAAAAAAACGAGAAAAGAAATAATTCAAAACTAAATAAAATTACAAGATAATTCTGAATTCTAAAAAATTAACATGTATTAAAAAAAAATAATATATCTCATTTATTCAACTGAGAGACAAACAAAAATATAAAAAAAATATATATATGTAAAATATATATTTATCGTAAATATTGCATACAAATTCAGTTTTTTCTTCAAATTAAAATAAAGATTTTTATATTAAAATTTGTACTCTCAAATTGCGACCCGTTGTACAAGTGCTGTGGGAAGAAGTCAGTAAACAAATTTGGAAAAAATAAAAGGCCTGTTTAAAAAAAATGTTTCAATTAAAAACGAAGGATAAGATTGTAAAATTAAATGCCCTTTCTTCTGATGTGCACATTAATAGACAAAATGCATAGACATTTCGAGAAAATCTGTGTTTCATAAAAAAACATTTCTAGGAAACATTTATATTAAACAGTATCTAAAAATACATTACTGAAAAGGGGTATAAGAACCCGTTGGTACAAAAAATGAAAACAAAAAAATGAAAGCAGGAAAATAGGCCGATATGCCATCGACGAAAAACGGCCGATGTGGCATCGACCAAAAAAGGCCGATACCGATGCCGATTCTTTTTTTTTTTGCCGATGTCGATACTAGCCGATGCCGATACCAATTTTATTGGCCGATACTAGCCGATGCCGATGCCGATTAATCGGTCGGAATCTAGTTACTACACACATTTCAAGCAGATGGGGGAAGTTGTTTAAGGCCGAATCCGAACATTTCTCTTTCACACTTGAATTTTTTTCGGTGCCTGCAAACTTGTTCCATTCTTGTGTTCTGCTTTTGTGTGAAAAGTGATAGAAGTAGATAAGCGTTTCATCAGCCCGAGTGACTTTTATTTTTTTTTATCGAATTCTACAATTAGTTCTACAATTAGGGTTCTACAATTACAGTTAGCCAAATCCGATGTGTATTTTTCGAGATATTAGCGGATATAATATATAGTTTTGTAGTGTCAGAAATAAGTCAAAACTGAAGAAGATAAACCAATAAGGCCACAGAAACCATTCGTAGCCAACCGGTTACACCTACTTACCTATGATGTTGAATATAATTTACGACTACAACAAATACAAAATATATTCTACTCACGTTGCTGAAGTTTACATAAACATTCAAGTTTTCAAGCTTCAGTAAACTTTCTTCATCTTATTAAATGTCACTCATACGCACCGGCTTACGCAGCCCAACCAGTAGTAATTGGCATTTCTCGGCTGTCAAAATGCTAAACTAGCAGTTCATTGATTTTCATCAGCGCATCTCTTAGAAAACTTTTGCAAAACACAGTAATCAAGAGAACAAAAACAACAGCATTGACAAATGAAAATCATAAAATAACATGAAGAAAACAGAAAGCAAAACTTGTCTTATCGGCGCCAAACAATCTGCAAAAATACGGCCATAATTTTTGCTAACAAAACACAAAGAAAAAAAAATTAAAAAAAAACAGCATAAAAAAATACACGAAAAGAGAAAACTTGAATGAATGCTGATGAAAAACATTGAATGAAAGAAAAATCAAATATCCGGCTGCACAAATGTGTGTGAAATTAAAGCAAAATAAATTAAAAATTCTAACAAGTTGGCAAAAATAAAAAAAGTTCTAAATTAAGGATATAAAATTAAAACTGCGTTGGCATAAATAAAACAGTTTGTTAAGAATTTTAAAATTAAAATAGCAGCATGCAGCGCATGGAGTCCTCGGAAATGTCAAAGCGACAGCTGTACTGCATAGTTTGCAAGTTAAGATGGCCGGCGCTGCACTTCCGCCATACCTTCTTTTCACGTTGGCCGCTGCTGTTTGCCAACACGGCGTGCGGATAATGTAAACAAAAAATATAATACATACAAATTAATAAATTATATGAAAAACGTCAGAAATGCGTAAAACTTGCCGCCACTGGCTGGCGGCCACGTAAAGGCACAACGATGCCGGATACTGTGCGTCAGTCTGGCAGACGAAAACAACGCTGGCCGCGGCGCACAGTGTCGCAAGTGTGGCCAAAAATGGTAAAAATCAATGTTACAAAATGACTAAAATGAATAAGACAATCGACAGATAATATCTCAACTAAGAAAAATCCTTTATCCGATCTTCAATATCCTACTCCGTTCCATTTTTATGTAGCTTCAAAGTTGATGTTAAAAAATACGCATTCGTTCCAAGTTTGTTGGTAATACTTTATGCGAAATGAAAAATCAAATAAAAGTATATTAAATAAAACTTTGGAATTTTTCCTGTATGGCAGTACTATTTTTTGGTTTGTGCTTTGAAATAACTGTGAAATCCCGTTACATTGAAAAATTACGTTTTTCGGTTTGCTTCTAACAAAGAACCAAAAGTTTGGTGGAAAAAAGTTTAAAAAACGTCAAAAAACACGTTTTTAGTTCTAACCCTAAATTACTCAAAAAAGTATGTA